>CANUEZ040000193.1:0-5000 GCA_948099385.1 Fasciola hepatica | reverse complement strand
TCTATCTATCTATCTATCTATCTATCTATCTATCTATCTATCTATCTATCTATCTATCTATCTATCTATCTATCTATCTATCTATCTATCTATCTATCTATCTATCTATCTATCTATCTATCTATCTATCTATCTATCTATCTATCTATCTATCTATCTATCTATCTATCTATCTATCTATCTATCTATCTATCTATCTATCTATCTATCTATCTATCTATCTATCTATCTATCTATCTATCTATCTATCTATCTATCTATCTATCTATCTATCTATCTATCTATCTATCTATCTATCTATCTATCTATCTATCTATCTATATCTATCTATCTATCTATCTATCTATCTATCTATCTATCTATCTATCTATCTATCTATCTATCTATCTATCTATCTATCTATCTATCTATCTATCTATCTATCTATCTATCTATCTATCTATCTATCTATCTATCTATCTATCTATCTATCTATCTATCTATCTATCTATCTATCTATCTATCTATCTATCTATCTATCTATCTATCTATCTATCTATCTATCTATCTATCTATCTATCTATCTATCTATCTATCTATCTATCTATCTATCTATCTATCTATCTATCTATCTATCTATCTATCTATCTATCTATCTATCTATCTATCTATCTATCTATCTATCTATCTATCTATCTATCTATCTATCTATCTATCTATCTATCTATCTATCTATCTATCTATCTATCTATCTATCTATCTATCTATCTATCTATCTATCTATCTATCTATCTATCTATCTATCTATCTATCTATCTATCTATCTATCTATCTATCTATCTATCTATCTATCTATCTATCTATCTATCTATCTATCTATCTATCTATCTATCTATCTATCTATCTATCTATCTATCTATCTATCTATCTATCTATCTATCTATCTATCTATCTATCTATCTATCTATCTATCTATCTATCTATCTATCTATCTATCTATCTATCTATCTATCTATCTATCTATCTATCTATCTATCTATCTATCTATCTATCTATCTATCTATCTATCTATCTATCTATCTATCTATCTATCTATCTATCTATCTATCTATCTATCTATCTATCTATCTATCTATCTATCTATCTATCTATCTATCTATCTATCTATCTATCTATCTATCTATCTATCTATCTATCTATCTATCTATCTATCTATCTATCTATCTATCTATCTATCTATCTATCTATCTATCTATCTATCTATCTATCTATCTATCTATCTATCTATCTATCTATCTATCTATCTATCTATCTATCTATCTATCTATCTATCTATCTATCTATCTATCTATCTATCTATCTATCTATCTATCTATCTATCTATCTATCTATCTATCTATCTATCTATCTATCTATCTATCTATCTATCTATCTATCTATCTATCTATCTATCTATCTATCTATCTATCTATCTATCTATCTATCTATCTATCTATCTATCTATCTATCTATCCGTATCTATCTATCTATCTATCTATCTATCTATCTATCTATCTATCTATCTATCTATCTATCTATCTATCTATCTATCTATCTATCTATCTATCTATCTATCTATCTATCTATCTATCTATCTATCTATCTATCTATCTATCTATCTATCTATCTATCTATCTATCTATCTATCTATCTATCTATCTATCTATCTATCTATCTATCTATCTATCTATCTATCTATCTATCTATCTATCTATCTATCTATCTATCTATCTATCTATCTATCTATCTATCTATCTATCTATCTATCTATCTATCTATCTATCTATCTATCTATCTATCTATCTATCTATCTATCTATCTATCTATCTATCTATCTATCTATCTATCTATCTATCTATCTATCTATCTATCTATCTATCTATCTATCTATCTATCTATCTATCTATCTATCTATCTATCTATCTATCTATCTATCTATCTATCTATCTATCTATCTATCTATCTATCTATCTATCTATCTATCTATCTATCTATCTATCTATCTATCTATCTATCTATCTATCTATCTATCTATCTATCTATCTATCTATCTATCTATCTATCTATCTATCTATCTATCTATCTATCTATCTATCTATCTATCTATCTATCTATCTATCTATCTATCTATCTATCTATCTATCTATCTATCTATCTATCTATCTATCTATCTATCTATCTATCTATCTATCTATCTATCTATCTATCTATCTATCTATCTATCTATCTATCTATCTATCTATCTATCTATCTATCTATCTATCTATCTATCTATCTATCTATCTATCTATCTATCTATCTATCTATCTATCTATCTATCTATCTATCTATCTATCTATCTATCTATCTATCTATCTATCTATCTATCTATCTATCTATCTATCTATCTATCTATCTATCTATCTATCTATCTATCTATCTATCTATCTATCTATCTATCTATCTATCTATCTATCTATCTATCTATCTATCTATCTATCTATCTATCTATCTATCTATCTATCTATCTATCTATCTATCTATCTATCTATCTATCTATCTATCTATCTATCTATCTATCTATCTATCTATCTATCTATCTATCTATCTATCTATCTATCTATCTATCTATCTATCTATCTATCTATCTATCTATCTATCTATCTATCTATCTATCTATCTATCTATCTATCTATCTATCTATCTATCTATCTATCTATCTATCTATCTATCTATCTATCTATCTATCTATCTATCTATCTATCTATCTATCTATCTATCTATCTATCTATCTATCTATCTATCTATCTATCTATCTATCTATCTATCTATCTATCTATCTATCTATCTATCTATCTATCTATCTATCTATCTATCTATCTATCTATCTATCTATCTATCTATCTATCTATCTATCTATCTATCTATCTATCTATCTATCTATCTATCTATCTATCTATCTATCTATCTATCTATCTATCTATCTATCTATCTATCTATCTATCTATCTATCTATCTATCTATCTATCTATCTATCTATCTATCTATCTATCTATCTATCTATCTATCTATCTATCTATCTATCTATCTATCTATCTATCTATCTATCTATCTATCTATCTATCTATCTATCTATCTATCTATCTATCTATCTATCTATCTATCTATCTATCTATCTATCTATCTATCTATCTATCTATCTATCTATCTATCTATCTATCTATCTATCTATCTATCTATCTATCTATCTATCTATCTATCTATCTATCTATCTATCTATCTATCTATCTATCTATCTATCTATCTATCTATCTATCTATCTATCTATCTATCTATCTATCTATCTATCTATCTATCTATCTATCTATCTATCTATCTATCTATCTATCTATCTATCTATCTATCTATCTATCTATCTATCTATCTATCTATCTATCTATCTATCTATCTATCTATCTATCTATCTATCTATCTATCTATCTATCTATCTATCTATCTATCTATCTATCTATCTATCTATCTATCTATCTATCTATCTATCTATCTATCTATCTATCTATCTATCTATCTATCTATCTATCTATCTATCTATCTATCTATCTATCTATCTATCTATCTATCTATCTATCTATCTATCTATCTATCTATCTATCTATCTATCTATCTATCTATCTATCTATCTATCTATCTATCTATCTATCTATCTATCTATCTATCTATCTATCTATCTATCTATCTATCTATCTATCTATCTATCTATCTATCTATCTATCTATCTATCTATCTATCTATCTATCTATCTATCTATCTATCTATCTATCTATCTATCTATCTATCTATCTATCTATCTATCTATCTATCTATCTATCTATCTATCTATCTATCTATCTATCTATCTATCTATCTATCTATCTATCTATCTATCTATCTATCTATCTATCTATCTATCTATCTATCTATCTATCTATCTATCTATCTATCTATCTATCTATCTATCTATCTATCTATCTATCTATCTATCTATCTATCTATCTATCTATCTATCTATCTATCTATCTATCTATCTATCTATCTATCTATCTATCTATCTATCTATCTATCTATCTATCTATCTATCTATCTATCTATCTATCTATCTATCTATCTATCTATCTATCTATCTATCTATCTATCTATCTATCTATCTATCTATCTATCTATCTATCTATCTATCTATCTATCTATCTATCTATCTATCTATCTATCTATCTATCTATCTATCTATCTATCTATCTATCTATCTATCTATCTATCTATCTATCTATCTATCTATCTATCTATCTATCTATCTATCTATCTATCTATCTATCTATCTATCTATCTATCTATCTATCTATCTATCTATCTATCTATCTATCTATCTATCTATCTATCTATCTATCTATCTATCTATCTATCTATCTATCTATCTATCTATCTATCTATCTATCTATCTATCTATCTATCTATCTATCTATCTATCTATCTATCTATCTATCTATCTATCTATCTATCTATCTATCTATCTATCTATCTATCTATCTATCTATCTATCTATCTATCTATCTATCTATCTATCTATCTATCTATCTATCTATCTATCTATCTATCTATCTATCTATCTATCTATCTATCTATCTATCTATCTATCTATCTATCTATCTATCTATCTATCTATCTATCTATCTATCTATCTATCTATCTATCTATCTATCTATCTATCTATCTATCTATCTATCTATCTATCTATCTATCTATCTATCTATCTATCTATCTATCTATCTATCTATCTATCTATCTATCTATCTATCTATCTATCTATCTATCTATCTATCTATCTATCTATCTATCTATCTATCTATCTATCTATCTATCTATCTATCTATCTATCTATCTATCTATCTATCTATCTATCTATCTATCTATCTATCTATCTATCTATCTATCTATCTATCTATCTATCTATCTATCTATCTATCTATCTA
>CANUEZ040000192.1:9867500-10213040 GCA_948099385.1 Fasciola hepatica | reverse complement strand
TGAAATCTTAGGGGACGCACAGTATTACATTGGTCGTCACTAAGTACCTAAAACGTCCCCGAGTTCATCAATCAATAAGTATCCGCACATAGTTCGTGCCTGGAATGGAACGAACATTTTCGGTAAAGTAGGTACCGAAAATGTGAGAGATTTAGAGTGGACAGAAAACGGTCGTTCAAGGACAATATTTCACTACGAACAGTACCCACTTTAATATAATCTCTTTGTGTGGTCGATAGACTTCTAAAGCATCACTTGATTATTTTTGCATCTGAGAGTATGGAATTTCGAGCCAAATGAGGCGATTGGAAAAGGTTTAAAGGATAACAGTGTATTAGTAGTGGGATAAGAAAATGAGGTTATTGATGCCGGTAAAACCAACCATGGGGCACATTTCGAACAGCCATCCAACTCCCAAAGTTTACATATTGATACGTCGATAGGTATCAAATAAAATGATTGAAGGTGTATTGTGATTTTGTTCACTGTTCATCACCCCTCCTTTCTAAATCGTTCAGACTTTGTATGTTCATGCTCGATGATGAGGAATCCACTGTAACTCTTCACCACCACTTTAAATGTATCCGGTCAATTTCTTTTGTCCTTCGCGGACTACGGAACAGACGGCTTATTTTTTTCTCGCGTGATATACTGTTCATTTTTCAGATTTGGTCACATACGAGAATATGAAAGTGTCACATTTTGTTAATGAAAGATCAGTGAGATGGCTATCTTGTATTCCATATATGGGACAAAACTATGCTCATTCGGATTAGAGTTCTGTGGTTGAGAGTCGTTATTTGTTGGGAAGATTTCACTTTTTAAATGATAAACTTAGCTCTGAGCGTAACGAAATTGGTCCATGCAAATCGAGTCGGCGGTTTCTGAAAAAGATTTCAAGTCCATTGTCTGTTGCGTTCGATGACGAGTGGATTATCCTTCATCATATGGTCACACAAAACAGTATTCGTGCCGGGTCTGTGGAAGACTGATGAGTAGGCTAGATCCTGTTAAACAAATGCCGCGCGAAAGAAATCGAGTTTTCGATAAAAAACACAACACATGTATAAGGATTGTGTTTTCAGTCGTAAACTGACTGATTAGGAAATCCGAAGAGGCGATATGCATTGCGAATCTTGATATGTCTGATAAACCCTGATACCTAATAAAGCTGTGAAATATTGTAACGAATTTCTCCGAGAATAAAAGCTTGGCATTAGCATGTGTAATGCTTGTTGTCTTTGGCCGTTTACACCTGTGAAATCATGGCATTGCACAACAGTTCTCTCACAAATCCATTCTAACAGAAACACCTTCAGTTCTTGCACCTTCAGTATTGAAACATATTCTACGTACAATATACAGGAGATATTCCGGTGGACAGCTTCAAATCGGTAAATAATGCAAACATCAGTTTTGTCAGATGGAAAATCCAATTACCTGCCGTTTCTTAACTGTTTTAACAAGTAGTTCACCGCTCATCGGGTGCGAATGAGAACATTTTTTCCACCGATCAGATTATTTATTACATCAATATTTCACTACTAACCGTATCGCTTTCACAACGGTGGTGTTTTGTCACGTCTCATAAATGAACCATTCAATAATAAAGCATCCAGCACCTTGTAAAGCATGTGTATTCATTGTCTGCTTTCCCTCGTGTTTGACAAGGCAATCTTATTGCCAAGCTTCACCGCGGTAATAATTAGGCGCAGACATTACAAAACTCGTGCTCTTCTAGCTCTTTAAGGAAACATTCTCCCGTCCATTGATGGAAAATTAAAGTTTTACATGGTCTTGGCTGAAGACAAGGATGCAGGTAACCAAATGGAATCCTTACGTTTTCTATGCTTTTGCTGTTGTCAAATTTCATATCAGCAATTCATTCCACATTTTGTGGAATATGGAGAACCGTTGTGTGTCAAGAACATGGATTTTATTGATGGGTGTTCCAAATTTATCAGGATGGTTTCAGATTGACTTGGTCGTTATCACGATATTAGTCAATCCAAATCAGTGAGCTCATAATAAAAATATGCAAGATGCATGTATCTAATTACCGAATACTTCCCGTCTCATCCAGATCATTTAAGGTGTAGGCACTGAATATCGTTTCGTCCAAGTTTTACCAATGTGGATCATTGAGTATTCCTGTGACTGTTTCTCTATCAACGTTGTCCTATCGTATTATGTGAATACTTGGTAAAATGCTCCAAAGTCGAGGCTTCAGGGGTCACGACTGAAATCGGAGGTCCGAGTTTCCACTCAAGAACTCTGGCCTTTGCACCGACCGAAAGCATTGCATTCGGTTGTGTCTAACGGAGCATTCTTGTGCGCGCCCTCAATGGTGGAGTGAACACGTGAATTATTTGCTAGGCTTGTTATACCAGAAAAATAGCTCTGTCTCACGATGAGGATGCACAATGACAGCCAAACTGCAATATGATAAATATTTTACTTTTGCTCTATGTTTTTGACTGACGATTGGATCACTCGAATGTGAAATCAGTAAGGATGTGCACTCGTCATAAAGTAGGCTGATGGTTCACCTGACAAGGTATTCAGGCAATTCATGCGTTGTTTATTCCCCATACGTAAAATACATGAATGTCTGCATGTCAATAATCTGACGACTGAGCTTCACGTTATATGATCAATGAATTGAAAGAAAGTCCGAACGTTGTTGGCATAATGTCCTGGTAAAAAATAATCAATCATTGACGCGTCATGTGGTAAAAATCTCGAATTATGAGTTAGTTCAATGAGAGCAGTGCCATCAATTTCAGTGGATGAATAGAAGATTATTCACAAGTGTGTAAAAGGGATATGTTACAAAGCGCTCTACTTCGTCCGAAATGCAAAAGAGCAGATTAGCATGTGGTGCGCCAGCATAAGGGAGCACGTGGTCCCAGGGCATCCTAATCCAGCTGGAGCATATTAGGGACCACAAACACTACGGTCTTCATATTCACAAATACGGACGATAGCAGAAGAAATGGATGGTTACTTATGCATCACCACGAAACTTATGCCGTTCGATTATCATCGTGATTGACACATCTCCTTCATTCTCCAATTATTGAACTCCAGCACCAATTTGAAGAATTCACATTTACCTTTTTTTATTACACAAGCAAAAGCAAGCCGACCAATGCATCCCACAATATTTTACTTTGTAGATGAAGCAGACTGTTTGGACTAATTTGAGTTTGGTATTCCACTGGTCATATTGTTTGCGTATGTCTGCCTTTGCATTTGCCCGAATAATATGGATATGAATTACGGCATGAAGCACACCAGTTAGAACTGTCTAAATCCCCTTCATATTTCTGTTTATTTTATTTGGAAGAAATCATTGTCAACAGTGTACCAAACTTCCATAGCAAAACGAGATATCGGAATGGAGCGTTGACCAGGGTCGGTAAGCCACTGGCTGAATCTGTGTATCTCCTCAACAAATTCTACCTCCAGTACAGCAGAAGACGAATGTAGAGTCTAGCTTATCCGTTAGCTCTTTTCGTGTAGAATGTCAGCTATTATTAGTTTCAAATTTGGCAAGTGTGGTCTCCGTATAGATACGGATCCTTTCCCAGTAGGTATAGGCATGGCATTCAACGACGGTTGGGAATAAAATGAGACTATTAGTAACTGAAATTTACGGTAGATATAATATGGTTTCTCGGAAGATGGAACTGCGCCACTATGATAACAGTTATTTTTTATTTATTTACATTGCTATCAGATGGCCGTTCATGATTATGGTCGAGAAAAACCTCAGAATAAGAACACCTAAGGTGGACTCGATCGAAGCGACATGAATTCCGATGCCACCGAGAGCATTTTTTTCTACTATAAGAAAGTGCTTGTGCTGAAAAAAACATAACTGATTGACTTGTCAGCCGAATAGCTGAACTGGAGGTGGATATCCTGTCACATTCTGTGTACGGATTGTGTGGTTCAGCAACAAAAACATAATCACCTAATTGGGTCATGACATTCAAAACGATGAAAAAGGATAACAAGAAAGAAACTTACAGTTGAGTTGAATGGTAAATTGTCTCAATCGGGGTGCACCCTCTCTCGGTAGTCCAAGCGTAAAAATGAAAGATTCAAGTTGGCCTACCAGTAAGAATACATTTCAAGAGAAGTGATCAATTAGAATGAAAACGCTGTTTCCAGTTACGTAGTTTGCCTACTGAGTTGGTATTAGATGTCCGAGTGCGGGGAAACGGCCTAACTAAAACACGGAGCTACAGTGATCCTGAAAGTTTACCAATCATCTAATGGAAGAAAAGTCGTCGGAGGCGTAGTGGTAAAAATTGGCCAAAAAATTCATATTGAATATAATTAAATCACCTGAACAAGTGCACTTGCAGGGTGATTTCCATTCAGGGATAATTTACCGGCGTGAGACCCGAATTCATCACACTGACCACCACATCATCATCTTACCACTCAAGCAATAAGTGATATCTGTAGTATATGACAATACATATCATATACGATATGTGGTATACACATAGTATATATACATATTATATGATACGGAATATACTGTACAATATCTAACATATAATGGATCAGGTACATGTTTTGAATGTCCCCATTCTGGCAAATTACAAGTTCCATAGACGATCCCGCGTTACGTAACGCACAATATCCAACGGATCGCCCATGCAGAACCCCACACTTGTCTAGATGGTATCGACTCAGGTTGGCTTATTTCACTTACTCTAACAAGTGATGGTGTTCATCCAAACAATTTCACGGAAAATGGAGTACATTTTTGAAAATGAGCAATCAGTAAATAAGTTGAATAGCATTAATTGTGGGCAACAGTGTTCAGTGGACAGTCAAGCGGTTGAAATAAATAGTAAAATTGGATGATAAAACAATTGTGTAAAATGTAATGGGTGATTCTGCGTGGCGGCTGGATGTATTCATTTGGTCACGTGAGTAACCGCGTGTGAACGGAGGGTGACGGAAGAACTGAGTCCAGACATTCTCTTGGAAGATTGTTGTGGTTCTATTTTCAATGGTTAATCAACCGATGTCACACCTAAGGGTGACCAGGTATAGTCACTTTTAAATTTGTCGTTTTTCTCCTTGTCGTCAAGCCGTCAAACCAGTGTGACAGGAATCAAAGTAATGCTGTATTAATGCCGGCGCCCCACGAGATTGGGTACATCTTTATTAACCCCAAGCGTTTTCATTTAAACGTGGAATGCGGTGTGATTCCACTGAGGGGGCACCGCATTCATGTGTTCGGGTTGGCTGGAAGTCGGAAGGTTGGAGGACGCCACCTTACTTGCATGTACTCATGAAAACTGGTAAGTAAACAGTCCATAAGACTCGATACAGGAAGTGCTGATGACTAACAATATATCGCTACAGATAACACACTGATTCCCTTTTGGAAAAAAAGTATTTGTTTCCAGGTAGCTTAACAGCGGTTATCAGAATATTTCTCGTTTATGTATCCCTCAATTACTTGCGAGCCTGTTTTTGTGTAACTGGTGATACTTTGGTTGACTTATTGTCCCGTGATCTCCGCATTTCTCGAAAAAGCCCCCGGTAAACTGGTCGGTATTGCACTCAGTAAGGCTCAATCTAGAGCTCATCAGTGGTGCCTATTCCCAACCGCACCTACCGTTCTAAACTGGGCTTTCACACCTCGACCTCACCAAATCATGTATTTCCCAGAGTACTGTGACAACATAGTCCTTGACTGCTTCTCTGCCGTTCATTTGTAGGTGCGGTGGAGGACATGCACTTGAGATGTGTTCCACTAAGAGCCACAGTCAAGTTTGACTTTTCCGAGTGCAAGACTGAAGAGATGGACGGTAGTTTGTATGTCCAGAGACATTCAACCAAAGAGCATATTCGGTTTTTCTGGCAACATTTTCATCATTAATCGGAAGAATTCATGAAGCTGAATATTACTGACGAAATGGAGCATGAGCTTTGTGAAAATATAGTTTTTTTCTTAGTCTCATTCTTTAAGTTTTTCACAATTCAGAAGGTGTTATCCAACTAATAATTCGTAGTTTTTGAGTTGACTAGTTTCTAACACAGAAATGAGGATTTGGTCAAATGATTTTCAGTGGGTTATGAAACAATATCAAGCGGCCAGTGTAATATCTGACTTATGCACTTTCGCCAAAACCTTTATTTTCAAAACTCACATGAACTTGTTTCGTAGGAGATAAGCCGTCGATTTGGTTGTCAATTTGGTTTTGCTTATTGCATTTATTTCAGTGCAAATGTTTCCCTAGATCTTGACGTTGAAATTGGTATGCTTCAGCTCAGATATGGCCTGATTCATCAGAATGTGCAAAATGTTTCGTTTCTTCAGTATTATAAAACGGAAAATGTTCCCTGATGCGTAACAAGGTGAACGTATGGTTTCAGTGGCGCATAAGAGCGCTGATACATTTACATCGCGTTTCCAGGCTATCGATTTCCTAGCAAAGGCCTAATGAGATTATTAGTCATGCTCCAAATGAAAGGAATACTCTGAACCCGATCACGACTTGGTTGTGAGAAGGAATGGTTGTTCGGACAAAAATACCCAATCGCCTACCAGAAGAATAACGAAGGCCGTAGCACAGAAGTACATCCTTTAAAACTCATAAAAGGATAAAAGTGAATTACAGAAAATATTGCTCAGCCAATCCAGGGAGCGCTACGGTCGGTAACCAGGCCCAGGACGTGGTCAGCGCTAAGAACGAATCAGAACTACCGTACCAGAAATAATGTTTTGCTCTTTCCCATCAGCCGTTCTGTGGCATTCCAGTTTCATGCGGAAAAGTCACTTTTTATTGAAAAAACAGTCATATAATTGTCGAGTATCTATAATTACAACCCTGTCAGTTATCCCATTGGCTGTGGCAAACTTGAACAGACTCACACGAAACAAATGTTGTGCGCCCTACTATTGTTTTCTAAACCTGAATGGAAAATGACCGGGAAATTGCGAGCCGTGTCTCAGGAGATTAATTTTTTAGAAAATGACATTTTCGACAACTAGGCTGTATTAACACGTCATTTGAAAAGTGTTCTTTCTCAACGACAAGCTTTGCTAGATACGAAATAACCAATTGATCAAATTTGGTAGTTCGGGAATATATTAACCTTAATTTAGTACGTGTAGCAAACAGAGGATTACTGCGAGTGAGAGATGAATAAAGCTGGTATGTCATCAGCAGGTATAGTACGGGCACAGCTGTTCACATGCAAATAGCAGATTTTTCCACGAAATTCAATAATCCAGAATATTATATGTCATTGCACTTAGAAATGCATCTAGTAGGCACGTAGTCGACGAGAAGTCTTTGACAGGGAAAAACGGAAAAATAACAGGGGACCAGTATACTCAGTGACGTAACACGCCAGAATAAATAAACTAAGAGATCATTCGAGTAAGTAAAAGTGAACATTCCAGACAGGAGTTGTAAAACTTCACCTTTCTTACCTTGAAAAATATATCTCGTAGGTGTTGCATTCACTTTAGATTAGATGATATAATTACAATATAACACATAACTCGTTTCACTTTCGGATCTCCTATAATGGGGTTCAATAATTTGATCACGCAGTGACGATTTACGATCAGCTGTTGGCAGCACTACTGCACATTTATTTGTAATGTGCTGAACTGACGGTTCTTGGCCATTTGGTTATCGTATAAATAGCCTGTTGTAGTGGATTGATGGTAACACTGTTCCGTGATTCAGAACCGACCACAACATCGTCGGAGGGTATTGAAGTAAAGAATGACGAATTAGAAGGGCGATAACCCGTGTAGCTAGCGAACAACAATGGAGATTGGACAGCACCTTGCAATATCCCAGTGTTGTTAGGGAATGTGAAGAATCTTTGACCAATAAAATTTGCGAATTGCAAACGGTACTTGAATTAGTTATTTCACCAATTGGAAAGAATCGTGAATATCATTTAATGGTCTGAAAAAGATTGTAAAATCTCTCCTCAGTGAGCTAACTGAAAGCATTTTTTCAGTTCAAGAAACCGATGTGAACGAGTTGGCGGTTGAAGCCAATCAATGAAGCCATTGGATGGATAAGACAGCCATTGGTATTCAAAATAGAACGTTGTTTTCTGTGAGCAAATTGGTTTACATCCGAAATATTGTTCGTGTCCTTGGTATCGTAATTCAAACGTTTCCAGCATCAATCCGACAGAACCAAAATTTGCCTTTTACTTTTTTTGGTATCGGAGTAATACGAACTTGATTGCAGGAGTCACGAGGTTGCGTTCTAACGGAAATCAAATATGAAGGAGGACACAAATGCCGAATCTGCAAAACAGGTTTTCAGAATGTTGGAACTGATGCCGTCGCGTAAGAAAGCATTATTGATGATATTATTGATTTAAATGACTTGTAAACTCTTTTGCGATAAAGGTATCACGGATTTTCCTGTTTGCTCAGGGGTCTAGGTATTTATTGGAACAAATTAGATGAGCATATTACTGGTACAAATATATTGTTAAGTTTCTCAACCTCGTGCGTTATGTAGTTTGTTTGGATCGTGCGATCACATGTTTTTTTCAGTCCATTCCAAAATTAATGAAAATAGTAATCCTCGAGTATGCTACACACATTAGTCCTTCCGGACGAAGTTTCCTCACTGATGTACAAGTTTAGCAGTTTTACTTCAAAACTACTGTAAGAAAGATAGGCTTTCTCATCCTCCGCAGTCTCTTTAGCTTCTTCAGAGCAAAACCATCTGTATGAATCATAATCACTGTTCGTGGACATCAAGTTTTCCTAAGAAAAGTTTAACTAGCGTGTAATATTGTCGTATAATGAATATAATTCTGAAGAGGCCCCCGTACCTTCCAGTAAAAGAAATTAGGTTTTTCATGCTGCGGTCGAAGTACCTTTTGGAATGTGTTTTACATTAGGCTTGGAAGTTAACGTTTACTAAACACTTCAGGGAGACCTTTGGCAGCTTTCGGAGTTACTCAAACGAGCGCGCATCATAGAATGAAAGAAAGATTGTTTATTTACGCCGGAGACGTCTAGCTCAGTATTATGCTTGGTGGGGAAATGAACGAAGTAATGGGGGACTTTGGCCTACTGAATGACAAGCCGGAGCTGCTGAAGTCGTCAGTCACATTTACAAGGGAGCTGTAAGTCAACCCTATTAGTGTGGCATAGAATAAATCCCGGAAGTTTGCTAGTTTCAAGGAATTATAGTCTAAGGTTATGTACAAATTAGATATAACAACAGAAGGGGCTCCAGGGATGATGTGTGTCCTACATTCAATGGTTTCAAAGCAAATGTTTTACAGATTACTTTGTCAGAACCGAAGTCGGTTTGGAGTGCATCGGAAAATCGATGCGTCATGTGAAACTTCATGGGGGACTCATTTTTATTGTTCAGTATCACAATATAGTCAAAATCGTTGGTAAATTGTCGACTTTTGGTCGCCACGGGTCAGTTTTTCATAACTGGCAATAAAAGCGAAGATATCTACTCTTTCCTATATCCTCTGCAATGTCTTCAGCTTCTCCGGAGCAAAACGGTCTGTACGACTCGTGTTCCTTGTTTGTAGGCAGCACGTTTCGTAACAGGGGTTTAAATAGCGCGTTATATGGCCGTACAATCAGTTAAGGTGTGAATAGGCCTCCAATCCTTCCAGTGAACTGATATTGTGCTCGACATGCTGCCGTGAGTGCACCTTCCAGCCTGGGTTGCTCTTTAGACGTTGGTGATGGCATTTACCAAACAATTTAGGTAAAACTTGTTGCTGTCGGAGATTCCAAAGCAACAGGCCTAAAAGCACGAAATGAAGATGGTTCATTTGCAAAGGAGCTGGTTAGGACAGTATTATTCCCGGAGGGGAAAGCAACAACGGTTTTGTGAGACTTCAGACTGCAGAGTGTCAAATGGGAGCTGTCAAAGTCGCGAGGAATATCAAATTGTGAGCTGTCGGTCAGCTCTATTAGCGCCGAACAGAGTAAATCTAGCAAGTTAGATAGTTTCGTGGAATTAAAGTCTGAGGCTATGTACAAATGATACAACAACAGAAGGACCTCTAGGGATGAAGTGTGGCTATCATTCATTGGTTTCAAAGCGAACATTTTGTGTTATACGTGAGTATGCTTGAGTATGAAGAAGACCAAATGTTACATACGTTCGTGGTTATATCTCCCTTAGCTTTCCTGCCTGATTGCCTGTCCAGCCTATGGCTGGTGAATCCATCAAGCGTCAAAAGCCCATCACCCGTCGCTGGATGTATGAACGATTTTTGAAATAAACCGACACCGCAGATCCCATACTCCAAAGACGTCCACTAGTTGCTGATATCATACACTTTCTACATGATTGAAAGGTTAAAAGACTATACATTGGGTAATTATTCCTACATGAGGAAACAGCTTTCCATTCAAATATATGTTTATCAAACTTTCAAGTGGCATACCTCTCGATTCTTTTGTTTTCATTCACCAATCAAATGAGAAAAATAGCGCTACCAATTTTCTATTTGGTTCAGAAGTTTTTGCACAAGAATCAAAACAAACCAGTTGAGTACTAAAGAAAAAACATTGATATGGAAACAAAAAAATGTGAAATGAAATGAAATAAATCTGCCAAAGTAGTAACGATAGCACAAAATAGAACAACCGATTCGAAAAGACCCGCCGTCAAAACAAGATGTGATGGCAAAAAGGCCAGAAGGGTCTAAAGTCTATTTATCAATTTCGATATGTGACAAAGATGAAGTAAGCAAAAAGTTGTCAAATCCACAGAAGCAATGTATTCCACGTCCACTCAGATATACTTTCATAAATTTTGACCTATTTAAACGATAGTGCTCCATGGTTTATCCCGTGGGAGATTCGGTGTAGTTTTCCTTCAGTTGCTCTACTTCCGTACTCTTCTTTCCAGAACTCCTGGACTATGAGGTTACCTAAGGATACAGTTTACATAATGGTTATTACCAGCCCCTATTTGATTGTGAATAATTGCTTTTTGTATTGTTGAATAAGAACGCTGAGGGATTGCTTCGCAGTGCATTTTGGAAAAGAGGGAGGGAAAGCCCCCACAGAGAGGTCTCTCACCGTGGGAAACTATCGATGTGCAGAGAACGGCTTGTTACTGTCTTAAGCCTGTGGCGGGACGGGAGCTGTATCGTGTAGTGTAAAGATTCAATAAACCGTTAGGCGCCAGCCTGGGTAGTTTGTTGCATAGGGTTTCGATGTACAGTTGTTCACACTGGGTCCAAGTCTCAGTGAAGGCTGAGTGGATTTGCATTACCAGATAGTATAATCAGTTAGAAATTGATTCATACACTCCAACGGCTTACTAATCCTCTGTAATACCCTATCCTACTCGCTCCTTATCTGACCCCCCAAACATCAACATTGAACTCAGAAGACAGTTCGTGTTCTAGTTCCTGGATTTCGTTGTCATGGCTCATTTTCGCCGTGTTAATCACTGAGCTGTTTTGAATGTCTACGTACATTGTTGCTTTAGTTCCAAAGAATCCTTATTTATAAACCGTCGGGTGAGGTCCTTTCGTCGTGAGACTTCGGTGGAGTGGAACAAATTACTCCATAGACATTTACAGTGTAGCTAATTTATGGAATCCAAAACTATCTTTGCTTGGCTTGCCCGTTTCTAAAATCCAAAGATGTCAAAAATATTCTTATGCACGAAGTATTCTGAAATACGGCCTCACCTATTAAGAAGTACGTTATGTTCGTAATTTCATATTTTCCCACTTCCATTTACCTACCATAGATACAAATACTATCCAAAGATAGATAACAAATTTCAATTCCTTAGAACACTAGGAAGTTGATAGACATTTCGGAAGCGCGTTGACAAAAACATGTCGATTTTGTTAAAATTATAACTCTTACAATGAAAGCATATTGAGTTATGCACTGAAACGACAATTGATATAATTGGAATAATGAAGTTGGCCGATGACCTATGCACATTTTGTACAGGAACCTATAATCTTTCGCCCCTTTACTCTCATCGTTCTGACGACCTCCTTCAGATTGTTCAAGTTCATCGTGGATGCTTTCGCTTCTCAATTCCATGGTGCAACCAAAACCATGGACGCACCATCGAACGCCTAAAGTGCTTTTCTCCCTGTAGTATCTTTCGACGTTTTGTTCTTGTCTGCAGCCTATCGTTCTTCGTAAACGAAGTTTGGTTATGTCTCGCTCGGCTGAAATGGTCGTTTGATTATTGTGCCGAGTATGTTGTATGAAAGGCTCTTTCTGGAACTAAGAACTCCAATAGTTTGTCCAGTAATCTGTGCTCCTTTTTTGAAGTTTGGAGATTAAAACTTATAGTAGTGAATTCAAATAAACAATCTGATTATAAATTTGTCCCTTTTCGGTTGGCTGATTATTTTGGCATGCCCATTTTTTAATGGAACCACTGAGTAGTATGGTTGTGTGAAATGCTTAGGAATCACCATCAGCGCAACATTCTGGTGATGACCTCAAACTCTAAACACTTGAAATTGTTGCTTCATGAAGACATTATCTACATGTGGGTGGACAAATGTTCCTTAGAGCATATGGCTAATTTCGCGGCTACCGCCGCTTTTCAAGTATACGCATCCGGTACGAATCTGTACAACTGTTTCTTCTAATACTTGTGGACTCAGTACGTGTTTCTTCAAAATAACCTTACATAAACATCGTGAGTGTAATTTGCTGCTTCCCTTTGAACAGTGCACTGAGGAGCCACAAAGGTGATTCACTAATATATCTGCCTGGACTCGTTGCAACAAACCTTGAGAAGGACCATATTGCGATGGCCAGTTGGGAATGTCCATGTCTGTAGCTTTTGCACACGACCGATTTTACGAGTACCACAACCCAAATATCAGATGGAATGAATAGACAATGGAGTATCGGACGAGCACACCTGATGAGAAGAGATAACCGAAAACCATTCGTGGGCTTCCGAGAATCCCTGCCCACCCATCTGTTGAGATAACTTATATCAACAATTTCAAATTTTTACCACATTATCGAATTTATCGAGGTTGAGTTTGACTAATCCACGTGAAACAAGCAGTGAATCACCTTTGCGGTTCCTCAGTGGACTATTCTAGGAGGAGCATCCGATCAGAAGTTATTTTGTCGTGAATGAAGATGTTTCGCTAGATATCCCCTCAAATACAAGAGCGGATGCATTCAACTATTTAGCAGAGTGTTATAGAAATGTTTATTCCTCGGTCTACATCTGTGTTTTCATCACTGTTCCTCCTATGTGTTTGGCTGTCTCCTGAAGACATTTAGAAATTATCCGTCCAGAACCGTCGACAATCTCTCAGACATCTTTCTTCCTAATTAATTTACTATCTGCTAAATTATGTGTATTATACCTGATTGTACGTGACTAGTTGGCCCAAGAAATACTTCCGGAAAACTGTTACATTCTTCACATTGATCGGTCAAACTGATCCTTCCAATCCTACACACGTTCTCCTTCCTGGTCGATTAACCCGCGCGCACCCGTTAAAACCATCTCGTAGCTTCAATGCCTGATCCGAATTTCTTCTGAATTCTGGACGATTCGTCATTGGCTCATTTTCGTTAATCAGTGAGGTCACATGAGTAAATCTATTTTGAACGGAATACGGACATCTACTAACATAATAACCCGTAAAACTACAGGCCAATGTAAATACAAACACCAACACATTTTTCATCGGAACACATTCAGTGAGTTGATACTTACATAGACGTACACGATAATTGGCTCCTTTCAATGGAAGATCCAAAGCAACCCCAACTGTTCCCATCTAGAAGAAACATTGATTTAAGCCTAATAGCCACGCATGACGTACCCACTGAACATCTGCCCATATCGGTGCTTTCCTAAAACGACATCAGTCGGATTACAAGAGACTTGGCAATAACCTTTGTTTATTAAACAGCCCAAAAGAGCAATAAAAATATCCTGTAAATTTGGTTGTTTCTGTCCTAAGAAATCGTCATGTCATCAGCCTTGATGAGAAAGCCTGTATTTTTGGGATCGCCGACCAGCTACCCGTTTTTTTAGTGATACTTGAGTTCAGGAGTTTATTTATTTTTATGCAAACAATGGCTGAATTTGAAAGCGAAATGGTAATTTTTGCAGCACAAACATCTGGAATAAATAAACGCAGTCCATTCAATTTCCCTTTTTCGCAAGCTCTGCGTGCTTCACAGTAGGCAGCCTGTCTACTTACATGCAGCATGCATTGGTCATCTCCCACTTCAGTAAAAAAGGGACAGATAATTGCACGTTATATAATCCGACAAAAAAAGCAAGAAACATTCTACAAAATTCATACCTTCCTGTTGATCATACACACTATTCTATATGACAACAGCAAAATCGCTTGTATAACCATACTCTGATACTATTTACCTACCACTGTGTAACTGTGCATCTTGTGGACGGGAAAAAAACCTTTCCCGTTGAACCTGGAAATGGTTTAGTTGCTCGCCGTTTCCATGGTAACAGAAGCATCTTTTTTGCAGTTAACGTGGTTTTCATCGGTGGAGAACACATTGGTGATTGCAAATTTACTGGAGCATATGTTACTTGTATGCGCGAAAATTTCTTCCGGAATGGATAATACAATGCGGTTCAAATAATTGCCCTGAATTCTGAAGTGAAATTCTTTTTTGAGCAAGTGGGATTTCTTTCATTGATATCTGTAGTAACAGATGACCCTCACTTTAACTTGTTTATCAGTACAACGGATGCTTACACAGAGCTAGGATGCACCGAGACGAATCGATCTATAAGCTATGAAATTAAGGATCATTCTCTCATGCATTCGTTTATTCAGTTAGTCCGCCAATCTAAGAAAACTAGCCGATCATAGAATCGGTTAATCAGCCGTTTTGCTGGCAAGTCGATCGATAAAATGGGGATGGGGTAAAATACGTGTCACTGCCAGAGACCCATAATGGTTTCTTATCCGGGGATTACGTCATCGGCGTTTGGCCACTGAGGTTAAAGCGCTTGGCTCAACTAATTTTGTGAGCATAGTTTTGGTCTTAGTGTAAGATGAAGATGAGGACGCTTAGCATCAGGAGCTACACAGGTTTGCCGTATGATTAGCTAAAGAGCGATTTGAGATTTATCGGTGAAATCGTTTTTATAAAAGGGCTGCCCAGACAGGAAGTGGTCATCATGATGAACTTCAGACGTGGAGGCTTCAGATTCCCATCGTACCTCCACCGATCGCTCCCACTCCGGGTAATAAGATGATAAGTCTGTTCTAGTAAGAGGTGAACGTATAAGAAGGAATATCCATATCGTACACGGATCCAACCTTAGACCACTTTGATTTAGTTGCAACAGACTCGATAAAATATGAAGGAAACCATCAATCATCAAGGGCATGTTTGGTGGTATCATTCAGGAAATGTCTGGACATCAGATAAATTGTCCATTGGAACCGTGCCGTACAGAATTTGTTATCTGTCAGACTGATTTACCCTGGACTAACGACACCACACAGCCCACTGGAAAATGTACAAATAAAATATTTATAAGGCGATATGCTAGACTGCAATCAACAGCCTTTCCAAACTACTTCTGATCTTGCAGAGTAACAAATTTTAAGCTTGAATCGCAACCAAGTATGTTTACACGCACCGATTCAAACACTGATAGATAATTTTCAGGGAGATGATCACCTTCCGAGAATATTCCTAATTTTTGTACAACAAAACGAATTTTTTCGCAAATCCCCATTATGCTTCATGTGCTGTATCGATGAAGTTTGTGTTCTTTCATATAAGAAATCCTCCAATGCAATGATACCGATGATTCACGAATCTTCCTCCATTTTAAACTGCAGTTGGAACAAGCAGTCATTTATTACTGGAATTTTTTCCTTCTTTTAAGATGCTGAATGGGCCAATAATGTTTTAACTGCTGCCAACGTCAAATATGTTAGAGTGAAAACAAACTTTTGTCTCGAAGTAAATAAATAGTTCATGTTCATTTCGGCAAAAAGATCACCAAACCCATTTTAACTGCACCAGACAGGGATACCCAAAGGTTCACAGTTCGGTCAAAATGTATGTATCTATCATTCACAACGAGGGATACCATATCTATTATCATGAGTGAAAAAAGCCAAGATGGTCAGCTGAATCCCGTGCCCAACTTGTGAGGGACCGTGAAAGAAGTAGAACTGTAGGTATTCGGTTGATCGTCAAGCACAAATTGTTTATTTACAAAGCACACAACGTACTGAAAAGCTTGCCTTACTTGGTTAAATCGCCAAGTAAAGGATGAGTGGATTCCTAAAGGTTTCTGTTTACATTTTTAACCTGGCTATCACAAACTTTAGCAGATAGGTAATTTATTGGAGTGATTGAAACTGACCCGGTAGTCCACTTCTACTGTTAAATAAATCTGCAACTCTTGTACAGTAGGCCAGCAAAATAACAGGGGGCAGCGGGGAACGGAAAACGGAAAAGTATGCTGCGCATAACCGAGCACATTGTAGGCGATCTTAGAGCAAAAATCTTGGTTTCTAACGTCTGGTCTCCCATCCATCATTCTCTCTGCATGCAGCAGAGAATGCAAGATATATCGTGCCTATTACAATGTCCATTGGAACAATTTCTTCGTTATTACTTGAACATCCAAAACTTCAGTATAAACTTAAATGCTGCTCGTTTATCATACGACACAAAAACTGCTGTTGTCATGTTGTTTTCAATAAAAAAAGCCTGACTGCCATATGTGAGGAAGTTGATTTTGAATCATATTCATTCATCAAATGACTGATGGCCCATGTACCTGTGATGACCAAAGTGATTTTTTCCAATAATGACAAGCAAACCGTAGGATAGCCTAGGCAAATCAGAAAACAGGTATCAAGGGTGTTGAGGAAGCAAACAGCGAAAGTGGGCAGCTTTGAATGGAGGTGTAAATAAAAGCATATGTTCAAGCGAGCTACGTGATACGTTGCTGAAATTTGACAGCTTTATTAAGACAGGTGGTTGATCAGTCAGCACGTGCACAGCCTGGGAAATATGCTAGCAATCAAAGAAAGCCTACGACAGAAAATAATCAGACAAAATGATCACGAAATCCAATCAGCATTACGACGTAAAGGAGGACAGAAACGGATAAGTTTCCGGTCCATATTTTATTTCGTGACTTTCTGTATTGGGGATGAAAATCCATTTGTTTTGGAACAGAAATCTATATGGCCAAGAGAAAATCTAAATAAGATGACTCAATTCCGCAAATGGCGATATGACTAGATCCACAACTCAAATTCCGCTGTTGGTTGGTCACACGGGATAGCTTCAACTGTCTTGAAAATTCGCACAAAAATGAGCATGCTTCTGTCAAGTGAATCCCCACAGTATAAATTGCTAAGACTAAAAGACAAATGCATGAACATTGGCTTCTGTTTCGGCAACCTATTTACATCAAAGAGAGAGACCACCGCTATTAGACGCAGTTCAACAGAACTGATTTTCGACCATCAGTATCCTGTTGGTTTGTGGGCGACCGATTACTTAATGACGGGTTGGGTAATTCCATTTATGGTAATAGTCGCAGCTTATCGAAACAGACCTTATTGCAGTGTGCGTATGCAGTTTTATTATTCCAGATTAGCAGATACTAACTGGATTCCGAGAATGGCCTCAGGAACGGGCAACAAGCCAAAAGTTCTAGGGGCTGCCAAAAGACCGTAAACATCACTGAGGAACGGTACGTATTGGGACACAGTCGATTTCGTTTATATAGTAGAGCGAAACCGGACACGATCCGAGACACGGAAGATTAGGACCAGCCGTCCGCAGGCAGAGCATTCAAAAGTGGTCGTTTTCAGTTACCAAAATTCAATTCTCCTTAATGTAAGCAGACAAACGCGGAACAGCCCTGTGGGATCGAACAACACAAAGTGCCTAGACCTAAGTAATATTCAGTTACTTTTATCCCCAACAATGTTTGTTCACAAAACCGCACATTCAAACTCATTCATCTCCGAGGTACTAAACATTATCCAACATGTTTACTCGTTCACCTACAATTTACATTGCTCAACTATCTGCTTGAGATTTGCTACAATGAACACATACTCAATCTATCCAGATATTGGAAATCGTATAGATACAGCTGTTGTGATCAACTGGAGGGTTTGCCGGGAAACTGAACAAATTAAACTCTGCTGTAGCACTTTCTTCATCACCACACAGCAGCACCTAGTTGATCGATGTAGCAGTAAATTCCGTTGATGACTTGCATGTTTGTGTAAGGGTTATCTCAGCTAGGTGGGTTAGACTGTTCGCCGTCGTTGTCGAATACTCCTAAGCAGAACTTGAAAAACAGCAAAAGCTAATAGAACAGGACCACTCGACAAAAGAAGCAAGACTCCAGGGGCTCGAGGCGACAGGGAAACGGTATGTAGCTTCTATCGCTTCGGGTCTTCCATGGCTTATTGAATTAATGCACTATTTTGAATTGATAATGACCAACCGTTGTCAGTTGTCTGGGACTCATACGATAAAAGAATGCCAACCTGAACCAGACCATTACCGGTCAATAAATAATCGTAGAATAAACAAATTACGAATCGATTCACGACAGTTGTATCGGAATCAAAAGGTGTAATACTGAAAGGAAACCCTCCCACTTCTAGTGGTTTTATGAGTACCTACGCAAGCCTTGCAATTTCAAAATATACAACGAGCAAAAACGCCAAAGAAATGCAGTTGCCCATGTATTTGAAAGTATGACATCCAAAAACGTGTTCCAAAAAACACGCTTCCGTTTCGGTGTATCATACTAACCATGTGCATACAACTCTCAAAACGATTTTTGGTACTGGTAGTGAGCTTGACTGAAGAATCCGTCCTTCAACCATTATACGGAAATCCACTTTATTTGTGAGCTGGTATTACCGTGCAAATTGCCCATTGATTGTGCTGCTCAGCTCATGACTATGGAGAAAAGTCAACAACCGGCCCAGTGGTCGACTGGAAAACCGGAACTTAGTATGTTTATTCAAGTGATGTTCTTACTGATGAAGGTTTCTCCATGGGTGACGGCCAAAGACAGAATGTTTTGCCCCATCATTGTGAAATTGAAGCAAATAGTGGAGATTTAGTCGGGCCTAACTGCCTCACAGTCAACGAGGTTGGTTCTAGAAAATATGAACGCTGGACTTGTTTTGCCGAGTTCACCTAAGAAGATAGATCACTCATGCCGGACCTGCGCCTCTTAAAATTTAGAGTTAGTTTTTGTCTCTTTGAAGTGAATGACCAAACAATTCACTAGAACATATGACAGCACTGTGACTAGCGTGTGAGACATCAAGGGTTCTATTCTAAAATAGACCTCAGTGAACATGCGCTGTTAAAGGAAACTAATCGACCAGATACAGCACCTCTGCACTGCTCTTCGCATTTTCTGTAACCAGTTAAGTATTGATTTCACAGTGAAAATACCCCGTAAATCATGAATTCCATGTGCCGTCGGTATAAATTCCTTTTTTCAAGTCTTCCGTTATATACGTAATGCTCTCCCGTTTTGCCCTGAACATGTCCACTAATAGTGGGCCTAATGGTGATCCCATGGCTCAACCATCATGTAGAATATTCGAATTTCCGCTAAAGAGATATCTGAAGTCAACGGTATCTCCTGAGAAGGAGTTCTCTCAGATGCTTCCTTGGTATATTAGCTGGAGATTGGTTAATGCCAGTGCAGTCACAAATAAACCAATGGTCCGTAAGATGAGTACGTCGGAGAAAGGCAATGCCACCTTCAGGGAAGTCATTTGATCAAATTTCGTGTTTCGGTGTTTGAAGGTTTCTACAAATTAAAATAAATCTTTAGGAGTGTATTTGGCGAGACCTCTGCCTACGGGCTCCAATTTAGCTGCGAGCTTTTTGGCAGTTTCATGACAAAGCGAGTGTAGCGTAGAAAGAATTGGTCTCAGGGTTTAACCTACTCCAAGGATCCTATGTAATCTATAAACTGCAGAATAGTAGACCCGCCTAGGTTGAGAGTTTCGAATATGGGTTGATTCCAATAACCCCGAAACTTTAAAGAAATCAGTGCATTTGTAATCTTTATCTTAACATGGGCCGCCTTTTCTTGTTTTTCTGACGAATGTGTGAAGCCCTAATCGGGTCTGGATATTATGATTTCGTTGAATCCTTGTACATCCTCCAGTACTTTTTTGTAGCATTATATGATTGACCTCAGAAACCATGACAATGATTTGTAAAATCCTCACGTAGATTTGCGAAACTATCCTATTGAGTTGGAAAACTACAAGTTAAATTTGAGAACTGAAAGCAGTGGTCAGATCTTGCATCGGTAAAGTGCATTTCATTGGTCAACTGGAAACAATCCTCTCTCGCCGACCATTGTCCGTTGTGTCCGCTTGTCCTGCCACGCTCTTCTCGTGCACAAATGGCACAGACCTCACTCGTGCGATCTGTCACGCTCAAGGACGGACGTCTATCCGCTGAATCAGCTGTATCATGTGATCTGAGTCGGAGAAACAAACTGTTTTCAAACTACCAATGGAAACGACGGCTTATTGCGTTAGAGGCCTTCTGGCGGGTCAGGATATTTCAACTATCCTATAGGCGGAGTTGTGATAGTGGTTCCTGAATAGCATAAGCATTTGGTTCATCAACATGATGCACAGAAGAAAATACATTAGTTACAGTAACTTGGCTATCCTCAGTGCTGGATGAAAGTTACCTGGATAAGTTAATTTTCACCCTAAAAATTAATGTCTCACGAAACGTGTACATATATATATATATATATATATATATATATATATATATATATATATATATATATATATATATATATATATATATATATATATATATATACGTAGGTAGAGAGTACGTACAATATGCTCACGTTCATGTTACCGTTGAAATGTAGCGTCCGTACCCCCTTATCCGTGCATGCTGGGAATCAACAGGAAAAGCATATCGAACTAAATGTCACCTAGGTTATTTCACGTTGCATCCTGAAAATCCAAGCATCTTTTAGCGCACTGTCAGCAAAATCAAGCGAGACTTGAGTTCCAGCCATCCCACTTTGCCTGAAGGGGATCTCAAAGAACCTCTGAGTCGAACGGAGGGACAAATGCAGTTCTTGGAAAGCTGTGAAATCCGAAATATCTATCACTTCAAGGAATGTTTGTGATTATTTCGTGAGGTATTCGCAGACAATTTTCTTTCCTGCTGTCGAAGGAGATGACACAAGAAGCTGATGAGTTTATGTCCGACAGCAAACGATACCACCTCCCCAATCGGGGCAACTAAATAATAGTCCCATTATTATTTCTTTTCTTCACATTTGTCAACTTCATTGGTGATATAAGGGGTTACCCCAGTTTGAAAAGAGAAACTATTGTTATAAAAAGTGCTCATGCTTGCAGAGGTTTGTAGTGTAGTCTCCGGGTCATCAGTGTCCTTTATGGTATGAATCATGCCACAGAAGAACCCTTCTTTCAACCATCGTACTCGCAAATATATGCTCAGTTTAGTCAAGTCGATAGCACAAAAAACCGCCTAAGCTGGTCTATCAAATAGTGTGCAAAATATTTTAGGGTGCCTTTTGATTTAAGATTAGTATTATAGTCTCTCAAAACAATCCTAACATTTTATGCATGCCGTTGAACTATTGGTCGTTGTTTGTTTGAGGTGTATTTGCGATATTGATAGCAACTGTCCGAAAGGGTTGCTTTAGATTGTTAGATCTCATCTGGTTACCTGGGTAGATGTGTGTTTGAGAGAACAGGTTATCAAACTGAATTTCGATTTCTAACAGACATATTTTAAGAGAAAAATACAACTGTCCCAGAGAAATGAGGAACGCTGTCTTCGGTGGCTACAGCATCGGGGAACCGGAATCATAAGGATTACCATGCTCGGGCACCTGGCTGACTCAAATCATCGAATAAACGTTAATTCGTTATTCCAAATCCTTCATCAATTGATCCCCACAAATATATCTGTTTATATGCTCTGACCGCCACAGAGACCATTTGTATCCGTCATTTCACACCTGCTTTGTGCACTCAAGAAAATCATCCAAGCCTTCCAGTTATCCTGACTGCAAGTAAACCACTCACTCCAGTAACCCGGCTCCAAAGCACGTGACTGTCACGACCTAGACGTACGGATCCCAAGCTGATCTAACCCCAAATCCCTCCCACCTACAGTGTCCGATCAGAATAACCCGTGGCCACTTCAACACAACCGCTCTCCATATGATTGGTAAGGAGTAGAGACTAGATTTCTGATGGCAAATATTTGCCTCCAAATACTTTCTGGAACTCACTGATCCGGACGGGTTGCTGCCAAGGGCGCTACCCGACTTTACTCGCATTTCATCATCATCGTTCCAGTCAAGTCAAGCCAAGTCAAGTATATGCCTTATAAACCCCTAATTTTATTTTCTAAATAAAACATCCCAGTTTATACTAGAGTCGTATCAGCTGCTCAAATGAACGGTATTGGCTCCTTGTACTCCAAAAAACGATTAACTTGACCGCAGTAAAAAATAGCGAAGATCTAGCATAATGCTCCCAAACATATCGTGCACACTAAAGCCCTTGAATTACGTGCTCAAAGACTCTTACTACATAAAACATCTTTAAAGATGAGAATAAACGGCCACATCGGCTTTTCATCGTCACCTAAATGACCCATTGGATGTCACTATATGTCATACACTATTTACGTTGTTTGTCGTTCTACAGGAAAATTAAATACTTTAGTGTTAGTGCTGGGAGCTCAGTTGATGCATTCATTTGCTTACTGATGACAACTTTGCAACAGATATTATGTGCAGATGGTAAGCCGTTATCTACCAGATGTCTTTTATGTGACCCTTTTACCACATGGTTGTGGTCAAATTGTCTAAACTACTTCCAACGACAGATATTCTTTTTGTCACTCTGTTTCTATTCAACATATGAGTACATTGGCTGTTTTTTTATGAAGACCAGTCTTATACTTCAGTAAATAATTTGTTGACCGATCTATTTATTTTCATCACTCGGATATAATTAGCAATCTAACGTCAACATGATTGAATATATTGTTTCAATGCCTGCTTAAGTACTGGTACAGTGCCGCCCTTTTCACTTGGTCTCCAAAGTAAATGATAATGTCAATAAATAAATGGGTTCAAATTACCTAAGCCTTTCGTATATATGGTTTTAACTCTGAGAATGTCACTTCCGGTTGCCTTAGGGAATACCTATTTCAAACTTACTGGTGGCTCTATCCCCCGATTGGTTTTGGAAGAATTCGAATGACTTTTGCCATCGAATCAACCTAATCTGTCGTTTATTCTATGAGCTGAAATTGCGTAATATTCTTGAAGAGGAGATGCTGATGTTCAAGTCATCATATAAGGAACAATAACCTTGTTACCTACGAGGGAAATGTCAGGACTGATCAAGTTGTTGACAAGCGCTTAGAACTTCTTTCTCAAACACACTGATACATCGCTTTTGGCATTTACCGTTTTCATAGGCCATTTCTCCAGGGGCCTTTTTGGTTCTTTGGACCTTATCAGTATGGCATTACACATTTATATATCTTTGGACGGAAGAGCACAGCTTCCGAAGCACAAACATTAAGGTGTACACGAAAAGAGAGAACTCCAAATCCAATGTCTCTTGCATATATCAAACTTTCATACTTTATTACATGAGCCAAGAAATAGAGGGCTTCACATTTGAAGAGGAGCCTTGACGACACCAACATGTGCGACAGCGGATGACTCAGGCCACATAACCCACTTGTACGCCTCGACCGGAAAAATGAAGTGAAGTGAGGAAAAAGGATATAGAAAACGAAGATCTTAGAATGCTCGGCCCTGAACTAGTGCATCCAATAAGGGCAATATCGTCCCTACTGCGCTATTCCGCGAAAACCATTTGTTGTCAGTGGCAACACATACATAACAGTTGTTTTCGAAATCATTGAACTCAAGCCAGTCATTAGGACACATTTATAAGGGAGGTGAACCAGCTAGTTTCAGATTTTTCGCAGCCGATTTATTAAAAAAATCTTTTTAGATAGTTAGTTATCTTTATTTACTAGTATTAGTTGGATTTCTGTTGCAATCCATTAGGATCACAATTCACGAACTACGTTCGAGATTTGGTGGCAAGCAGAAACGAAAATATGTAGGCATATCAGCAAGGGCACTTATTTTGAACAAAGTTAATGTGGCGGAAACAGATGTAAATGCTGGGATATATTCTCCTTTCACTGTGAATCAATATGAAGATCATTCAGTCAAACACGTACCCTGTGACGTATGAAATCATTGGAAGAAGGATGAGAAAAAAGTCAGGTTCATTGTTGATTTGCTCGGGTACAATGCAAACACAATTCGCAGTTCACCGGGGATTCCAATTCTGACGGTGGTCTAAAAGTGATATTCATAAAATTCGGCCGATAATATCTTTGGCCCGATTCCTTTCATCAACGGCAACTTCCTCGTTGAGGGGCCTTTGATTTTGCGCAGCATCTTTGTAAACCAGGACGTCGTCTGGAATCCAAACATTGAACATTACTAATCTCTATTTGCAACTTTTGTTTTTGGAAATGAGATAACAAGATGGCAACACACGGTGCACCAACTTTTCAACGGACTTCAAACACCCGGTCACTGTGATATATTCGATCTTATGGATTATTTATCTAAGCGCATGTAAGCCACGGGGATCCATTTTGGTAGGATGAAGAATCTTCAACAGCCGATTATCGTGAGATACTGTTTTTAAAATATTTCCTGAATTCACTCAAGGACAGCAACAAATTTAGACTAACAGATTTCGTGTTACTTGAAATCTCGTGAATGTCCCTGAACCTTCCAGAGGATGGCACAATTACCCAATCACGGTAACCAAGTTATCCATTATCCTCACTGAAACTCATGAAAATTAATAAACACATTTTGATTTGGTCCCAGAAATGAATAACCTAAACCAACGTCTAAAAATTATTGATCTATTGATCGGAACACTTCAATGGTTGAGTAGATTTTCCCAGTTGTATTGTTCTCTCTCAATACTCACACCTATAATTCTGTGATAGTTTGACCCTTGGATGAGATGCTGGTGCGAAAGCCATTATCATTCCTGTATAATTTGCATGCATAAAAAAGGAACCGAGTGATCAGAATGTGTTAAGAAATTGATTTTGTTATTTTCAGTTTATTCGTGATTTAAATGAATTGTACGATTACCTGAAATGTAACTGGTCAGGAAGCGGAACATTTACATGATAGGGATTTCATGTTGAACGTTTTATTGTTCCTCTGTTTCAACTTCAGTAAGAATCAAAACTTCTCAGTCTAAAGGATATTCAGCATATAACCTTTTTGGCGCAATATGTGTGAATTTCAATCCGCATACCTACTCAAACCTCCACACTGAAATTTCTGATCGGAAAAAGAACTTTGAAACTGGTGCCTCAAAATTCAGCGCTATTTTTGTCGACGTGCTACAAAATAGGTATTCAAAACAAACGATTATTACAAATTTTGTTCGTAATCCATCGGCGGTCTGGATGACACTGCTATTCAAGCTTTATTCACATGTTAAAACTAGGAGGACTGTCATCATTAGATCGCACTATTGCATCCTTTCATTTAATTTGTTAGAAAGACAAACATTAGTAGACCAAGGGAATGGAAACCTGAACAATAGTTTGGGGACCTATTTGGATCCATTCGAATGGCTTGCCAGGAAAAAGACCAAGTCAAAAACAATTATGGTGGTTCTATCCCATCCATATTCAATTCTAGAAAACCCTCTTGGATCGATCGGTGCTCAGTTGTTCAGTGTACATTCCAATCAGTTTCCATGCATTTCTGTATGCGGACAGATGTGTCACGCGCGTGTGACTGATCTTAGTTCAGTCAATAATATTGGGTATCACAGTACGCATGTCTCGCGCGCATGGTAGGCTTCCCTGTCACATGGCAATACCTTGCAAGTTTGTGCCCCCAATCATGTTGTTCATGGATCAAAACGTGTTTGTATATGCTTTCCGTCACGTATCTCATGATTATAAATACCGTATTCTGCATGTCAAAACAAGGATGCATTTCAGTGCAGCATGGCGAGTCTAAGGATTTCATTTCGGGTAATTCTGCCACTACAGAGTTCTTTGAAAATAGTGGAATAATGGTTTTTCATACTAAAGGCGAACTCATATCAAACGTGGATGGCTTTTGTTTCTCAGTTTCCAACCCGAATCACTTATATTTCAAAATCCTTACCTAGTCGTAAAACGGGATGTGACAAAGATTTAATCAAACAGATTCATTATGGCACCAAATATTTGGCGCCATTTCAAGGTTGAAAACCATACTCCTATTTTATCTGACTCAATTATATCATTAAAATATATACACTAAATATTGTTGAAATGAGCTGAAATATTGTGCTCTGGGAGATGTACAAAATGCAGTGCTTAGCGGGTAAAATGGAACAAAAAATGTTCTCAGGACTACATCAGGCAATACATCACGTGCAAGTCACTAAATATTGGAATTCTGCAAGGTAGCAGGATAAAACTATTCTCTGTATTTTGATTTTACATAGTGATGACGAGAGTGGACGAAGCACCTCTTATTACTGAGCAACCGGTAAGTATACTTTGGAGAACGATATTTATCTATCCTCACTCAGCAAACGCACTGGATAGATTGTTAGACGTGATACAGTGTGAATAAATGACTGGAATTATTGACCATGAAGAGCGTCACACAGAGGTCAGTTCACTGACAATCAGTCTGTCCGCGGCACGATGTCACTGTCATCAAAATCGACTTCATTACAACAACACATAGACAGCATTTGTTTGTACGTTCGAGATGATTCAAACGGTGTCAGTGTTCAGCTCGTGCTATTTGTTGATATTTGAACACTGGAACTGACTGTTGCAAGAAAGCCTAGATTCATCTCCAGTAGGTTTGTATTCATTTCATATATTTCCATTTTAAAGGTCTGCAGTGATGTGATTGTGGCGATTCAATTTCCGCATCCATCGATTGGACTGATGTACCCTGGGATTTTGAAAAACCTTGGTATTTTGTCTCGCTCTCCACCTACCCATAGAAAATGCCGCCAACATTTCAGTCAGGTTCTAGCTGTGGCAGTCGATTTCACCGGAGGCTATTCACTTAGCTTGTTTGTCCCTCCTTTGCACTGATCAATTTAATGAACAAGTTAGGTTCACTTCATATTGAGAAGACCACGTTTCAAAATACATGATTTACCTCTTGATTTCGTTTTTACGGTTTTCAGTGAAGTGTTTCAGAGCGATCATTCACCATTTTGTGTCTAGTAAAGTTCGGAATCGATCCACTATCTATTCCTATCAGACGATATATTTGTATATTTTTTTTCTCTAATACATATGAGATTACCTCTGTGGTAGTGCTCTTCCTTCACAAAAAACAACTCCTAACTGAGATTCGAAATTTTATGCTTAATTTTTACGCAGGTGATTTAACAAAATCAACTGGTATAGTTTACTTTGCATTATTAGTACACATTTTACTACAATTCATGAGACTCGGTCATTTTTTACTCGAAAATATGTGCCCATAGCAACGGGTTAAGAGCATTTTTATGCATTTTCTAGAAACTTGTCTGTGCCCATTCAAACCATTTTCTGCACCGGGCAACTTTTCTGCTTGTCAGTATTCAAATTACCGAAATAATCCACATAGAATGTGACCGTCAGTATGATTGCCTAGACCGTACATTTGCATACTGACGAATTTCTCACCAGTTAATTTTACGATGCAACCGAGACTATCGACGGATAGATGTCGGTATGTCATCAAATCCTCGGAGCTGCTACTGAACTCATTGTAAGGGAACGATTTTATGAGTAAAGAACGAGCCTTTTGTCTTGATGGGCTGCCAATCCAAGCAGTTCAGTGCTGTTAAGACGAGAACATTTATTCTTGGCCTCATCTATATTGCATCCAAAAGCAGAATTTCAAAAATTAGAGAGTGCGAATCCTGATTGGTGCCGACTTTCCAGAAGCAGATTGAGCGTTACAGCAAAGATGCGGTAAAAGTAAACAATCTTATGCCGTGCGGACGATTTTAGGATGGATGGTGCCTAATCCGAAAAACCAGGAACCGCGCTTTGTGAGGACGGTAAATTCCATTGAGATGAGAATGGATCCCTTAGCGGAACAGATCAATCGACTGAACAATGCCGATTTCTGTGATGGGATGCTTCGAGAAACTTTCTTTCATTAGAAGACAAGTAGGCTGTTGATATGGTTACAATGACATAACCTTGTTGAACGGACACTATGAAGTTGCACTTCCATGGAGAAACCTTGTAGTGAGACTTCCAAATATTTTTTTGTGGCCAAAGCGAGGTTGAACGGCTTGGGTGAAAGGTTTGCGTATGACCCTGAATTCTTTGGTAAATACTCTACAATAATAGAGGGATATATGCGCAAGTGCCACGCCCAGTTAATGCACGATAACCAGTTAAAAATAGACTTGAGCCTGAGTGGGACTTATAACATCACGCAGTAAAAAACCCGCAAATGCCTAGCAAGTTCAGAGTGGTGGTTGGCTGCGCGTCTGCATTTCAGGGACGCTTCCTGAATGATTACTTGCTACATAGACCGGACATGACAGCAAGCCTAGTTGGAGTGTTGCCTCGTTTTCGAAAGAAATCTGTCGCATTGGCTGCGGACATTGAAGAAATGTTTATGCAGGTTAGAGTGCTGACAAAAGACAAGGAAGCACCGAAGTTCCTTTGGTGGTAATGTGGTTGGATATCAAATGATTGCTCACCCGTTGGGTGCTACTTACTCCACATTGTGTACGAATATCGCGTTACTTCGCACTGCTGACGATTCGGGAAGACAGTATTAGGATTACATCTACAGGGCCGTGCATGATAACTTCTATGTAGATGACTTTCTTGTGCCATTGTCTAAGCAGGGGAATGCAGGAGGTTTTGTTATCCAAATGAGCCAATTACTATTACGTGGTGAATTTCGGCTTCGTAAATGGGTTTGCAATCGTGGGGAGGTGCTGGATATTTTGCCAAAATCTGAGCTGGCTCATCTCAATCTGGAAATCGATGATTGCGGGCCAGTGCCGGAGAGGACGATGGGATTGGAATGGAACGTAACAGAAGACACCTTCCAGTCTTCATTTACAATAAGCGAAAAACCTCAAACATTTCATGGCTTGTTGTCCCTAGTGTCATTAGTGTTCGACCCACTGGGGGGAGTTTCACTTAAATTTCTGCCACGCAAGGTATTGTTGCAATCACTGTGTCGCTTGAAGCTTGGTTGGGACGACCCAATTGGAGAAAAACCCCTACAATGCTGGAATGAGTGGTCAAGGAATATGGAACAGCTTTGCACATATAAAATTAAGCGTTGTGTTCTTAGGGGTGACTCACTGAACGAAAGTGCACAGCTTCATGAGGCTTTTGAAGTTGGCTATGGAATGGTACCGTATTTCAGAATGGTTTCAAAGGATACAGCTCCTTATTCTACCACTTTGCTATCCATATCAAGGGTAGCTCCTCTGAAAACCGTTACGACACTTCAATTGGAGTTAACCACAGCAAGACTGGCCGTCAGAGTCTCTCGGATTCTTATAGAAGAAACTGGAAACAAAATGGGCAAGACTCACTACTGGACGGACTTCGCTATAGTTTTGCACTAAGTAAACATCACTAAAACGAGATTTAGTATGTACTTTGCTAGTCATTTGGCTCAAATCCATCAGTGTTTTGAACCCTGGCGATGGTTTCATGTCAAACCGGAGGCTAGTCTTGCAGACGTGGCACCAAGAGGTACAAAATCACCGAGTGACATAAGTTGCTGGTTCAACTGTCCCTACTGCTTGATGAACAATGAAATCTTATGGTTTACCAGTCCTACGGTTACTATAACACCGCCGAACGTGGAACTGCAGCAGCCTTCGAGTACGATTCTTACAATGTTGCAGGGTTCATGGACGGACTCCATAACCCGACGGTATCACGCGATGGAAGGACACACCGGGCCATCTCAATTACTCGCGGAGCTTCGCAAAAAATTGGAATTGCGCCAAGGAAAGCTGCCATCAAGCGTGTACTTGGAGGATGTTGGAAATGTCAGAAGCATTTAGCAGTCGGAGGTAAAAAATGGTGATTTCTCTGACAGCTATTAGAGTCTAGCAAGGTGCGTTTCCTTTCAAGTAATTCGAAATAGACTATTTTGGTGGATTTTCAGCTGAACATGGGCGCAGCATGGAGAAACGATACGGATGCATCTTCATCTGCTTTCAGATGCTTGCGGTACATATTGAAGTTTCTTCTTCTCTAAGCACGGATTCATTCATTATGACACTACCGCGTTTCATGTCGAAGAGAGGGGCACCGTCCGAGATTTTCTGTGATAATGGTACAAACTTTGTTGGGGCTCAAAGGAAATTGAAGAAGCGAATGGGAAACTGGTCTAAAGATAAGATTGCCGATACATTGTTGCAACGGGATGTACAGTGGTACTTGAATCCCTCTCATGCTAATCACCGTGGTGGCATATGGGAGATCATGGTGCACTCTGTTAGGAGAGTATTTATTTCAATTTGTGACGAACAGTCGATGACTGAGGACAGATTGTTGACTTTTCTTGCGGAAGGTGAACGGATAGTGAACGGACAACCGCTAATATTTGTAACCTTGGACTGTCGTGATCTGCTAGTATTCACGCCCAATGACCTACGTATCCTGAGGACAAACCAACGAGATATTCTGACGAATTCGTTGCGAGATAGAATGGTTTGTCAGTGGAGGCAGGTTAACTACCTTAAGTCTGTGTTTTGGAAGAAATGGATAACTCGAGAACGCAAATTTAGATCAAGTGATTCGTGCTACTAGTTTTAGAATCTTTGTCGCTTGACCGGTGGCCAATTAGAGCTATCGAAAGCCTCTCAGCTTCGGACGACTGCCTAGTACGAACGGCAACAGTGCGAACCAATTGAAGAATAATGCTCTGTGACATTGGAAAGATTTGTCCTATTGACACTGGTGGTGTAAGTTCAACAGCCCACTCCCCTCAAGTTGAAGGCGGGTCTTTGGATCTGCCGAACCGGGTGGACTACTGAGAGTTGATCCACTTGACCAACTGGAAGCTTCTATTGACCGTAATCAGTTTTAAATTTTGGAGAACCGATGGGAAAACCGATGCATGAGGCCGACCACACCGGGCGGTGCACGAGGAAAACCCGGGTCTGATTTTTGAGGCCGGTGTGAAGGAGTTCGGGAAACTCTGTTCCATTCATCGACATCAATGGTACAATCAACGTTTTTCATTTGTATGAACTATTCTCGCCGGAATCCCGCACGTTTGTCTTATTGTTCTGGATTCCAGTCACACACCGGTCTTTCACCTTTGCCTCGAGCATGAGTCACTCAGCTTGAACCTCGTTATGACTGTATTCGATAATTTTATCTTCTCTATCTAACCTTTCTCTGTAATTCAGCTGCAGTCGTTGATTTGTTGTTCAATTTGGAGCGTAAGAGCCCAGAAGGAATACTATTGAGGTTTGATTATTATAAAATGCCTAATTTGTTGCAAATAGTACCGTAGCTATTTTGAGTCGACTTTGTTTTGAATTGTGTTGTAATTGGTTGCTACGCGTCGCTCGAACGTTCCGCTGACCTGGCTTTACAATATCTTTTCGTACAGAAACGACACAATCTGAGCATACGGGGATTACTTTTTCCCCTACTCTACATTGTCTGAAAACCGTGTATGTGACTGTGCTTGGATCTTCTAGTGTCTGAACCATTCACATAGTTTCAGGTTATCCATCGAAAAATATGTGCAATCTGTATGTCGAGAACAATGGATTTGGGCAGTTTGATCTACTTTCCATTGACAATCTGGCAAATAACAGCACAGAGATATATACTGATATGTTTTCGTCATTCGCTGGTCCGCCTGAAATGCTCCGGTGCCTAATATTACGAGCATTTTTTTGGTATAGAAATGATATACCTGACATAATCAAAGGGTGTTGAGACTCAATAAGTTCTGCAGTCTATTCCAACTGGATTTACGACGTAGGAATGTCTGTTGATGACGCAGAGGGAAACAGAGCCTTGTTCTACTGAACGTGAGAAATCTAGGACTTTCCGTCTCAATAATAGATACTGCGCAGTAAAAGTTCTTTGTATTCCCCATCATATTTTACAATCCCTAGGATCATAGTATTGTTGCAAAGCATGAAACATATTAACCGTTATCGGTACAAATGAGAAAATGTTTATGGCACGTAATATCGGACCTATGTATATAACTTACGGGTACACACAATACACCAATGGAATTTATTTTAGTCCAGTAAATCCAGCCAGAATGGATAAAATAGGCCGGTTTATGTCGAACACACAGTTTACCAGTTGTACCAGGATGGGCATGTGTGGCAAATATTCTGAGTGGTCTCAAACTCTTTTTACCTAAAGGTTGATACTGCCGCTAACATAATTCAGCTTTTTGGAATTGAGGATACAAATACGGCACATCGAACCATGTGAGTCATACAAACGTCCTGTTTTTTGATACCTAAGCTCCATCGAATTAGTGTTGTTTGCCATTTTGTATGACCAATAATCTGAATAGTAAATGAAGGGGTTGAACGAAGATGCAAATTGGCACCCGTGCGTATAAAATGAAGATCCTAATCTCGCAATAACCAAAAGCATTTTACTAGTCTGGTAGGGTTCAACGCTGTGCTTTTTTCTGCACTTCTATGCGCAGTTATCATTCTCGCGGGAAAACCATTACGATTAATATGCTCTATTCGATATAATCGTGATGGTGAGAACTATGCCCATACTAATACAAAAATATTTTCCACTTGCTTACTCCATCCGGACAGAAACTGGGACTGATTTCATCCAGAACACGGATCACAGAGACAACCCTAGCTGCATATTTGTTAGGCTTGAATCTGCAAGTCTGCCGTGGTCATATAAAATAAACTGGTTCTGTGGATGGTGAATATACATAAAAAGGGTGTGCATAATTTCGTGTGACACGAGTTCCGGCACAAAGCCATTAGAAACTGGAAGTACCGTGATAATCAGTAAGCCACAAAAAATGGTAAAATTTTTTACAATTCCGAAATACACTGGCTGAATCCTACTACCAGCGATCAAAGTGCTACTTGAACAGAAAATCACTGTTGCAAGCAGCTCTACAATCAGATGACCGATTGAAATAATGAGTGCTTCCCATACCCAAGTTTATATCGCCTATAATTGTCTGTTAACTAATAGACCATACATTTTGTCGCGAAAAAATTGGTCATCAGCCTCTTTTACTTACTTTATACGGTTTGATGGAGAACAGGAGTATTCAGCAATAATAACAAACTCTTGGTTTGAAGCTCATGTATTATGTATCCGATGCAATTTTTCATTGGTATGGTTAACAAAAAGCTTTCCAGAAGAGCTATGAGAAATACACCCAAGCGGAAATCCATGTGAGTTTGATCAAAAGAATTCAACTGATTGCTATGTAAATGGGAGCCAAAGATGAAGATGAAAACAAATTATTTGTATTTTTGTCAAATAAGTATTATGTTTCTTCCTCGGTCCATGAGATATTATGGTTCACACACTGAATGATAAAAAAACCAAAAATAACATTCGCTCACCCTCTATTCGCAATCCGTGTTGAACCTATTGATGGCGAAGCATTCTCTGATCTGTTCTCTTAATTGTAGTTTAGTTGTTTGGAAATGGTTTCTTCCTCAAACGTTCCATCTGATTCTATTCCGCTTGATTTGACAGCTATTCTTTGAGGCTACCTTTTCCATTGAGGTTAGATGGTTGAGCAGTCAGCAGAATCGGATAGCAAAATTGTCAAAATAGAATTCCAATGCATGGTAGGTAACCACGTGACGGCTGTACCTCTAGAACAAAAACGTTCTTCTTTCTTTTGATATTCTATGCATTTCAGTAGGTTGCTTTTCATTGGGTAATTTTGACCCGAAGTCCCTAATCTTTTTATCCCACACCTCATGGTAAGTGTTCTTCTCAAACAAGGAGACAAAATTTCCTCACACAATTTCACATCGGAACCATTCGATGCTATGTGTCATAAATTGATGTTATTTTTATAAATGTTTTTTTTCGTTTTGCCTCTGACCAAATCAGAAATAAAAAAATAAAATGTTGAACGCGCTGATAGAAGCCTTCGGGTGTAATTTGAAATGCCTCTGTACCTGTCCCATTTCTTTTAAAAGTATGCCCTCAGTAAATGAGCTGGCATATGGTCGAGTCGCACATTGTGCAGTTAAACTGAGTTTTACATGATAGAGTATTGAGATGAAGCAATTCATTCTGGATAATGCATTGTGGTTACCGTTAGTCACTTACAACCAATGAACCTGGACTGGAGTCCTGCTTGCAATTTGATGAGAGGCTTCTGTGGACAGGCTCGACTAAGTACGATAAAACTGACTGAACACGTTCTCGATGACCTTCGGTTGGCTTTCTTTGTAACCGTTAAAACCAAATAAATTGTTTATTTTGAATGGAATTTTCGTCAAACATCGACGATATCCTGAGTTGCTGGATTGAACACAGTTGTTTTGAGTAAGAAGTAAGTTATTCTAAACCACGGTGTCCTACTAGTTTAACGTGAATATTTTCCCTCTTGTTTTAAAGAATAACATGGAGTCGTAGAATGCTGTGGAGTAAGAGGCGTAAAAAGAACATAAAAATTAAAAGATATTGTCCACAAACCGGTTCAAGAAACAAATAACGATTTGTAAGCAATATATTCACAGCATTTATTATTCGCTCGTCATTTCAAAAAGCAAAGTGGAAATCCTTGAGAGTATTCCTGGACATTTTGCCTCTGTTGGTTTTCATATATGAAACTATCGGCAGTTCCAAATGACTGATTATGATAAATTGAGTAGACGTAGTATAACTCTTACACAACTGTAAACATTCCAATAGGGCAATACAGAGGCCGCTGAAGATAATCCCAGGATCTATCGAAATATCCAAATACAAAAAGCTTTGGCACATTCTTTATGAAGCGCAAAGAAATTGTCTTTTTGTGCTTCTCTCATGAATGAGAAATCCCAAGTCAGTGTAGTTCGTGATAATCCTACTTTGTTCAACATAAGCCCTGATACTACTAATGATCCTTTTTCATTATTCTCACGAGTTTCCATCATTGTTCTCGTTCCATCTCGGCCCAATCGTCCAAAAATAGATGGACCGCATGTGTTGCCAAGCAACAGGATTTGAAAGGACGAAACTGTTGTTAAGCGACGCAGATCACAATGGTTCAACTGGTAACTTCGTGGGAGCTGATTAAAAAAACTCGAAACAAATCGTCCAATACGCAGTCATTATCAACATTCCAAATGTAGTGTCAAAAATGAGGGAGTGAAAATTTGCGAGTTTGTCACTATATTATTCCTTCAGACAGTTCACCAAATAACTCGACCTACTGAACTGGAAAGCTTTATTGGAAAGAAATTCGATGAAGCTTTTGATGGTATTTCCTGGACGATATTCGTGGTACTTTTATATCAGTGCAAACGTGATTTGAATAAACAGGGCACTTACCTGAATTATGGTTTTCGAAACAGAGAATCAGTTGTTCACGAACCAAGGATGTCTTATTGTTCTTTGGAACGATTTCTCCGTAGACTTTATATCAAGCTAATGCTCAGAACAACTATATCAGTGGGAAAAATCAAACCACTGAAATTTAGTGGGCAACTTTCTCGATCAAGAAACATAATGAATAGACAGATATCCAAGGGAAGATTGATTAGTTAGGGGAGTTTCAACGATGACACTATAATGAAAATCGAAACCCAGCCAAATAAACTTTGCAACTGAGCGAAATGGCTGACTATATGAACACGGTCAACTTCTCGTAGACCAGGAATGAATCGGGGGATTTTGAAATAGAACTGTAAGTTTGAGATAAATATATATATTGCCATGAGGTTTCGAGGCAATGCATGCACTGATTAGGTGCATCAGACTGGTCAGTATACGCAACGGCTATGCTGTGTTCGGTAGCACGTCGTACTTTAGTCGATTTTGTCGCTGACATTTTATGATATTGAATACCAGTGATCAGCAAGTAGTGTCTCATACAATAATCATTCTCTTTATATCAGAATGTAATCGGGTTATTTTCGGGCAGATGTGAGTGATGACTTGCAATGACAACGTCGTGTAAAGTGAAAACAAAACACACGCATTTTAGCATTTGTTTACATTGTAGCCTTGATGTATAACATGAATCACTTTTCTGAGCAGAAATGGTATAGTGGCAACCCGGGCTTGTTTCATTAGGTTATTAGCACCATGCGTGTTTATTATAAACATGTCAGAAGCTATTGGATTATATCACTGTTAGTAATGAATATAACTTCTTGATGAATTTTGCGGAAAGGTTTTTATTGGTTAGTTTGAAGATGAAATTTATGGGATTAGGCGTAGAATGAAGGTTACTGAACATCAGTCTCAGCTATATAGGTTTGCATCAAACATTGTTCAGGTCATCCAGTTTTTTCCACAAATACCGTGTACTGTCAACATGCACCAATACCTAACAAGACTCGCTGAAGAGTCAGTCATTTAGTATAATAAATAGCTCCATTGTATTTGGGCGTACCACTGATGAGTAAATTTATACCGGAAAATGTGCATGACATGTTGCGGAATCCCACTGAAAGATATTCTGGAATGACAGATAAAAGAATAAAATTTTCGTAAACTAAACTAGCCAGTATTTATTTCTCCTAAAACACGGCGACCGGACAGGCATACATATACTTTACGGACGGACTCATGTTCAGTACTACCTCAGAGTTTTAGTTCATAGAATGTAGTTTATTTACGGGACCATCGGGAACACTTACTGATTATAGTTTGTGGTGCATGGATTTTCTGTCTGCTTCCCTCCCAAAAGAAACGGCTGATACAGTTCTCCTTGACATCAAAAAAATACTACCGAAGGCTCGATGACTTACTTCCATATTATTTTACTTGGAGTCACATTCTTCAATCGGGACAGTCGAAGTGGATTTTATCTCAGTGCCCATTATCAGTTACGTTGCTCTGTTCAGCCTAATCAAGGAACTGTTGTTCATATGCACATTTGAGCGAAGCAGCAGACATGGATTCCTTGATGACCTTTCTGTTTGAATTGTGAGCTTTATTTCATAATCGCAATGTTTTGGATTCTCCAAAATATTACAAAGGAGTTTTTGGATATTTTTCTGGATACACGGCCCTTTGACCGTGTCTGCACATACCGGTAATTTTTTTGTTCAAGCTGCAAAATCTACGAACAACGTGCAGTTCTACTGCTCGGAACGATGAAATACCGCTACATCGAATCCGAATGTAGAGCTTCAACGAACGTCATTCATATCTCAAGCGTGGCTAAAATAATATCCGACGACACATCCCTGAACATCGACAGCGAGTCGGGAACGACGACTGACTTTTTGTTTGCAACTCCATTCGAGGTTTTATCCCTCCAGGAGCATTTCTGAAAACATAAGCATCGTCTAAGGCACATTTTCCAATTTGCCGCATATTCCAAGCAAACAAGTGCTATTCAAGTTAGCTTACATCAACTAAATGTGGTCCTCGAAGTTGGTTTGTTTACAACTTACAACAAAGGAAACTCGGATTTATTTGATAGCTATTGTGAACTGCTGATTCCTGTACTTACATTTGAACCGACTCATCTCATTGACAGATAATATACAGAATATTAGGAAGTCCATCGATTCAATTTTTGGAACTGCTAAAACATTTTCCAATCATCAAGCTTGTCGTTTTGATCATTTATCTTTACTGTTTTTCACTGTTTCCAACAATTTTGGAACCAAAGTACCCAAGTGTTTAGCCAACTAATCGACAAACTGATTTTCTAGCCACTAGTTACTTCATACATTATTTGCTGCAAACCCAATATTCAAAAGTAAGCTTTTTGTGGGGGAACGAACTGTTAGCCTCTATACACGTTAATGAGATTTATTCATAAACATATTGGGTCAGAATGCAGATTTCTTTACGAAAACGAACGTCACATGAAAACTAGTAAGGAACACATGAATCCATATCCCGCTGCTAATTACGTGCGTTTTACCTATTCCGGCACAAAAACAGGATTCATGCATTATGCAAACGGTAAATCGCAGATGGATAGTTTTCATTGGTGAGCTAGTCGGAACAAAGGACAGGTACATCAACCACCTGGGCAGCACTAAGTTCCGTAAATACGAACTCTAAGATGATCGCAATATCGTTTTATTCTCAAGTGACACCGCTATAATTGGCTTGAAGCCACCGTAAACCTAAGCAAACAGACATGCTCGAGAAAACACATCTACATTTGGAAATTCGAACATCAGTTGGCTTGGTACGACTAACTAATAATCATCTGGTTAAAAAGATCTTTTGAAGAAAGTTATCTGCAGCAGCGGAAACGTTGATTACCTGAATTCTCTACCGCAAACTCGGCATTTTTGAGAAAGAAACTTTCACACTGGCTGATTATACTTGATGGGCATATTGTTCCGATGAATAAACGCAAACAACTTTTAAAAGAATGGGACTTGGTAATCACTTCCATCGATTAATAGCTAAGGCCAAGGTTTTCTTCAGGGAGCATTGCCACTCGGCCCTTAGCAGAAAAAATATATGAAAAATGGAAAAACTATGTTATGGTTACCCTCACGCTACCACCTTATTCTTCTTTGCAGAAAACCTGAAAGTATTGTATGGGCAGTCAGTCCTGTGTTGGAAATTCTCTGAAATAGACAAAGACCAACTAACCAGTAAACATGAATGACTGACACCTGGCTGTGTGTGTTTGCTACCCGGGGAATAGGCTTGTGGTTATCGTTACCTCTGATGGGTTCTGAGCATTGCACATCGCACCACAGATGTAGGAACCTCCAAACATTTTTTGGTCACGATGTCACAACAGAAAACCATTTATTTGGTGCGGTAAATCCATTATATGCTTATCAAGTGAAAATCTTGAAGGTTGTGATCAGCGGTAACATTCGGATGTGGGTTGCAGTGGGCATCCAATAGCCTCATATGTGGCAGTTGACTGCAATACTGAATGTGGCATTAGGAAATCACGTACCAGTGTCCGACTGATTCGTTCAACTGAAAATATTTTTTTATTTCTTTCCTAATTGCTTATTATTTGGATAAAATATACATATTTTTCCCAGAGCAGCATTCCACCTAGAAAACGTTCATTTTCTTGAAATATCGCTCTTTTGCTTTGTCTTTAGGAATGAAGGAAATTGTACCCGGGTCGAAGGCATTTTGAAAGCTTGTGGAGCATCATACGACCACTTTGTGTCTCTATTGAAAGAAACAGAGAGTCTCATTAGATAGAAACACGAACTTCGATTCATATAGAAGAGGGATGTCCTAAGAATATTGAAAGCTCTCGCAATGATTCTTACCTAAATTTTTAAGGCTCAGAAACGATAATTGCTGAACTAAGTTTTCATTTTTTTCCCTATACTATTCAGTGATTTGCCGATAAAACGCACCATCGAAAAATAGTCCAATTTTAGTTATGCTATAACCAGATAAATGGCTGGATGGCGGCAACCCATCGTTATTTTGGCACCCCTGCTACAACGACCACCTCGATTACGATCGAATTCCGGCGAGCAGGATTATGTCGGTGTCAATATCTTGTAGTAGCCAAATCTATCGTTGCAATTTCAGACAAGATGTTGAAAAAATGTTATTATTCTTCACCCTACAAATTTATCGAAGAAGTAATATTTGCTTAGTTAGTTGGTCATAATATAACTGGTCATTTCACATTTCTGCAAACTGTAAACCTATCAGCCATCCGTGGTTTTTGCACATGCCGTCACCACCAGTCATTCTGCACCCAGGTTGACCGAGTTGTTTAAATACTTTGATCATATCAATGATGGCAGTTACTTTTACCTAAGAAAAAAATGGTTCAGGTGTTTATTGATTTCTGTAATTTTTTTGGCTTTGATTATAATTCAGAGAAACATTATGACTTCCGCAGCGTTTGATCATGTCTATCCCATTCGAAATGGAAAGTTGATTCATAGAAAACGATCGCCGGCTGAAGTGCAATAAAGCATAAGTTGAAATTCAGAGAACCATTTACTACTTTTTGCCAAACTAGGTTAAGTATTATCAAACTCATTACAGAGACTGACTGACATAGGTCGGTGGTTTCAGTGTTATTGCGTGCCACATATACGTGGCTTTCCAACTGAATGGAGATTACCCAACAGTTCCTTTGGCAATATGAAAATTATGCTAGAAGGAAGTTGCAAGACGAGGCCATAAATGCAGGTACTGCTGTAGATTATAAAGCTCATTGTAATCCCTTTGAGATCAGTTATGTACTCAACATGCACCATTACCACCAACGGCTGTTACAAATACAAATGAAATCAAACATGAAAAACTACATTGCAGAATACGCAACACGTTCGATGCCCTGAAAGAGGGTTAACACCCAGGAAGATTTTTGCTCCTTGTATAGTTCTTGCCAGGCTATATCAATGCGATTTATCGGCAAGTGAACAGAAAATTCAACCGATCTGAAAGGTATATTGCAAAATCATCCACTTCTAAGCCAGGGCATGCACTAACTAAGTAAGATTTTCCAGCAAACACACAAATATACATAATCATCGTCAAACAGTTTATAGGGAAATGCTCTTGTAGTTGTACTTTTTTCTACCACCAAGTAAAGTAAGTAATGGCTGCTGAAGCGAAATGGTCATAATTCGTAGAACGTTCGAACCTCGAGAAGTGGAACCGTCCACCGATATCGACTTGATCTTACGCATTTTTTCAACATTCACATTAGCTTTGTGTTACCCAAAACCGCGGTGCACTAAGCGAGTACCGACTGAATGCTCAAGTCATTTGATTGTATGGGTATTGGCCCCATATAGAAAGCAAACACACGGCTTGAGGAATAAGAGAAGATCATTACGTGTAGCCTCTATCCCAGACATTGAGTCAGAGTGCGGAACAATCACTATCATCGTTCAATTTAGAACAGAAAGATCTCTACATTCATACCTTAAGAATATTCATACCAGGACCTCAGTTGAGAGGCAAGGATCAAAATGAATTTAGAGTTTCGACAATAATGAGCGAATGTATAAGCATGGCGATAACCACCATCTTCACAACAACGATAACAACATACTTTTGAAGAGAAACAAATGTTTCTAATTCAAATGTTTGTCAGTGGCTTGCTTATGGCTACTGAACACAATGCTAATTAGGACAAACGATTCAGACGGGACGTTCCAGAGCTTACTGGACAGTGCGAGAAAACTGTCTGAATATGAACGATAAATGGTAGAATTTTATTGTTTAATAACACAGCGTTGTCAAAACCGTTGGTAGGTTGTCGGCGTTTCAGTCACCATGGGTAATCTTTTCAAGACTGGTTTTACAACCAGCGATAAATATTTGGTTGAAGCTGGTTTAGAGAATATCGACAAATACAGCAGTAGAGGCGAAGGAGTACGGAGTGATTAGTAATGGAATGGATCAATAAAGCACTCACCCTTGTGAACAATTTCAAAAGTGAAGAGCACAAACAAACCACCTAGTCATGGCGACGGAAACTGGAGTTAGCATACGAAACAAATTTTGGTGATCTCAATCTGATGTGTCATCTGGCTCCTTTATATATCGCTATATATGACTGATTGTTGAGTGTCCATGCAATTTCGTTTAAAAAATTCGAAGTAGATTTAGTCGGAACTTAATACAGTTCGTGCCTACATCCAGAACCAATCAAAAGTATTACCCACTGCCTTTTCTTTGGTGAGTAGACTTCGCAAGTCCAGTCTAAGTGGGTTCATCATCTGAGGTCACATGAAGAATATTCCCACTTATCAAATAATATTCTCTACATTTTTATGATAAACAATTCGGTGCAGAAATCATGGGAACAAAACCGTCTCGTAATACGCCTGCTAACCATACACTTAAACAAAGGTAGAGACAAATATCACGGATATGAGTGCTTGTGCTACATGATTTTCAGTGGTTTAGGATTATTGTGCAGCAGTTTCGAACTCATGCATTCCATCTCTTGAACTGAAAAGGGGCTTAATTCGTTGGAATCATGGCTCTTCTTCATTTTTACTCACATAATTAATCACATGTTTATATCTTGGATCCGAATTTCAGGGAGTTCTGCAAACAAAATGTGTGGGCTAACACCGTTGTGAAAGCGCCTTGTTGGTCGACGAGACTGCGAACCCGAAGGTGCTTCGTTATCCTTATTATCTAATAAAATGCCAAACCATGAGATGGTTACTTTTCAGTGCCGCAAAACCTAGAAGCCTACTGCACCTTTTGGGGGACGTGTTGAACAAGTGATATAGGTGCGCACAAACAGATCAACACAAATGATTTGATTTCGCCAATGCACACCGAATGGCGCATGAGAGGTGACGACTGACTCTCTTGGAAAGTTTTTGGTCATCCAGCTAGCAAAAGGCCGAAAACTTTCCTTGATAAAACGTAGCACTGTCATTTAAACCACGAACAAGGCAGAACAAAATGGTTACATTGACTGCTTGAAATACTCTGTGTGTAATTGATAAAATTGAACCCATATATCGGGAGCATGAAATGTGTTGGAACAGCATACAATTCAAGTTCGTCCTTTATATGGTCCATTGCTCAAGCCTACGGAGGCGTGATTACCATTCTTCTACAGTGCTGTGAAAATCTTATTGATAGGGAACAAGAACAATCCCATGACGATAGAAGGTGAACAGTCTGTGAGGATGTTTATTAATTATTTTATCAAACGATATTTACCATTGCCACAATTAGCTATATTTCCTACGATTTAAACAATGCCACTTTTATTTAGCTATACAAAAACCTTCCAGAAATATTTTATCTGCTTCCGTAAAAATGAACGGCATGATTCACATACTTATGCACGAATAATTAACTGATCACAGATGGTCCTTCACCAAGTGAAAGTACTGCAGTTTCGAAAAATTTCAAAAGCTTGCTGCGCACCCGTCGTCGTAAATTCAATATGAGTTGCGAACAAAAAGTCCTAGTGATCGGCATTTGTAGGTGAGAGAGGATCGACCGATGTTTATTTTGATAAATGACTTAGGTGAATAGACAGTATTCTCGTTCTTAAGCGGCCAGAAGAATAAATTACTTTCATCTCGAGAGCACTTTCTTACCGTTATTTATCTCGATGAAGACGGGGGCTGTTCTCCAACAAAATTAGAGTTTAAGAAGTCCCTTGTGATGTTTTAGATCAGCGCAAAAATAGAGCGTTTTGAGAAATTCAGTTGCTTTGGGTACGGTGGACAGAGCTGCATTCTAAAAGACGTTTTTCATTCGTTCTCAATGCTTATCAATATCAGATAGGCAATGTATAACATTATCTAAGTCATTGTTTTATGTTAGGCTTCATTATTAGGTGGTCGTTCAGCTTGTTCATATAAAAGCGACAATGGTTTGAATTCGTCCAGACCTCCAATCACGAATGTATTTTATGACAGACTTATGCGTGATAGGAATCGGGAAATATTGACCAGAAAAGAGGAACGTTACGGTACACTGACATCCCATACACAGATAATCGCCTGTTTTTGCCCTTGTGTACGCGTGTGCAGCTTGCCATATTTTATGAAGTTGAAATGTTCGCATACATGTTAGGATAAACAAAATAAGCTCAGTGGGATTATATGCCTGCAAACATCGAACCAGTACTCAGAGTAAGTATGCAGAGACGACTATCCACGGCTTCAACTGTGACTAGAATGCAACCACGGAAAGTTGGTATTGCCCAGACCGAACTCCGTTAAGCGTACAGAAATACCCGATCATCTCTAGTGACGAATATGACTGAACCGGCTTTAGCACAAAAATGTTCACTGTTGTCTCTATCCCTCCTGTATTCAACCGAGCCGGTTGCTTTGATCTACGTATTCGGAGAAACGAACTGTTGCGCGGCCAGTGTGCCTAGTTTCACGAGAACAGTTTGATGATTACATACAAAAAATGCTGTACAACATGACGCGCTACTCTTTATTCGGAAACTGATAACTGGTTATGGATGCAAATAGAATTTATAATTTTCTATTCAATTCTGCTAGTTCTCATAGGATAACGTAAGCATCCCTGTTCCCATTGAGGGGAAAATATATATATTCAATCTTTATTTCGGATCCTATTTGCTATGGTCTCTATTCGTATCCTTGCATTATCCCATCAATCGGTCGTTTAAGGTAGCTGTTTTATAGAAAACACTGCAGGAAACAAAATTCTTCCTCTACTGTATATTTATTGCAGATATTTCAAGCTGTATTATTTATACAACTTATTATGAAACCTACGCTTCCAGCAGTATACAACAATGAAAATAAATGTACTTCTGTTTCATGTTTCTTTTATATGCAAAGCATATGTTTTAATACGAAGGACAACCGTCCTCTTATGTTATTAAAGTTAATTGGATTTTCTGATCAGCAAATTCCCCAAAATTTGGAGATAGTAGATTTCCGCCAACGCTGGCATCTACCACACAGAGGATATCGTCTGCATGTCGGTTTTACACGGTGCAATCTCTGAATGTGGCCTCCAACTTATGTTGTGATTTCATGTAATACATATTTCAGTAAATATTAACCAAGGAAGTGCATCATTCTCACCATATATTTTTCTGAAGAAATAGAATAAAATTGAAATGAATTGGAATAGTTTTGTGATCATGGACTAGCAATACTTTTTCAGTTCGTCCAAAAGACTAACTCAATCCATACCAAAATTATCAATGAACATAATATAGTGATTAATTTCAACCCAATGAACAGTTTATATTAAAAGATCGTAATTTGTCACCAGGAACAACGAAGGTGTATTTATCCCTCAGGAGTTTTGACCGAAAGCACCTACTAACAGTTGGGTGATTCAAAAGGTCCTGTCACTGACGATCTGCGCACACTCATATCAACTACTCAGACAGAATATATGCCACTCTCAAAAAGATTTCACCAATTTGTCTTGTCCGAAAGGAAAATAGTATGTGTGCTAGATTTGTCACATCAAGTTAAAGCATCTGAGGTCCCACTCACGTTTGGAGAGGAATTTTCCCTAAGCTTTAAATTCACATACATTCTACAGCATATAAAAATATTATATATATGTATATTCATGTACGTATATATATATATATATATATATATATATATATATATATATATATATATATATATATGTATATAGAGAGAGAGATTGAGAAAGAGAAAGAGAGATAAGGGTATATATATAGAGACGTGCATTCAAACTGCTCTTTATGGTCCGTGGTGGGTGTTCCCACACTCAAAATTGACTAGTCAACTTAAAGGCCTAATGCGATGCTCTAAAGTGACAAGAGGACTCAAATAGCCTCTGCTGAGCTTGGACTAGTTGATGCGACTACATGGCTGAGCCGTTTCCACCAGTGTGAGGAAGGAGGCATATACAATACGCAATCCAACGACCGAACTGGTAATCAGTCTAGGAGAATCGGTTGAATCCTGATGGCTAAAGACTCTGGTTATGAACCTTGAGAAAAACACATGCTCTGTTCTAGACAACCTGCTGTACTGAGCCCGGACACTGAACCGAGCAATCTCAAAAAACATTCGCACTTTAATAATGGAAACCGTCGTTAGCAGAACTTATTTTCAGAATTTCAAAGCACTCAGGCCAGACCATTTTCGGGATTTCGACTTTTAGGCCATAGTTGAATAACCATGATGGACAAGATACAGCGGATTCAACGAGCCATATGAAGTTGAAAGAACAACAATAATTCTATATCAAAACCTTTTGTTTTCCAACTTTTCCAGTATAAAATATTTATTGAACCAAAGTCATTTTCCATTTGGCATTTCGCTACCGCGATTAGCAGAGGCTGTCGTTCATTCTAGCCTCCGAACACAGCGGAATTATTTGAAGTGGATGTTTTCAGGCTCGAAAATGAGCCCTATTCACAAAAGCCTATTTGGATGCTACCAAACAACTGCATGTCCCAACGTACCGCTGCTTAGGAAGTCTCACTCATTACTTTCTCTCCACGGAGGTGTTTTTACTAAATTTTGATGACAAAGTCGAAAGATCACTATTTTGCACCGGATGAACATATAACCAGTACTGGGAAGATGGCTAAAATTGATTCGAAATAATCCATGGAAGGCGTTCGAAGAACACTGCAATGTTTGCCGGCATCTGTCGTGGAAGGCTTTGTTGGATACTACGGCTGTTTGGCTTCATCCGAAGGGGGGGGGGGACAGCGTAATCAGTCACCGGTCCGCAGTGGATTTCAGACTCCGCTCATCACCCCACTACCCCGTAGGTTAAATCCTGGTTAATAAAGGCAACGCTCGTGGATTCGTAAGAAAAGAACCGGATTTGACTTGGGCGGTGCTAGCAGTAGTCTGCCTGTTATTATGCTACTCTGGATTTTGTCAAAATCCGAATTCACGCAGTCCATCTGTGAGGTTCCTGCCTCGAGACTAGATACGGGTTATTCGTCGTATAAGACTGTGTCCCAACAAACTGAAGTTTGGAGACAGTCGAAATGAATTCCACCACCAGCTTGATGCGCTCTTGCACTCAACACACCTCACGGATATCGATGTCCTTGCAAGAGATCTGAACGCGAAAGTCAGCCAACTGGTGGTGAGCGAAAATCACCTAGTGGGTTATTTAGCCTTGGTTATATTCACTTGTACAGCAAGATCAGGCTAACGTCAATGAGATGATCCCCAGCTTTCCTGTCTAGCACAGACGGTAACAGCACTGAACAACTTACCACTACCTGACGTCCGCCTTTCCCAACAGGGTAAGGGTCTTAATCTGACCACCAAGCTAGTAGCCACCTTTGGCATTCAAACATTGCTAGAATTTGGATCTCAACGAATAATACACCTTGGTTATGTTCACAATTCGGTCTGTAAAACGAAATGCTCGAGACTTAGGGGCTCGGATAAATAAATGATACTCGCTTAAATATCAACAAGCTGGATGACTCTATCATGTTGAAAGTTCAACAAACTGCGGTGGCCTATCCAACGGAATCCACTGATCAAACTGAAGTTCAAAAGCACTGCGGAAGACAAAAAAAAGCCGTACAGAGTGCTAGGATTGCCAGTTGCGGTTCGCTCCGACACCTCCAGGTTATGCGTTCTTGCTTGCTAGCCGCCGATATGTATTTTTTCATGGAGGACACAACGAAGCGTATCCTGAACTCCTCTCATGTTCGAGGAATGGCTAGTGCGCTGATCGTGAGATGTGGCGGTCGTCACTTTCCCGAGAGCCGGGCGCAGCTTCAGCTTATGTGACCTCCATCAATCTCTATCAAATGGTTCACGGTACAGTACCATGGAAAGCAAGTGTGGGTGAGACACTAAGCGAAAACGGTGATACAGCAAGCAACAACAGAGATTCAGCTCCCAATTTAGAAAGCCACTGACTGCATCGAATAAATGCCGGGCGGCCCATCCTAAATAATAACGATTCTTCAAAAGCAACAACACACAAACTTTTCGCATGGTGAGCTGGTAATGTTAAAAAAAACACTGTTCTCAAGAGTTTCGGGTAATGAGACATTTCCCACATCCTGATGTGAGTCTACTATTATAACTGCTCTCACAAAGGACTGCCGCCATCGAGAAAATAGTCTTTCGTAGTCGGTTCAAAACTCCAGGTGTCTATTTCCTTCGAGCGAGCGCCAGTGTCGTGAAGAACAAGATAATACATTTCGAACGAATGGATGCACATAACATCAGACTGGATAAAAGTAAAAGAAATGGTAGAAATGTAGTCTGTGATTCCACATACAGTAGTTCCGTTTCCCCATCAAATGACACTACCCAGGAAAGCTCAATTTTCAGGGCTGAGTTCGCTAAAACGTGAAGCTTGTGTCTTCTTACAAGTAAACAAAGTACGTACAGCACAAGGGTCTGGGATCAACCCGATAACCTTTTTGAGTGGAACCAGAGATATTCAAAACGCCATCCAAAAAGTTCACCAAAATTGGAAATAAATTCGGCCTTATAAGATCAGCATTATTGTCCACCTTATCAAGGCCTGGGTCACATTGACAGCTGATCAATATCGATGTCCAAGTTGGAGACGGAAAGCTTCCAGCCACGATCAACTGGATCAGGTAAGACTTGGCCAGCCTGATAACAGCTCTCAAAACAAGGTGATTTAGTTATTCTAGCTTATTCCATCACATCGTTGTGCATGACAGAAGCAACACAAGCAACATTTACAACACCAAATGCCCACTCCTTCATTGGAGAGCGCCAGGAACCAGAACATGGGACCTGTAGTGGAGAGCTACTCCAGGTCTTAATAGGTCTGGTGTGGTTCCGAGAAACACATTGCTATCATACACCCCGACAGAATCGCATAGTCACTTTTCCCGGCCAACCAAATAGTCATTTATATTTGACAGGAAAATACTTTTTCGTAGAGGAAGGAATCTAAATGAAATTGTTCTCTTTCAGTTGTGAAGAAGCTTACTGCATATTAGGTTTTCTTTAGAGAAACGTCTCTAGCACAAAGTGTTTATTATAGAGAGATTATTGCGGTTAGGCAGGTCCCAGTATGATGCGGGAGCTACTGAATGTCCTTTTATGACGAAGATCCAGTGAAAGTCAACTTGATGTCTCGTCACATTATCTTTTAGGAAAAAGACCCTTGAGAGCGAACATTTGTTTTAGTGAATCCCGTACGTGGCCTATCAGTTCATATTGGGAAGGTGACTAGGGTGGTGGTCATTGTCGTGGTATTGAAAACGTGGGTTTGTGGAGGGAGGGGGCGGCTCCACGAGCGACTGTAGTTCTATGTTCCCTCGGATAAACTTAAAGAAGTATCCATGATCTCGCAAAAAAAGGTGAACACAACAAAGTTAATTTTGTAAAATTTCTGTTGCGCAAGTTTTCCTGCCTCGGAATCCCCGACATCTAACCTATTCTCAATTGACACCATGGAACGGCGTTGTATTATTTCGTGTATTGGCAGTTCCATGTATTTTCCTATATACTCATCGTTGGAATGATCAGCCGTCTCTTCTGGTTATCAGTACATAGAGGAAGGCCCATTTGTTCTTGGAATCCAATTTCATTGTGGAGGCTAACTAAACGTGGGAGTGGGTAACTTCTTCTAGACGGTAGTTGGACTATACTCTTGATTCGATAAACACTATACATTATCCACCTATAAGCTGTACTAAGTAAAAAGTTCTTATGTTTGCCCTAATTTTCAGATTCTGATTTTGGCCATGGAAATGTGCGCTAACTTCAGATATTGCGTGGAGCTCATTGAGGTATCCTCTCTGTATCGATGAAAACACACGGTACAAATGAAATGAGCGTTTAGCGTGCAGATTACCAATAGTTTATTCAATTTTTTTTCAGGATACACATCTGTATTTTCGATGAATTTTTGTTTTCACATTCCACGATATTCAAAAGCGGAACGTTCGCGAACCACATTGTGAAGTCTCACAAGAGCATAGACTCCTCGTTGTTTGAACTTTGTGCGGTGGATACAAATTGATAACTCTCAGTGAGCTGTACGTGGCAAGTTCTGGGCGGACAAGCTTCAATTCATTTAGTAGCGATTGAGTGGTTTCCTGATACGATGAATCGGTTATGACCACACTTGGAGGAAAAAAGTAATATTTCTCTATGGGTTTTGGGCAGGCCGTAAAGATGTAGAATGATCAAAATGCTTAGTTTCATTCTTTCCTATGTCACATTCTTTTTGTTGGCTTAATTTTTCAAGGTTTCAAGAACACTCAGCTAGTTCTTCTCACAGTTCCTTTTACTGTGCGTGAGATGTAGAGAATATCATTGAATCTTGCATTATTGGCAATAGTCTTCCGAGCTGGTCTTACTCTCGCACATGGATGATATCAGATCCCTCGTTTGATTTGACCACCAATATGACAACGTCCTTTAACTGGGCCTGTTGCAACGCATTCCAGTTTCACCTCATCAATATGCAATTGCAAAAGACCATACAGGATTCATTGAAAGCAATTATTTGCTCCCCAGCATTTTATTCTTAACTTGACCATGACCACGGTACTATTCAGATTATCTTAATTATCATATAATTACGTTTCTGTAAGAGCAGATAGTTTCGGTACTAATCGAGTTGTGAACAAACATCCAATCGCTGTGAGACCTGTTTTGAAAAAATATGGTTTCATCAGTAATCCCCGAGCAGGATTGTGGTACTACTTGACCTTCTAATGTGGGACAGCTTTTTGTAAAAATGAACAAAATTTTTGTTTTGTCCTTTTAGTTATCTAATTATCAGTTATAGTTTCAATATTCATCATTCGATTGGGAACTTCATTTCATGGAAGTCAGGAGCATGTGAGATAATAAAGGAACACAACCGGTAGCCTCTTCACTTATAGGATTGATGGGTGCATCAGTAAGGGGAGCACTTTGAGGTAAAATCCATTGGACTCTTCGTCAAAGGTAGCATTCTTATCTGCAAGTAAGTCTTTACAACAGAATATGATGAATCTGTACTGGACGGAGAGCAGCCCCGAGATAGATCATTATGAAAGGTGAAAGTGTTGTGGTTAATTCTCAAATTATCGAATCTGATACTTCTGTGCGGTCTACGTGACACGAGGTTTTTTCTATTGGAGATCCACCTTGAACTGCCAATTTTGTATTGCGTCCGATAACTGTGCTGGGAATTGTAAGATATCATAAGTGAAATATTTTATATTTGGGCTTAAAGATCAATATTTTCGCAGTTGGAATATGGTGAGTATCACGTATCACAATGGCCAAAATTGTTTTCACTAACAGATTCATCTGAAGTATCAGTCACGTATACAAATACAAACATTTAGATGAATCATTTGCTTATGAAAGAAGTGATGTTATGTGTATAAAGTCATAGTAACAACCTTGTTTGGAACAAAGTAAAATACAGTCCACCGATGGAACGACGGACTATGTGTCTGAAAGTCTTTCTATACCGATTGTCCAACACACAGAAAATGACAGGGTTACAGGCACTGTTGAAATAACCCATCCAGAGTGCAATTCCCCTCACAAAACGGGGCAGCACAACATCTTGAGCAGCTTCAACCGTGAAACAAATCACACTCACCGACCAACATAGTACGAAACACAAAATCACAACTAATAGTATGCGGTGTTTTCGTCGTTCAGTGTTTGGGTAAACGTTGGCACACAGATGTGGTTCCCTTGGGAACCCGTTTAAATTGACGCGAAAACGACGGGAAGTACGGGAGCACGGTGAAGGGCGTTGAAATTCAATACTTGCTGGAACATTTCCTTCTCAACACTGGTTTTAGTGGTCTTTATCAAATTAGTTACACTTACCTGCGGTTGGTCTGTCTGGATATCACTGGATACAAATCTTTTAGAAGAAACGTTTAGGGAGTATTCGAAACATTTACCTCTCCAAATTCGCAGTAGATGTTATTTGCATAATTGGAATATGGCTTTGATTCGACGTAGCTAATAGATCGAGCATGGTTCCTGAAATAAAGGTTCATGAAATTCCTAATCAGAGCTAATCGAGCAAAATTGGCAAATATGAGGATGGATACGTCTCTCATGAAACGGAATGATAATGAATGCTTCCCTAACAGTGTATGTATGGCAAGAGAATGGCGACTTCTTGTCACAGATAACTGATGTCGTATGGAATGGAAGTCGGTTTCAGATGTAGGCGATGAAGCAGAACATAGGTTCTGAAGTTGTCTACTGATAACTCGTCTTCCAAAAATATTCGACGGCACATGCATCAGTGTTTGTCTACGAACAAATCCTCTGTGATAACATGACCGAATAACACACAGAACCCAGAGATTAGATGAAATGATAACGATGCCTGGGATGAAAAATCCGATCAAATTTAGGATAAGGCGAAATTCCAAATCCAATCGACCATAACATTTGCCAGCACCACTGACTGAAATCGGTCCAGTGAGAGAAAAAGCCAATACCAGCATGACCGGAATTGCCCAAGAGATGATGATGAGCGGAATCATGTGGGCTCTTGAAAGCGTTGTCCTATACCGGATGGGCAATAGACACGCGATCAGCCGATCCACTGAAAGAGAGGCCAAGTTATACAAGGATACGATTGGTAGGATTATACTGGATCCGATCCGCAAAGCACACCACACTGGATGAAGGAACGGCCAGTAACCGTGAACTACGATCACCGCAGCTAGTGGGATTGGGCCAAAAACCATCAGAAGATCTGACACTGCCAGTGATGCGATGAAATAATGTGGAGTAAGATGCAGACGTTTGTTTGTGACCACGGCTAAGATGACCAACAAATTACCCCAGAATACCAGGACGATGAGAATAAAGTATAAAAAACTGAGAAATCCATCAGTCAAAATAGACCAGCTACCAAATTGAATCACTCGTGCCTGTGGTTCAGACATATTGGCTTGCAGTCATGCAAGTACTAACTGCGTTTTACTTTGATTAAATTCCATTTGGCCGACAGAGGTATGCGATTCTGATCGTGAATGTTCTGGTAAATCTGGGAGATTTTAATCTTCATTAGACTCCATTAAAAATTGTGAGACTCATATATGGAGACCACGTTGAATAGGTTTGAGCACTGTGTAAGTAAAATCGATATTCCAGTTTGATTCTACTTTGTCTGTATTTCTGTCCCACTGAATTCTTGATGTACAACCGGAAGAGAATAAAAGAAGACGTTTATCAACCCTGTTATCAAATATCCGTCTAAATTAACAAAACCATGAAATGTAATAATTATTCCTTAAAAATTTCAACCACGTTATCGAAGAATGCTGTGAAATCCTATTTAAATGAACCACTGAAAAAACATTTTCCAGCTTAAAATGAATCATTCAGCTTACTGCGGTTTGCTGATATACAGAACAGGAGTGACGTACACAACTCATATTTAACTGGGAGCAAAAACGGCAAACTCAGTATTCCACCATCTGTACTACGCTGAAAGCTAGGAAATTAAATTGGATAAATTAATGGACCAATAATACCCAATACACAAAAAAATAAAGCAGAATACCAGATCTGCAAATCCGTGACGAAATGTCAAGTGCAAGCCGTGCATAGCTGGATTCAGAATATTTCGTTTCGAGTTTCACCGGAGGAGAATTTTTGTCCTATCAGACGTCTGGCGAAAAAATTTGAAACTCCCTGACAAAACGATGTAAGAAGTACATCGAAGATTCAACGTGTGACGAATTGTTTCTACTGACAGCACTCGTTAATAAAGCAGCATGGTTGATCGGTGTAAGTCGCCATTATTTCGGTTACCGTGGATAACCTTTTGCAAGGCAATTTTATAGTTGAATAACTCTGTGGGAACATTCACATGTCAACAGATATTCCATTGTGTAGTTGTGTGGGTGCACTTGTGTGTGTGTGCATGAGTGTGAATGCGTTCATTTTTGTGGTGGGTGAGTGATTCTTTGTTGGGGTCAACTAGCGTTGTGAACTTTGGAGTGCTTATTCCACAGTGAGTTTAGGGCTGTCTAAATCTCGGTTGATACATCAAGAGTTGGGGCTTATTGACATAGCTTCAACTTACTTGAGCTCAGTGCATGTTCTGGATCCGAGTTGGAGTATTTTGGTGCTATCGTAATCTATGCTGTGACAATCTACTATGGCGTGAAGAGTGATGGGCGATTCTCGCTCCAGTGTAAAACACGTCAATCGCGACAGAAGCCTAAGTTTATCAAACCGACATTCCAAAATATAGCCAGGAGAGAAGAAAAAGAAGATGCCATTATATCCTTCATCCAAAATCCCGAAAGTCTCGTTAGCAACATGTACAATCAAACTTTAACATCCTCAAAAATACTTTTACTACACAAGCGTCTGAATTCCAATCTTCACAGAAAGCTGCCGATGACTGTGGAAGTCTTTCCTGCACTGTAACAAGCCTTATCAAAACTGATTCAAGAAAATGGCAATCAATCTGGGCTTATAATATGTACCATCACTGAGGACCAGCAAAAACGTTTGCCAAATGTCCCTTTAGGAAAAAAACGTCACTGAAAAGATCAAAACAGGATTCCCACATCCATATTGTAGAAACTGACAAAGACGATTCCACGGTTGTTTTTAATAGTTGGAACTATGAACTGAGGGTTTCCGAGCACGTAAAGATGGGGCCTTATGAAAGAATTGAGGGTGACACAGCGAACGCATCTCTCAATAGGGCAAGAACCAAAGCATGGGAGATCCCACCAGGCTTGAAGTAGAAACTGGAATATTCCTTGTGGTATTTACTGCCACTAAAAAACAAATCAATCCGGGAGAATTACCGGCCTACCAAAGATGCACAAACCGGTTGGACCAATTCGCCCAATTGCTGATCACACACTTTGTGGAACCAACTAGTTAGCAAAATATTTCAGTATACTATTAAAACCGTATCACAAGTTAGTGGTTAATCACATAAATGATGCTTCCAAGTTTTCCCGTTCCTTGAATAAATTCAAATCAAAAAGCGATGAAAACGCTGTGAGTATTGATGTGATATCCCCGTAAACAAGAGCATCTGGCGATAAGGCTAACTTTCACACACCCCCAAGGACAGAACGCTAGCTGAATCCAACAACGAATCACTCACCCACCACAAAAATGAACGCATTCACACTCATGCACACACACACAAGTGCACCCACACAACTACACAATGGAATATCTGTTGACATGTGAATGTTCCCACAGAGTTATTCAACTATAAAATTGCCTTGCAAAAGGTTATCCACGGTAACCGAAATGATGGCGAATTACATCATTCAACAGCTCTGTGTATTAGCGGTATCACTTTCTAATTTTAGTTTTTAGTTTCCTTTCTACCCAGTAAGCAACCCCTTGTGTCATTTTTGCCTAAAAGAATAGAAATATCCAAAGTTTTATTGTGTTGTCCGCGGGATATGGGAATTTGATGCGCGTATGAAACTTGTTGTTGTGACCTTTCATAACCTTTTATTTTTTCTGCTCAGTGGAAATATTGCTCCACACATTTCCAACGACCTCTATCCTTGATTCGTGCGTGCTGTTTGGTGAACACCATTAGTAGGACGCTTGAGAAGTGTTTCGCTTATCTGAGGTGCTATTATATACTTGGTAAAAGGGTCACATTTTCAAAAACATAAAAGACAGCCCAGAATTACCTGCTTACTTTCCTTCAAACTATACATGCGATCCATATTTGCCCCTGAATAAGAAGCATTTTAGACACCTAAGTGGTTTCATAAATCAGAATTGTTTGCTGCTGAATTGTTGAAATATATTTATGTGAGAAGTGAACTAGCATAACCTAGAGATAAACACTGATGTTATTCTAGACATACTGCCAAAAAGAGATGTATCTGACCTCGTCCTTGGGTAACATTTTAAATTCCTGCTCAATTGAACCCAACATCCCCAAAAACGTTTCTGGTCGCAAATCTATCTGAGTGTGTTTTATCAACCTTTATACGCGAGTTTTGCGTTTTGTTGCGCGCTCATGCCTTCATTTCATTGATGGTAAAGTGTTGTACTTATTGTGATCAACGGACACTAGCTGCAATTTATGTTAAACGGAAAGTAATACATGTTTATAAACCGTGGCAGCATCCATTTTCCGACGCAGACCGATCTATACCCTCATCATCATCCAAGGATGAAGGATGAATTTGAATATTTGTGATTAGCATATTTTCAAAAATGTCTACGTAAATTCCAAGCTATGAAACAGGGAACTCAATACTGGACACATTATTCTCATTTTACGGTCATGTTTTGCTGCTAACCTAGCAGAGTACTTAAGACGCCAACAGTACGTGAAATTTCCTATGAAACTCTAATTGCAGTATGTGATGACCGGTTCGCTGTCTATATCTTGCCCATCTGGATTTTGGTGGACTTCATTTCGTTTGTTCACCGTTCCTCGGGCACCAGCTTTCCATCTGTTCATTGATTGACTTTCCGGAAGTACGTACGCTACTTGACAAAATCACTTTGAATCCACAGCTAAAAGACCTGCCTCGCGTGCATACTGATCGTTTTGTCAAACATTTTTAGATTCAAATTCTTCTTTATTTTATTGGAAGAAATAATAACTATTAGCATATCAAGCTTCTTTGATTCCGGTAAACACCGCTGATCCAAAAACCGTTTCCCAATGGCCGACTTTGTTCTCGTACCTCTGTCCAATGAGATTTAACGTGCATATTACCTTTTTATTTGTCCATTCTGTTACACAATAATACAAAATCTGCAATAGAAAGGGACAAACACCATTATGTCCAAGAGGGATCGATCTCTGATTAAACTCGGAAATTCGAAAGTACACCTGATCATCATATTGGCGGTAGGTAACATACTTTGTTGGAAATTTACCAGTGATCACACCTGATCTATGAGAGCTTTCCATCCTCTTCCGCTCTGAATCAACGCATCGCGTTTGAAAACTCGACGTCACGGTGAAATCAGCCATAACATACTGTTTCCTTGTGCAAGCTTTTTCCAAAATATCCACTGTATGATGTTACAAAGCTCCTGCGTGAAATCAATTCCACATCAATTCTCACGTAAATGGACCATAGTTAAACACTTATTGCCACAGTGATATTGCAGACTTCTTAAAGTTTCTGACATGGTTTTAAGGGAACGTTTGGTTAAAGCAACTGCGTTTCACCAAATTGTTTTATGGTGGGTAATAAAACGGCTTTATTGTTCATCTTGGAGAAATTCGAATGAGATATATGCAAATGATTCATTCAAACGCTGAAAATGTTACTAAACACGCGAACATGCCACATGCCATTTTACAGAAGACCTGAGGCCAAACTATGTTATCAAAAACTGGATAAAATCGTAATTATTCGGGACCTAACGCATAGAAACTTGCTAACCAGAGGAAACCCGAAAAATGTCGGGACATAACTTTGCAATGAAATTTATACGCCTTGAGACTCGAGTACCGTTGACATACGAAATACAAGCCTGAACAAATTAGTTTGCCTCAGGATACGATCTTAGGCATCGTCAAGGAGAGCTAGCAGTAGTTTCTACGAAGCGAGTTTTTGATTATTCAAAGAATAAACACGAATAATTATCTGCTTTGCTATGCATTAGACTATAATACAAAGATGCGATAGAGCAGTTTACCGCTCGATCATCAACGATTTCACTACGATTATTTAGTCTGCGGTATCTTGACTTAATTAAAGGTGAAACCTTAACTTATTTCAAATATCAACCTATTATAACAAGGCTGTGAAAATATAAAGCAAGTCATTTGATCAGGTGATTCATCCTTAACTTCAAAGTCTCTAATCTGAATCCCTATTTACCAAGTTGAACTACATAAGTAGCCGTTGCTGCTTATTATAGAAATATGCCATAAGACGCTTCGCGATTCACGTCAGAAAACTCGTGCCGAACATAATAACAGTGGTGACCTTCAATTCGTAATGGAATAAATTAAGAGATTCAAAACACAAAACCGTAGACCTCACACACACGCATGACCTATTCTGTCCTGCGGTATCATCAAAATTACGGTTTATATTTGGCCAGAGATATGCATGAAAAACAACTATAAATCATGTTTGTCAACACATTTCATCATGTCAAACGAAGCAACCGGCGTACTGATTGTTCCAGATATTCCAGAAACAAAATATGTAATCTAGGCAATGTTGATGAAATTGGCGCGCTACTAGGACCTTGGCACCAATAACGATAACCTGTTGTTGGCTTTCAAACCCGAAGAATCATTGCGCCTTTTTTTCGCGTGAAGCAAATCATTGAGATTCATTCAGATCGGATAGTCAATCTGTTTTCCTTTTTGACTCAAAATATTGCACCTCATGTTTGCTTCCTTAGGATCGTTCGTACCAAAATGTTGACTTTCTTTATGAGTTCAACGCAGACGTATTAGGATAATGCAACCCGTGCTCAGAAACCCATGAGAGGGTTTCAAAGTAGACCACATTTTCCGTCACAACTGCTTCAAAAACCGGCGGACTCGAGAGATCAGTGAGCTGGGCGTTATTTCACTTTAAGGAGCTCGGCTCTACTCTAACACTGATGATGAAAGTATTGTACTGGATAATTTGTATGCCTTCCGCGTAAACCACCCCGACTCTGCATCCAGCAACATGGCAAAGGCGTCATTGATTTTAATTATGTTCGATAATATAAACGGATGAAATTTACTTTTAGGTACTCCACACATCACGGTAACACTTGTGTGTTTGAGTGCAAACATAAACACCTAAGTAATCATGCGTCTATAATTCTTGCCCACACGAGAATTTTCTCAAAAGCTGTCCTCGTTGGGAGCTTGATGACTTCTTCAAAATTACCTCGAAAAATCAGTCGAACTTTTTGGCCCCTACACATGTAGAGTTTCGTGGCTTTACAAGGTTCATCGTGGGAATATTTACATGTCTCGGTTGAAGAACCCGATCCCCCGATGGGTTTTCTTTGTACAGATGAACAGATCAAGGTTTTGTATTATATGACTCTGAAACTGTTTTTAAAGACTCTCACACGCCACGACGTTTATTCGAAAAGTAGCACAAGGATTGCGGATTAGTGGATCGGATGTCGAACACACAACCTATTTGAGACCTGCGAAAACGTGTAACATTTTTTATTCTTTCAGGAGCATGACCCTCCAGCTCATCTTCTACTTCACCGATCGAGTCACTACCTGTCAGAATGTAATTTGCTTTTGTTAGATTTTACGGAATTGTGTTCGCAATATGAACAATGGAAAACTCCAGCTATTCGGTATCATTGCGGAAACCAAATTCCTCCAAATCCTTGAAGATATAGTACCAATCCAATCCACTTATTCGACTAGGTTTGCCATGGAAGCGCAAATCCATAAATCGGAATTTCATGGAAGATGTGACTAATCAGCTTTCTCTTCCTACACATGTGGTCCTATTCACAACGGTGTCTGATTCACATTTCGGACGCGGAAATTTACCAACCAATCCTATGGTCATTGCACTTAACTTTGCGCACTATTCAGATGAATTTCACGGCTAGAAGTGGAAACCTCCTTCGAAAATGATAATGTTTTCCATCGTGTGGATATGTAAATAAACATTTTCCAAACAGGCAAGTCATCACCCACTCCAATGACCTCATATTTTAGCGACGGGAGCCAGAACGATAACGTGTGAGACTGACGGTTATCAAATTTCAAAATCACACTTTTACGCTAAATCCACAAATTACGTACTCAAGGACAAGTCTGCATATCTTCGTGATATCGGGTGACAGATTGAAGATGAGATTGGGTGACCAGCATATATTATGTACCTTGATTTTGATAAGTCAACGAGACACACGGCCTCTTCAGACTGCTGCATTCCGGATCCTGAATGGGAACAGAAACAGCATTACATGGTTTAGATTCAACAGTCACTTTCAACAAACAACTCACTGTTGGAAACTACGTAACTACTGAGTAGGGGTTTGATCCATGAAGGAATCGTCAGTAGTACGCGTTCAATGATCAGCACATGTTCCTGAATACACGGTTAAAATCTCTGCCTAAAACACTTAGGAATTAGACTGTCTTTACAGTTGCTCAAAGGTTTGGCAACATTTACACGGCTGGCTCCCGTCAATCGATTCAGCGGGTGACATTCAGTGCCTTGCTGAGCGATGGACTCTCACGATAAACTCATCTAACTCTTTTGCAAAATCAAACCACACTTTTTTATTTCCCCTCGAAATTCATAGTAATGTGGCATACATCTTCCGCATCATTTTGTTCGCGTCTCATTATATAATCTTTGGAATAGGGTACAATTATGTCATTGACATAATGATGGTGATGATGACAAAGTATCTCCCATGAATTTACTCGTTGCTCAATGCCAATATGGTTTCTCCCACTTTTACTGGTATTGCGACTATTGGCACTTCTGATAATAATGTCCCTACTACTGATACCACCCTCACTGATGATAACGAGATTATTCTCATTCCGTTTGCGCTAGGATCCTTCCTCATTCGCGTTAGTGCTTTACGTGGCCAAAAACACGTGCACTACGATAAATACCAGCCATAGTTTCACCCATGAATTAACACACATCTGCTCTAGCTTCATATTTATTCAAGGTTCAGAATAAGCGCCATGGAATGCTCATCTTTGCCAGATATCATTGGTCCACCTCAAACCATTGTGTGTGATAACACGAGTAGCTTCTATCATTTGCTTCATAGCTGACTCGCCTGCATCAGTACGTTTCGCTTGACAGATGTGGTTTGATTGTACTCACACTGATGAAATCCAATTGAGTGCATTATTTCAGCCTTCGGCTGATACTGATAATAATTATGACATATATTTTTTGGAAGCGGACTCATCATCATTATTGTTGTCCACGTGTATGGCCTTCAATCTTCTCCATCATACATTTTACTCTGAAGTACTCTAACGGTCTCATTGTTTATTCTAACTTGCAGATCGTTGGCCATGTGTACGTACTACAAAAGTTAGTCTTGCCGATAATGATAACGGTAAAGATGGCCGTTTAACATTAGGTCCCTTATAAGAAGGAGCCATATTGCACAACTTGATACTCCGAGGAGATCAAGTTAAAATTCTGCATCTCTCCCATGAAAACACTGCTTGTTTCGTTTCAATTATTCTCCCCGTATATGCAACTCTTTGTCTTGCCTCACTACCGAGACCACTCCCGCTTCATCTTTGGTAATTTGGGTTGATCAAACGCTCTTGCAGTTTTTTGATATCCTACTGTGAATTATTACGATTTTCACTCCGTTGCATATAATAAAGATGAGAAGATATGTTGCAGAATTACATTTCAATAACAGACTATTTTCCACTCGATTGGGCTGTTCGTTTCCAGACAACCTATGATAAACGAAGCGCGTTAAATGGGAACCCGATTCTCAAGCCCTCAACCGGTTCCTTGTTAGTGAACACGGTATAGTGATTCGACGATCAGTAGTTTCTTTTATTATATTTTTTTCCATTGAAAATATGTATTCATGGCCATGTTTCAATGAAATTTCCATCTTCTGGGAAAATGATGTTCCCATTTTGCATGACTTGAACTGGACAATTGTGAGAGATTGTTGCCGGGATGGAAATCTCTTGTTTGTGCCTTTCACTCCTCCAGGTGAATTGGGATGTTATTCATATCTCTCCCAATCCCCATGAAATAAATCGAAAATATAACTGCACGTTGCTTACGCAGCATTTGTTACATTGGCGAACACACTACAGTAATATAACTACTAGAAAAACACGTCCTATCCCTCGAGGTTATGGCACCGGAGAACCATTTTGCACTGCGAGCATATACAAATTACAATTACCTATGGATCTTGAAACATACCGGACGATTTAAGAAGGCAAATCAGTGGATGAATAAGAATAGTTTGTTGTTATACTGGTGGCATAGGGGAAACGGAGAAAGGTCAGACAGCAAAAGAGAAAAAAAACAATAGGCTGTAGGTATTTATTGCACTATTCAAGATATTTTATAGAGAGCGAATTCAAAAAGCCGAAATCCAAAGTTATTCGAATCCCTACTAGCTCAAATATTACATAATATAACTATTCAACCTGTCAGTCGCTTACTTGAGGTGTCACCCGGATTCAAACAACGAGTTATATTTAACGATCTCGGTGTCAAAACTCTCTTACTGTACTAAATGACAGATATCGATTACTTTAAATGCATGGTCGGTGGATGGGTGCTTGAATACAAACAGAAGGATCACTGCACAATACATCAGGAATATCCATGAAATAGCTGTGAAGTTGATTCAGTTTCAGGGCAGGAGATTCGTTAACCGACCAACCTGAAACTTGCGGAGACTCATTTCCATACCGAAGGAACAAATCAGAACTGAAGAAATAAGGGTAATATAGAAGGTCTTATGCATAGACTACATGAAATGCTCCATAGGTCAAATCAAATCAAACGTGGCCACTCCAAAATGCACAAACTTCCATATGGATGAGGTAAATGATCTGATACACGCATCCACGAGTCGAATAAGGAAGCCATTTGAAACCTGGCACTCCTCAACTAACTCGACCACCGCACTTATTGATTTGGATCACGTTTACGGTTGGATGCCGGGCAGATATTTCCACTAAATATGAAAGTCAGAAATGTAGCCACTAGACACAAACCATCCAGCCGTATTATTGGACCTTAGTTTTCCAGACTCAAAATTTTTTTGGAAATGAGTCATCGATAGTTGAGGTATAAAATTTGCGAGGATAGCAAAAGAACAAGAGATCAAGTTCCTCAAAAGGGGCGGTCGAACTTCAAAGGGTGAAGGTCAATTTAGCAGTGACGAAGCAAAAAACAAGCCGAGCACGGGCAAAAGTCGTCTACGGGGACCAAGTTCAGCGTCTTTTAACTACAGATCACAGCAAGTACGGCGATCACATCAGAGCAACAAGCAAAAATGAGCTTCAGCCAACACATGGTATAACTTCTCTATATATATTCAATTTCCTGTTTAAACGTAATAAAATACCATTCAGTACGATTTGCTTACCTATATTACGATCTTCGTTTTGGTGTTCGATCCACAACCAGTAGTTGCCAAATTATTTTTCAATAATATGATATCGACTTCTTAGTTGGTCATTCACTCTGAGAAAAAAAACGGACAACCACAGGTGGATGTACTTAGTGGTAAAGCAGTTCAATTATTATTTGCCCAAGATATTTAGGTGAAGATGGTCCAGAATACAACGACGCGATTCAAAGTTAGCAACTGTTTCATCGCCTGTGAGAAATTAAGTGAACGAGACAAACGGGGTCACTAACATGCTTCTTTAATTAAACACGGTGAATAAGAAAATCATTTGCACTAAAATAAATTCATATTGGTCTGTAAGAAAAGCAGTGCCGGTGTGCAAGCTATACCCGAATAACGATATTCACGTTAGGGAAGGTGGCATTCATGAAAATGAATAAAATGAATCCCAAAATGAAATCGGCTTGCATTACGGATATTGCCACCACATAATCGTATTATCAATACACTCGCAGATATGCTAGCTGGGAAACAAAGATGGTATCCAAATAAAACTGTACAGAACAAATCAACGTCCAGTAAAAATTGTCATATGAGGCAGGAAATATCCGAATTCGTTAATGAATGAGAAAATATGCAATCGAAAGTTAACAGTGGTACAAGATAACTTGGTGAAGCACACTGTACCATGTTTGGTGGAAAACGAACGAATCCACGCTAACTATGGCACATGTTTCACACGTTTACTCTCCAGTTACGAGTTTATCTTGACGAATATTTCCATTTCTCTAAATTCGGTGGAATTCCAACTTTTACTACGGAACAACTTTCCCGTTGTCGCATTTGAAATAACCGAATACAATAAGAGAACTCTCTACGAGAGGTCACATTACCACGCTCTCTTCGTTTATGAATTCTCCACTGCAGAGTTGATGACAACATTGATAGTCACTTCAATATAACATCGATTGAGTAGGTGTCATAGAAAAGGACAGTAACGTGTTACGATATTAAGTTATTACTACAATATTTCTTCATTTGAAATATTTCCGTGTAGTTCTTCGTCGACTACTATTCACACCGAACTCACGACAGCATATTCAGCTTTTTATTGTAAAACATTTCAATTTGGAACAGAGCATCGTCACGTGAGTTACAATCCACACCCTATCAGAACAATTCCAGAGCTCTTCGGTCGTTCGAACAAATAAAATGCTTCCCATTCCACATCCCGATGAGTGATCACGGCGGTGGTCATGGATGTATCAGACTATGTAAACGAGATGAGTATTTGCGAGTAATAGTTGGATAAAATAGGACGCGATATCTATTGAAGACAGCATTTCGTTTGATATATTCATATCTCTTGTGAAAACGAAGAGAAGAATCGTGTCAGCCAGAATATGCACACATGCATGCACACATCACATAAAACGGCGAAGTGGTAACGACGCTTCGATGCAATCAACAGGAAGAGTAATAGTCTAGTCTTATTTTCTTCTTAAAGGGTTTGTATGCAGCCTCGGCTCACTTAGTGTCTGTTTAAATAAGGGAACACTGTTGGTCACTTTGAAGCTCAGAAGTACACATCGTACCTTTCTAGTGACCGAACATACTGGACCCTCGTACATGCTGTCTCCAGGAAATCAGTTCAATCTAACTTTGGGCCCTTATTCTCTGGCGCTCGTTCCCCGTCACTCATTCATTTAATCGCTACAAAATAATGTGTTCTCTCATGCTGGGAAGCTCAAAATAACTTCGCAATCCCGGAACGTGGTGACTCATCACAAGCTAGGAACTACCGACTCAATATTCCAAACATAGAAAAATCCAAAGTTATGAAAGCCTTGATTGTGAAAGAACTTCATTCATACATGAGGCATCATGCAGTCATGCGTCCCCAAGCGTGTGGTCTCTGTTGCTGTGGATCGACTGAAGAATTATCATCACGATATCCTTCATTTAGGCATCGGGTGCACAGAATATTTTGGTTATTTATTTTCAGAATGCTTGTCCCTTAATACAGAGAAGGGATGAAAACGAGCTGGGTATGAATTTTGGTTTTAATTGTCATTGCTTTTTCAAATGTATTACCAAAAACAGTACATATTTATTGGTATAAATTACAAGATTGAGATGGTTAGATCAGCATCGAACACGATTCCGTAATCAGAACTCATAGGAGTGTTACTGTTTAGCGTTGTATATTCGGATATTGTTGTTGGAAACGAGTTATGAATGCCTCAGTTCATGTTCCATTTCATCATTTTACACTAATCTGAATGCCGATAAATCCCAGTGGCAGATTCACTGATTGTTACAGTCTCAACCATTTTGGTTCGCAATCTCGTGGGTGATATCGGTCAATTACTTGAAGACTGTTGAGAGTTGTCCTGGGGAACCTTCTCACATAATACATACCTACAAGAAAGAAGAGTAGGCTACAGTTGTAGGGGAATGTAAACCAAACGATATTGATCCATTCCATCTCAGCACCACCTCTTCTTGATGGTTATTGATTCACCACGAAGATATCATGCAATCATCTGACCAAGTAATACTTCATTTATTTCATAGATGAAGGAGATCAATGGGCAATGTGGTAGCTTGATCTCAAGTGTTTACATAAATGAGACCAGTAAAAATAGCTGGTGCTCGCAGACACGATTGCAATCGACGAATGACATTGTTAATAAGCTAATTTGTCAGCATCGGTATGGTTGATCGTTGTGCTAGGATGAGCAGGCCATTTTATAAATACCACTTCAGAATGAAAACTTACATTTACATCAGCTTTCTGAATTTGTGTTCTTCTGAAGTTTCTACTGAACAATCAAATACCAATATCGTATTTCTGTTGAACAGCGCTCCAGTTGACCGACTGGCGGGTGCAGCTGGCAACAGGATATGCTGTTCAATATGTTTCTCTCCATAGTTCATGTTTTATTCCATATTTTACTACTGGAACAAGTATAAGTTGCAAAAATCGATTAAAATACTATAGATTAGAGGAAAAATCAACGGAGAGTACTCGCGATTGGATAAATTGTGACGTCATTGTTTACTATTTTTGGATGCCTAACATGTCTTCCAAATGGATAAACCGGTGTTTCCAGGTGGGGCGCATGACTAATCTTCAACGTTTGACTTCAGTCTCAGATAACTGATATTACAAAAGCATCATTCCCTTGATCGCACATCTAGCTTATGGGCCTGATGAACGGACTGTTTTGAGAAGCGTCTACTAAACTTTGAATTTACCGGCCAGTTGTCTAGGTCCCGGATAAATGAATATCGCGTTCGTCAGGCGGCTGTGCTTTTGCCCTCTTCCTTACACCCATATTAGCAATCTCCCATCTGGCCTCACCGGAGTTCAAATCGAGTATGCTGATTTCACAAATATTTGTTATGATGTTTCAGTCGAAGTGGGATTGATTACCCTATCTGATATTTATTAAACATAGTGATTTACCTTACACAGAGTAACTTTTCTTGAAACCCGACAATGTTCTTCGAAGGCGCGTTTTCTGGATCAAAACATTCGTGCTGTGACTATGTGGGACCTACCTTGGCCGCGGCCGCTCGGAAATGGCGAGGTACGGAGTGTAGACGACAACTCACTTGTTCGTGATCTATGTTGGCTTGTCGGCTGAACATACGCACTAGAGGTCGATAAAATGTTGGAAGACAGTCGAATGTCTCGGTAAATAGTACTTACTAGTGATTTTGTAATGGAAAAGTAGTTACATCAGTGATATATGGCACAATAAACAATAAAAAAATCTGATAAAAGGAGCGAAACATTCATTTGAGGTAAACTACCATCGGTCCTAAGCAGAAAACACCGTCTGCTAGTGATCCATGTGTTGAAATGGCCAGTTTCAAGAATGTCGACCAGTCAGAGCAAAGATCAGGGGAATAGACCAATGAGATGAAAGAAACGCGTATTCCGGTCATAGAGTCTGACTAGTGGATAGTAGTCGTTCATCGCTTTCGTATAGTTTCCTCAAAGATCTTCTGAGCTGCGAAGGTGTTTACCAAGCTGAGATAAGCTTTGTAAAGCACCGCTCTATTGTTCAGCAAAGTAGCTGATTCTGTTTGCCATGAAAGAAGCATATCATTCTTCTCATAGTCTTCAGGGGTTCGCGATCTTTAAAGGACATACTTTTCCCTTTGTTGGGCCTTCATCTGACGAATCTTGTTGATCAAAGTTCTCTAATTCCGTTTCATTTTCAGTGATCATAAACCAATGAACACTATCTACATCGAAATGTCAATACATGTCCATCAGCATCCATCCCAGGACAGTTTCGACAGCATATGGTTCATCCGTGTCACCCAAACTTTGGTCTTGCACCCAATGAACCTCTGGCACGGCGTACCCTAACAGTAACCCGATCTTCATATTCTCGTCTGACGGAAATGAGATCCAACTCAGGTGTGGCCATCGCGCTTGTCAGTTGATAGCATGACACGGTACCATTAACTTGTGTCAAAGACGTGACAGAATATGCCTTTTTGACGTGGATCACACGACTTTTGTCGTTGGGTTCAATTTCAAATTCCACATTAGTAGCCGGAAAGCTATCTTCTTTCGTGTTGAAACGGTTTGAATTTAGCTCTTGCTTTGCATTCCGAGTAGCAGCACCAGACTTTCCCAAACAAGGGAACGATCAGAACCATCGTCTTAAAACGCCAATGTTCATGCTGTTTTGTTGCCATGTCGAATAGTGATGGGGTTACTCGCCAAAGCAACTTTCCAGTTTGTCTTTCCATTGTTACGCTTCACATGACGACTTGAAACTGTTACTAAATAGATGACATCATTCTCTGAGTGCAACAACGTGCAATACGATCCGCCACATTCTCCAATTGTACACCCACGAGGAACTTTGCGTTTCATGGCCATATGGGATGTTTTCAAGCAGCGGCGACAAAGTTTCCCCATTGCGACAGTTTCTCAACTCTACTCAGGGTCATAGGCGAGGAATGTTGGGCATTGTTCAGGGTTGTGACTGTCTCCACAAATCGAACATCCAAGCTGGGTAGTCAAATATTAGTTCAGTTCCATGCTTCATAACGCACGCTCGTCCCGATAAAGATTGAATGATTTCCGTTGAGCAGTGCTCATCTTCTGTGTTCCACCAGTTAGTGGTACATCTAATTCGCCGAATGTAGTACATGCGATGTCAACTCGTTCTTCAATAAAATCAGCGAAGTCGGTGAATCTTGGCTCTCTGCCCAGACTTATAATTGAGACTGCAGCTTCAGTCCCTCATCTGCTATGGGAACCTCATCAAAACAGCTTCCAAGGTCCTAGTAGAATCCAGGTCTGATGTGTAATTGAGTTGTCACAAAGTTGAGATGCAGGCTTGCATCTCATGACTCGCCTTGATGAGAGCTTCCTTTTCATCGCGCTTGAGGCTTGGTCCATCATTCAATGAATGGTTAAACGCCCGTGCTACCGTGTGGTTCTGGCCGAATCGCTTTTTCAACATTTCCTCGGCGGTTTTTATTCCTTGTCCGGCTTCTAATACAACACAATGTTGTATGGCTTTTTTGGCCTTGCTTTGCAGTACTGAATAATAAGCCTAAGCTGGGTAGTGCTGTCTGTTGTTCTCTTCTCACAACTCGATGGAATTCTTTCACGAAAGTATAACACAGTTTATGTATATATAATATATATAATATATATATATATATATATATATATATAGTCGTAACGAACAATTTTCGCTTTGTACCCTAAATGCAATGAACTTCGTTATGAACGAAAAACTGGCTACTTGGCCGGCATTTGTCACATGCACCTAACAAAGTCACATCGGTAGTGTGGTTACGTGAACGCCTATCAGACAAACGAGGGGTATGCACTAATTGATTGTAAATGACCACTCCCAGCAAAATTCATTCTACAGCCTTCTGGGGTCTTTAAGTTTGTGTTTTTATCTGAGGGCAGGTCAACAATCGACCAAAAACAATGAATTCACGATTATTATCGGTGGGGCAGAATTCCTGTAGATGGCGATGGACCACGAGAAGCGACTTATCATCACTTTAGGCCTGTACTGTTGTATCAGATTACATTCCACAAGCACTGGAAGCAGTTCTGAAGTAGATGATGAGACAAGTTTGTCTCTGATATCTAAACGTTTCATGACAAGATCACTACTGGTAATGAGGTTTTCATCAAATGCCCAATCGTATTCCAAGATAATGAATTTGCTCGCGGTGGCGAATTATCCCTGGTGTTATTGAGGGTGGGCAGTGATGATGGATACAGTTATGAATTAAAAACCACCAGCAAATCGTGATTCAACAATGTTTTATGAAGGATAAATCTTCAAAATAGGAATTTGATGAAAATGAGACAATAGTTGGTTCACATGGTGAATCTAGCGCCTGAGTTACAGTACAATGAAGTAAATGTCAGAGTACACTAGGAGATGAGCTAAACGTCACTGGTACATTTCCAACTAAACAACTTATCATCCACAAACTCTAAAATCATAGACACACAATGAGCAGTGGAAATAATGAATTATTTGTTACGGTGTGGATGTTCATAGGTAGTCTTTCGTTTATAAAGATATCATAACCACCGAACAGTCAATAACCTCTTGCTGACCTAGAAGGACTCATTGCTTGTCTTTGTTCTACAGCCTAATGTTTACAAAACTTCAGTTCACACTACAACATTTGACCATGAGGGTGACAAATATTACCAGCAGAGCACGATTTTAACCCACTGACGTTTTCCATGAAGCTCAGACATCTACCTACCACAGAGCAAGAGGGATCAAATTGATAAATATATCTCACATTTCATTCAGTTTGAGTCTGCGAGCCGGTAGTAGTCACAGAGGACAAACTAGCTTTGTGGGTGACAAATATACACACATAAATCGCGAATAATTTCATACCATCAATGTTGTCATAAGTTCACAAGGAATGAAAAGTACCGTGATAATTGGTTAGCCACAACTTAATAACATGACGTTTTTTTAACTCCGAAGTAGACTGGTTGAGATCACCGGCGATCGAATTTCCAGTCAGAGAGTGATTCGTTGTTGCATCCGACCATTCATCAGACGATCGATGAAAATAATTGGTAAATCTTGAACCCACCATCGCATCATTGTTGATTATCGTTTTATTCCGAGTGCTGTAATTTTGTGGCGATCAAAATAAAACCTAGGCTCCTTCCACTTGCTTTTTCCACTAGGATGTAATAGCAGGAGTTTTAAGCAAAGAAATTAGTTTTCTGAGAAAAAGCTTACAAGCTTTATCGGGATCTGGTTTTCTTTCCTAAATTCTACCGTATCGCATTCGCTTTGTCTATCAGACATTCTTCGAGGATACTTCTATCGTCGAGGTAAGGTGGTTGGGCAGTTGGCGAATTCGGATAGCAAAATTGTCAAAGAAGAATTGGAATACTTGGTAAGTGGCCCTATGACAGCTGCAACTTCATTGGTAAAACGGCTTTTTGTTGTTGTGGAAGTTCATACAAATCAGCAACTTGCATTTCACCGAGTCATTTTGATCCAGTAACGAGAATAATCAGCATTACGATGTTGGTTGTTTTTGTCCATCAGCTTACGTGTTCTTCTGAAACAATAAGTCAAACAAAATCTCTCCTCACACAAGTCCGTGTGAAATCAGTTTGGGCCAACTACGGCATAACTGGATGCTACTAGTCTATGATATTCTTCCATGTCTGTTCTCTAACCAGACCACAAATAAACATTGATATGTTGATTACACCGGTCAATCTAGGGCAGTAGCTCCTAATATCACTTGACATTTTCCTGTATTCAGTACGTACTGAAAATACACCCTCAGTGTATGGGTTTACAAATGAACGAGAGAGGCACAGTTTGCCATGTGGTTGAACACTACACAGCACGTTATTGAGATGAAGCAGAAGATGGCTAAAATTGTCCAGTTGTATTCCATGCATGCGGAATGAGAAACAAGACATATTCTACTAGTTTATTTTCATCAAATTTCCATTTCATATTAAAAATAGGAAGGTGCTGCAGAATGCTCCGCTGTGATAGACAAAAATTGTGTAGCGGAATGGGAGAGATATTTCCCTGAGATTATTCCGGAAAATGTGAACTTCTTTAAAGCAGCATATAAAAAACGTTCTATTTGGTTCCTCGGTAAAGAAGCAAATCACTGAGAGATTTCATGAAAACGTTGATCTCATTCGATTTCGTGCAATCAGCAATAAACAGTTCTCAATCACTACGTTATGTACGTGAAGTAAACATAGCTTACCTAAAAGGCTACTGAAGACAATCTCTGAATTTACCAGCCGATAGGAACAAAAAACGTTTGGGCGTATCCATCTTGAACCATATACAGTCTGTCATTTTTTGTTTCTATTGTCATTGCAATATTCCTAGCCAGTGTATTTCGGATCAATCCTACTTGAATCAGCATGTGCATTGACTACGAATCCTCCCCCAATTTCTGCAGCTTGTTTCTATTGGTAATTTTGTTCCACTTGGAGCCATTCATTCCAAAATCAGATGGATCGTGTTTGTAGCGAAGTGATAGGAGAGAAAATAAGAAACTGTTGTCAAGTAGTGCAGATTACAAATGGATCCATTGGTACCTTCGTGGAAATTGGATTGCCCAAAGACGAAAAATGGTCCATTGCAACCAAAACTATCAACGTTCACAATACGGTGCTAAAAATAGGCATCCAAACTGCGAGTAAGTTACTATGATCTAAAAGAAGAAGTATTTGTTCACGCATGATTTGCACAGAGTGGCGATGTGTTGGTCATCGAAGGAGAGGCGTAGCTGGAGACCTTATAGCAAGAAGAAGCCTACGACAACTTGGTCACCGATAAACATATCCGACCACTGAAATTAATTGAACAACTTTGTCGGCTACGAAGCACATTCAATTTAAAGAATAACCAACCACTTTTCGATCAGTTACGGGAACGTCAACAGCGGTTTGTTTGCAAACCGAAACCCTGCCTCATAAAGTGTGAGATGGAATGGATTGGCTCGTTATTAGAACTCAGTCAGCTCTTACTGGAACTTGAATCATTAGAGGAAATTGTTAGGAAACTTCAATTGTGTAGAGATAATGATATCCAACGTCGTGAGCTACTGCTACACCACAAAAAGGCGGTCACATGCAGCAAATCGGTTATCGTACGCAATGGTTAGTTAGTGTACGGTTATACGTTATGTTTCAGTCGATACGATCATTGAAATGACGCGATATGTATCAGCAATGATAACCAAAATGTTCTGAGAAACAAAACTAATATACATTTATAAAAAAAGACCCCAAGTTATTTTCAGCAGAATACAAGAGACGCTAATAAATCGCCTTGCCTTTCGGAGTGAGATTGGAGCACGCGTGAAGCAGCAGTTGCATATGTGGTATTTCAGGTGTATAATATAAGTCTAAGTGAGCACTATGCGTATTTTTCTTAAGTGAGTCAAATTTTATGGTATGATAATTTTGTCAAAAAATCATCCATTTCTAAAGTGAGTCAAGAAGGAGGGTGTTATTGGCTATGCGAAGATAAGTTTCATTGAATCAGACGTAAAATGAAAGTCTGTGAGCGGTTGCCTGGACTAAATTATACTATGCAGAATGCTGGTGAAACCGTCCAGTTTCTTCGGCAATCAGTTTTCATGCAAACACGTGTAAGGATCAAACCTGACTTACTGATGTTACTCATCTAATACACCAGTTACCTTCATGGATATCCTGAAGACTGTATCTGGTATGGTGCGGAATGTAACTGTATCAACTATCCCAATTACTTGGAGTGTAAGCGTAGCAGAAAACGTAGTCTCACTAGCTTTACGCACAGTATAAGCTGTGCACGGCTACTGATAGATGAACAAAATCCAATCGTATAACCGTGTTTATCGTGCCATTCGTGGTTCCATATATTGCAATAAACAGAAATAAAATATACGCAAATTAGTTATATCGGGACAGTGCACTTATAAACTGTCTACTCAGCAAGGAATCAAACAAAGCGCTAGCGCAGCACGGTCACAGTACAGCTGGTAAATCAAGAAGCTTTCAGTCATATTTTATTAAGGAAGGCTGGGGCGAGAGAACGGCGTGAACATCAAGGCAAACGAACGAACCAAACGAGGGCCACACACAAATGAACAGGTGGCGAATATGTCGGAGGCGTCCCGAAGCAGACAAAAAGAAGCATACAGACGACCAGAGATAAAACAGCGGGATCTCCGGCAACCAGCAAGATAGCTCAGTTGGAGGGCTGCCGATCGAGCCGTCAACTGAGACAGTCAGGCCAACCGAAGGGAAATGACGGGCAAGAGAAGCAAGCCATCGGCCACTGGCAAATGGACAGAACGCAGCCGAAGCGCTCAAGCGACGGCAATAGCAATCTTGGTGCCGCGCAGTCTGGAAAAATGCCTATATAAGCGACTGTATGTGTGCCATGACATGACTTGTGTGATCGTGGTAATACAAGTATCCTGTCGTGTGTTGTCGTCCTTGTTACAATAGGATAACAAAGTGATCTATGATAGGGATGTACAAATTCGTATATCCCAAAGATTTATTAATAAGAAAGTACAAGTAGTAGCAGTTGAAAATGACGAAAGTGATGTATGTCAACTTGAACGGATGGAACTCTCAATAGACTTTTTCAATACCACAGATGTGTTGTGTTGTCTCACGATAAAGTACTTGGGCGGTTGAGCTGTGTGCGGGAGGTCAGGAATTCGGCAGGCAGTTTTCGTGCATCAGTGAAATGTTCAGCAAATTGTTCTCACAAACGTAATGTACAGTCATAGAAAAACAGAGTTAGGAATATAAACTTAAAATGTTCATGAACTATGCATCATGAAATGGAAAATCTGAATTTTACCAGTACATTAGAGACGGAGAATTAGATCAATAATCCTGGAGGTTCGTGATGCATGTACACGCTACTGGTGAGTATGACAAACGAGGATGTCATCAGAATACAAATTACAAAAATGTACTTTGAAGTCACTGATTGAGATCACGGGATGATAGCAGAAACAACCAATTTGGTTTGAAAGAAACGGTAACCGAGCATAGCTGGACACGTTCCCTGCATGGGTTCTTGTACATTACAACATCATTTCGCAAGTAGACTGACGTCAAAGTATACTATGGACAAAAGAAATGACGAAGAATTCGAAGAACTCCGCAGGTTCTTAGTAATCATCCGGAATATTCACTGTGTGAAATGCTTGACATTTGAGATTCCTGTCTGCCACCTTCCTAAATCTGACCGCTGATAATTTCCGCCTCAACAAACCACTTACGAAACGTCACAGAACCATCACCGAAGTCTGGATGATTTACTCCAGCTTTACTTCTACTGTTGTCGTGCAGCGGTACATCACTGATTCGAGGCCGTCGGAACGAGTTTTACCTTACTGCTCCTTATCACAACAGACCTTCCACCGATTGAAGGCATTGTTTTCCACGTATAAATTTGATGTAACCAAAAGAGTAACGACTCCCTGATTACCTCCAAGGTGTTTTTGGTCGGCTTCCAAGTTTTGTTCACAGAGGTTTTGTTCTAGATTCCTAATATTATTACGAGGACATTATTTGAACGTTCTCTCGAAAACATGGCATGAGTCTTACCACAAGTCTGGATAAGACCTCGTTTCGTTTTTCAATCCGTTATACCAACGGACAGAGTGGAATCACGTTGCTAGGATATATGTGATGTCACTACTGAGAATCGTAACGTATGGCTCCAGAGCGCATCATTCACGAATCAAACGTTACGTGAACAAACGTAAAATATGCAACACCGAGTATTGGCTATGAGTCAGGAGTGACGAAAGTCCATTTGTTGACGAACCCGTCTGAGGTTTTCATTTTCGAATGGATATCCCTAAAATACTCCGTTTCGTTATAGGCATATTTTTCGGAATGAGTGGATTTGCCTTTCATGTTCCGTGTATCATATCTTCATACACGCTTTCAGTTGAACTTTATGCACATTTTTTCCGTCATCTCTTTATCCCTATTTGATCAGAATCGGACGGTGTTGGTAAGCACGGTCAAGTTTTTTCATAGTGTCCCCGTATTGATGTATCAAACTCAGGAACCCACTTGGTTCTACCTACTTCAATACATTTTATCTTTTGGGTAATGAATTTCTCTAACACTTAGCTAATCAAGTGTCTGGTAATCAGCTAGAACAGAATCAAACAGCACATGAGAAAAGAAAAATCTATACCAACCAATAAAATGGCCTGAGCAAAATTTGAGCGTGAATCAGTGATCGCACTTCATACCATGGCTGACGGAGTTAAAATGGATTATCACTTCACCAAAGTTCTCTAACTCAAACTTCTAACAATGAAAGAGGGTCTGCATACCGAGGTCTAGGCAAGAAGCGCACCCCCCCCCCTACCCCGACATCGTTTGAGTGGAACGACGGAGTATGGGAATCATTCATCTGGCCATTTCCAAGCCCACTGAATAACAAACTACTAGAAGATAGGAACTTCGCTTTGACGGCAAATGACCTCACGACAAGTGAGTCTGACAATGAGGAATGATGAAACTAATCCTAAGTCTCTCAAAGCACCGTACACCTGAATTGCGTGAATGGTCGCACAAATACGCATGTGGAGATTGATTGGAACATTCCTTTACTTGTGATGACAAACTTAGGATCACTTGATTGTAAACGTTTCTTTGAAAAGACTAACAGCGGTAGTCGAAACTCAGGCTTAATAGAATCCCTACCGCAAGCTCTAAGGCTTTGACAAATGAAACGGTTATTACTAATTGAATATATCTGAGGAAAACATTATTCATATGACTGAACGCAAAGCACGTCAAAACGGAGGTTGATGCGTGCTTATTCATTTTAATGATTATGAAACTAAGGGAAAGTTATACCTCAGAGTGCATTCCAACTGACCCCTTTGAAGGAAAATGCCGTGTAAAGTGTAAATCGTAACAGAGGCCTTTCCCACCAGTGGCTTTCTCTTCCTCTGAGGAAACCCGAACTCATTCTCTAGGGAGTCAGTTTGTACTGGAAATTCCTTGGAGTGGACAGAGATCAGGAAAACAGTTGACCCAAAACAATGGTAACCCAACGGCGTGTGTTTACTACTAAAGGGATGTTCTTGGCGTTATCGTCTCACCGATGCGTTCTAATTCGGCTCCAAACTATTGCAGTTGAGTAAGCTTGTGGAGATACTATTGCTGGTCAGTAAATTTCAACGAAATGCTAACCCGATGAAAAGGACGGACGTTTTGTGCTACGGTAAAACTGGGTTATTCATTTTAGTGAGCTTTGAACAGGGTCATATGGTAAATTTGACCGGAGTGCTGAGAGTACCCTCGGGAAACAACATATGTCTTTCGGACTGATTCGTACAAACCAAGTGTATTCTTTCGGAAAACATTTATACATTTCTGTGAGGAATTGTCGATTTCATTTCTTAGACCGCTGTTCCACACAGCAACATCCAACATAATACCTATTCTATTTTTTTAGAAGTGTCTCTCAACGGATTCGTCTATAACAATGAGAAAATTCTACCCTGGTCGGAGGAATATCGGAACGCATGCGGGGCATCATATGACCAAATTGTTTCTCAACTGAAAGAAACAGTGAGCGTACTGTGATACATTCACGTTTTTCATTCCACATTGTGGGAGATAGCCTTTTGAGTATTCGAAAGTGCCATAAATTGCTTGCTCTAGTTGAACACGACTTAAGAACGAATATTTTTAAACTCACTTTGGTTTCGATTTCATCATATCATTTGCACACTTGTAGGTTCAGCGTGCCATCGCAGGGATGTCCATTTTCAGTCCCCCCATCAAAAACAGCCGGGATGGTCGATAACGAAACTATGAATATGATGATACCAATGTTCCCAGGATCACATCAACTGGCACCGAATTTCGTCGAGCACGTTTATGTCAATATCAGTCTGTTGTGGCAGCAAAAGCCGCTATTGCGATTCCGGACGAGGTGTTCAAAAAATTTCATTATTCATCAGTATACAAAGTTTTCAACGAAGCTATATTTTCTGAGGGAATTCGTCACATCGCAACTGACCAATATACGTTTCTACGACCTGAAAACCTCCCAGCCATCGACGATTGTTGAACAGGCCGTGGCCAAATCAGACCTTCTGCATACCAGCTGACCGATTTGCGTAATTACCCCCATCACATCAATGAAGATATTAGTATAGTAAATCCGACCCAAAATGATTTCCGTAACTACCAATCTCTCTGTTCATGTCAGTTTTACTTGTCCGCATGAGGAAATTGTTTCCGAAAAATTTGGTCGTTTTTCTATAACTCGCTATAGGCGATGGGTATTTGACAAACGATTATCGGCTGGTGTTCGTGTGAGCAGGAATTACAGGTACGTGCTCAACATAACTCCTCATGCAAAATTGTTTTCGAATATATTGAACATAATACTAAGAGTGAGTAAACAAAAGTCTCCTGATGGTTTCAGTGACAATAAATGTAAAAATGGCATGTTTTTGGCTTCTGCGAGGATCTTGAAACAATTTTGCAGCAATGAAAATATATAGAACAACTGGAAATTTTAGTTCGAAACCTCAGCAAAATTAATGATAGAAATAGGCAGCTTCTTTCATAATCTATGTGACTACATGTGAAGTCGTTCGGCTTTTCCTGGCACCACTGCGTGTGATGAGGGACAGTGTTACTCATTATTGTAAGCAACGCATCAGGTTCCATGTCCAAAATAATGGGCGAGGTTTGACCACATCTGGCTGAAGAATATCCAAGTGATTCACCAATATATAGAAAAAAATTAATTCGATTTGAGGTGTATATATAAATAACACACAATTTAAAGCCGGGGTATGCAAAACGTTTCTCCAAATCTAGAAAAGTGTCCACAATTATCTAGACCTATTTAAACTGCGGTCCGCATTGGACTATTTCGCTTTTTGCGAAAAGTCAAATGGTTGAAAAAGCAACTGCCGACTTTGCGCATCCAAACTCATCGCTAATTATTTGAATTTAGAAGTTTGCACTGTCCTTGCCGGTGAATGTTGCCATGAAACCGAAATTATCGACGGATTAATTTGTTACCGAACACAACCCATCGCAAATCTACAAGACAATAATCTGGTTCGACATCCATCGTATTCTCCGACTGAAGCAATCATTCCATGTTCGATAGAAAGTTTTTTGATTACCCATCTGCAGCAATGATGTGCTAGGCTACAGTTTTATCTGACTCCCTGGTGAATGAACAATTATCAACTGCTCTGTCTTGGTTCACCGGATACCTTCCGAACTGTTGCTCTTGAATGTTCACACGGCCATCAATCACATGCCTTTTCAAAGTTGAACGTACATAAGGTATGAGATCGCTATTCGAAACAAATGATTATTGCTGTGTTCTTTTCGGTTGAAATAGTATGATCACTAATAATCTGTTGGATTCGGTCGTATTAGCAGTACAATTAGCGTCATACTCTAGCAACACGCAGTATCCCGTCTTTTAACAGAGACCAGCGAACTCATTGCTTTGATATAGGACGATGTGATGCACAGACTGCCTCCTGCTCTTTCAGGGGAAAAAAGTAATTTAAAACGAGAGGTTCTATCAGGTCGTGACAAAACTTCAGTTGGATATTACCAAAATCATAAAATCTTCCATTCGAAGACCGTCGAAAATGATAGAGGAACGAGAAAATGGAATTAAGGTGCCGATTCTGGAAGACAACATTCAACATCCTTTTTAAATCGAACGCACTGTTGGTCAGAGAGGAATGCTTTCTTGACTTCCGGAAATATTTCACCTGTTATCATTGTGCTGAAACCTGATTGGCTCGCAAGTCGAACTAGTACAATCACACGAACTAAAAAGGCTTGTGAGTTGGTGGCACCCTATGTTAGGACGGAAAAAATCACACAGACAGCCATGATATCCAATCAAACGTTTCATCTTTGTATGCTCGATAGAATTCGAAGCCTTCCCTGTTTGTGAATCTAATCGAGGATTGTGGTGATAATTTGATAAAACACTAGTCACATTGAAGCCGGTCAGTATTCAAGTTCAAATAAGGTGATAATATGAAGCCTGGTAATAGCTACACTGTACATCCAAATGAACTTGCACATAAGGATTGCCTTTGCTGTATATTTGAACAGAACAAATAGCACTGAATTTCATCTATATCTATATGATGACTCCGTAAAATTGATTCCATCACCTCATCATTGAACACCTCATGAAAAGCGTTTCTTTCTCGATGAGCGATGGAAGAAAATAGATTTCGTTTGAGGAGCTACAATATCTGACTCATTGCATGAGTAGTGAAACACAACGGGATCATATCGGGGATCGTTTGCAATATGATTTTGCATGGTGCCAAAAATACTTGACATGCACTATATTCATTACATTATTTAATATGTCACTAGCGCCATAGATCTTACTTCTCACTGTTCTCATTTATTCGGACGGAATTAATTTTGGTAGTGTGAAGTTATAATCGGGTACAAGATGCTTGTTGGAAAGCAATGTGGACCACTAGTTTGATGGATGTCAAACTAGATTCTTTTCTTGTAGACTTGCGATGGGTTGTGTTCGGTAACAAATTAATCCGTCGATAATTTCGGTTTCACGGCAACATTTACTGGCGGCAAAGGTGCAAATTTGTGAGCAATATTATTGAGCGATGGGCTTCGACGCACATAGTTTGCATGTATGTTCCGAAAGGGCGGTCTTGGTGTGAGCACGATTCGGCCCTCCGTGCACAAATCAGGGTTGATGGAATTGTCCACCCCCCTCAAAAAAACAGCAGAGTAGACAAGCCTCAACTTACCTGGGGGATCAATTTTCTCTCCGTTTTGGCGCATGTAGTGAAACTGATTTTCGAGTGGACATCTCGGTAGTTAGGGTACTCGGATTTTCAGAAATAAAAATGTTGCAAGCTGAAACACAATCGTCTGTGTAATGTTGCACACTCAGAATGTAACATTTCATCGCACATTCAAACATTGAATTTCTAACAAAACCAAAACAAGTAAATTATTGTGTGACTTCTGAGTGTCTTAGATAACTTTCCACGTTTCCGTCGGCATCTTAGTTTTTACATTTGTTTGAGTTCGAATGTGATATAAGGACTGAACAACATTCTTCCTGGACGAACTGTAGAAGAAATTGCTCGTATTTTACCGCGAACGAGTTACTATTACCGTTTTACTAGCGTTTTATCCAACTGAAAAACAACCTATAGCGCATAACGCAGTGAGTTCGAATACATCCCAACGGAACATTTCTATGCTCTTAGCGCTGCTGATGTTCCGGCTTTGCAAAATCAATGCAGACCGACATTCACGAAATTATGTACTTTTATAGATACTGCACACGTCAGCATTAAGGGGTTGGCGCAGCTGCTCAGCATCTGCGCAGTAGTCATCCAGTTCAGATAACTGGATTTGGTTTTTACAATCCTTTTCACTGCAAGCGCCAATGTAGAGACAAGATTGCTCCTTGAGGTCACTTGAGGTTTGTCCAATTGGAGTTCTCGAGGGGAACATGTTTGTCTTAGCCACGGTGTGTGCACAGTGCTCATAACTTTCCCGGCATTATCTTTAGATGGACCGTTCGATGTTTTTCTTCATGGCAAACAAACAGGAATTGCAGTACAGACTGCAGGTGAAGTGGTCATAGACTACTCTTGGAATTTTTTTCTGAACTTTGGAAAGGCACTTCAAGTGTCAATCAATATTCACCTTCAGATATACTGCGAAGAAACTGATTCCTTCATATGCGCATTTAGCCAAATTTGACATTCATTGTAAGATAATTGTTAACCAAGGTTTTACTAAATGGGAATCCTCGTACCATCTGATGCACTTGCTTATCTTTTTCGAAGTGGAAGTGCCTGATGTCGTCAGACGTTCAAATCTATGAGTGACGAAATGCTTACCGACCTTATGGAACGTACTTGAACTTGCTCACTTCGTTTCTAAAATTCCGTTAGCTTTGAGGTAGCCAGAATTGCAATGTCCTCAGTGGTTGCCCATTGAAAGCCTGAGTGTTTCATGATGTGTCACGTGGCACGCTGAATATACACACTCATAATTCGTCTTCCAGCTTGAGGATAAGAGACCATCAGTACGTTTGTCCACTATTTCAGGCATTGCGTCAGTATCAGAAACAATCGATATCGTACTGAAACCTGGAACACAGTGAATTTTCGATAACATTCCGAAAATATTCATAGCAGAATACCATTTGCGAGACGTAGACCAAAATGTTTACAGTGTTGTTATGAAAACGACGATAACAATGAAATGCAACAGCAAAAATTATTTGACACACCAACGTCACTGGCAACTGAGGATGTAGTCACTGAAACGGTCGGGATCTTCAGAAATTCGCGCATTATTTTCATGTTCCTTGCTGGTTAACTGTATGCGATGTGCAGTAGCATGACTATGGTGACAGCTCGATGAGCAGCAATACGCTTTATGCATAATCGAGCACAGGACTTGTATCACAGTAAGTCGAGTTACGGTCATTTGCATGGCAAAAAAAATTGAAGTTGAGGTGACTCTTTTCCGGGACCGCACACATCAACATCTTGCTGAACGAGAAATGTTGAAAAAGTGAAGTAAGAAAAGTTGTATTCATCAGCAGAGCAAGGTATGTAATAGTTTACATAATTGTTATGACGAACGCAATCACAAAGAGATGAGTAACTTATTTTTTTCAAAATATTTGAAATCTCTCGTTTCTGTTTTTTCTGCTTGCAACAACACCATGTTTTCCGTTGGCAAATACAACTTCTTTTGAATGACCATTCGCCCCCCCCCAATAAAAGAAGTCCTTATTTCATTAGTACCGGCATAATCGTATATGGAGCGCAGTGATTTCTCAGTACAAATTCTTGTCTGAGTATTCATTTTGAGTAGATTTCGCGATTACGTTCTTGTCAAACAAGTAGATTTCTAGTTATTAGCACTCGTGGTTGTACCTGATAAATTACTGAATGATGGTGGTGCATAGGACTCATAAAACAGGGTGAAATGACAAGGAATAATCGTCCGTTCTCTGAACCAAGTGAATTTCAACTACTGGATTCCGTTTCTTTTCGAGACCGATTTACGCGAGTTTCCCCCCGGATTCGGCAATTTTCTGTAGACAATGGAAATTTCGTATGAGATAATTTTCGTTTGATTGTAGCAATAGTGAAGAAATTTCACGAAATGGAGCATCAAGGCTGAAGCCAAACGAGCATAACTGAAACCTAGCGTAGATTGGTTCTGCTGTAAATTTTTCCTCCGCACGGATGATGCATCATTTATATTCAAAAAACTTAACCTGCGTCTGCATGACTTCATCATAATTTGGTTCGCTCTAGAATCCACAACCCCATTGGTTCGCAAGGCCACTCATGAATAGCTTATAAAATTTAAATCAACTTGAATCGGTGATCCCAAATCATTTTGCTCTATTTTGACTGAACCCTGTCAAAATGGGTTATTAGTGGTTCATTCAATCTGCAGTTAGGCTAGTCTGTTTTCCGTTGAGGTAATTTAATGATATTCAGTTTCAAACCCAGCTCGCAGCTTACTGGAGAATACACCTTTCTTTTGTGTAACCTTTCTCAAAGAAAAGAAGATTTACTTTGAAACACTGTGTCACTATTGGTGTTTATTCCCTATGAGTTTTGCTGTATAATCATGGAAGTCTTCCCACAATAGCCGCGACCTCCGGTCGTTGTATTGTCTAACACCATTTCGACGAAGTAATGTAGTCAGTGTTGACCGTTTATTCAGAATAATGTAGAAAATCAGGTAACTCAAAAAGAGGTAAATGTATAGATGTGAGGATTCCGTGGCTCCTATGGACGTTCATATCGGTGATTAAAAAATTGACGGACTTATCACCGGTAACCCCCATGGATAAGCATTTCAGTTTGAAGTCTGTAAATGCATTCAGCCAGCCCAGCAACTGATATCTTTTTCAAAAATGGAACTTCACAGGAGACATCCACATTGCAATCTCAGGTAAGCAGGTTACTAATTCATTATTGAGTTTGTAGAAAACATTGGAAAGAGAAACTCCAGTTTATCTAATTAATCTTGAAAATATTACCTGCACATTCAGCACATGCGTGCAGATAAATTACTTTTTGGTTGAGGACTAATTTTCCAAGTACCTAAGACGGAAACTGAATTAGGAAGTTGTCCCAACCAAAGACATCCACGGGTTATTTTGAATTGTGAGAGGGCTTTTATGAACTTTCCGATGTTTGAGTGCCCTAAAGCATGGTTGACTAACAATGAAAATGTATGTGCTAACAACTGAGCTCACAAAGGAAAAACTTACTGTTTTATCATGTCACAAACAACGTATACAGAGTGATAGTTGTGTGGTGGACGAAATGTCTCGAAAGCGTGGTCTACCACACAAATGAATAATGAGCATTTTTATCATCATAATATCTCTGGTTGTCTGAAGGAATGCAACTCTATTTATCATTCTGTTACTCAAGAAGGCTTTCGCGGCAAGTCTTTGAAAGAAACAAATGATATCAAGCGGGGTAAACCGTTTTATGTTTTTGTTACGACTATGCCGATGTCTAGGGCTGGGAATCTAGCAGTAACTTAGTTTCACTAGCTACACGCACGATATGGGCGGAACACGATTACGGGCAGCAGACCAAATTCCAATGGTGCTGAATAATACAATGAGCATACATAAACGGCAAATAAATGACTTACAGCCAGGTGAGAAACCAAGAACAATGGACAATAAGCTTCCGAAATTGGGACAACGCAGAAAATAAAATCGGTCCACATAGCAGTCAGCTGAACGAAACTGTAGCACAGTTCGGTTGCTGTACAATCAATAATTCAAGAACCTTTACCGTCAAAAATTAGAAAATCAATTACAAACGCGTGAATTGGACACTGGTTGCAACGAACAAGTACGAATAAGCTAAGTCTGTGGAGTAAGCAAAGGCACGTGCCGACATGAATGGGCGAATCCCGCACTAGATCTCCTAATGCCGTTGACGTTTGACGGCCAATGGTAGAGTGCACTGACAGAAACGCTTAGACTGGGAGTTCGAGCCTCCGTTCGCCAGTACAATTGAAACACTCAGAAAGATTACATAATAGTAGAAGTGTGGACCTTTGAGGAAACAAGGTTAATAATAGATAAGTGAAATGCTCACGTAATAAGCACCATGAAACTCGAGTATATACTGATGTGATCACTTAGAAACAGAGGAAATACATTACGAATTTCTAGGGTTCACGATGCATGTACTCACTACTGATAAGTAACTGAACAGAAAGCGGAAGAATAAACTCTAATTACGATTAGTAAATAACAGTTTCGGTAAATAAAAGTACATATGTAATATTTTTGCTCACGTTATTGAAATATGATGATTCGGTGGATCTGCAGGCACTGTTATTTGTTGCGGCATTGGTTTGAATGAAGCACGGATGAAAGACCCAGAACCTAGGTGCATACATCAACCATCTCTTTAAATAATCTTTCTTAACTTAGAAGCAGCGCCAGCGGTAGTCTACTGCTTGTGAGCTATCACTGTCGATAGTAATGTGGATTTGTACAAGCATGTGTATGCTGTCGTCTGTATCAATCGACCGAAGGTAAACTTAGACCGCGAAATTATCCACACCCTATCATTCCTTTTTACTTTTATAACTTAGGGTTTCCATTTTGTGTTTTTGTTCACTGATTTACGTCAAGATCTTAGGTTGCTGCAGCACCAGTTTACAAACCGATCTCACCGAACAAAAAAGGGTTCATTCAACAGGCAAAAGGGATAAACGAATGCTTGACGTTATACACAGAAACAACTGTAGGTGCACACAATTTGCAAATTCAGATAAGGTCATCTTAACATGTACTAGAAATCACAGACGGGATTGGTTCATAAGGAACAAGTCGTCGGCAGCAATCACTATTTAAATCAAAGCAGTCAGGGACAAGAGAACAGCTGACTTGCACTACAGATTCCTCTGTTGAGGAAAGTCCAGTTTCAATTTCGAAAATACCGCCATCAGTTACGTTGAATAGATGAACTTGGCATCATCTAAGAAACCACATCTGCAAAGGGGAGGATTTCGCGACTGAGGTCATCGACCTTCGTTTCACTCCAGCAAAACGTGATATTCAAAAGTGAAATTAGTTTTGCTTGACATGCTGCAAACCAGACAAGCCTAATGACTACGAGATATCTATCGTTTTCTTGCCAGTTATATTCTGGGTGGGTACCATAAAAGTGAACATTGTCAGTCTGTTTTTGATGAGTTAAGTCAATCCTTTCATCAGCCTTCTGATGATACCCGTTTCATCAGTTAAAGAGACACAGACGATGATACTGCGCTTGATAAAAAGCGCATAGTGTATTTATGTATGCGAGAGGCAAACGTAAGTCATGAAGTATCCATAGTGGCTAGATGTTTCGTAAGCCACATACCGCAAAACCTTCATGATCCCCTGAATTTTAAAGCTCTGATGGTAATCATGCCACTGTATCTTGGCGCGCAGATTGAATCTGACTTGGTTACATGGGAAGAGGTCTCGAAGATTTTTGGCCACCGAAACAGACAATTCTTGCAAGTAAATTGGTGAGATTTGTCCAGCTATTTCATTGAGTCATATGGTCCGTAAATTCCTCAGAAAACAGCTTATGGGAAAATTCAGATAAAGTCAACGTTTTTCCCGAGACGATTGGAATCCATTCGGACTTGAGTCTGTCCTTGAACGATGTTATCCGTCACTTGACTTAAATCGAGTTTCATCATAATACGTTTCTTCTACGGGATAGGAATCTCTTGTTTTTAGTGATGTTTATTCGTATTTGTTTTGATTTTTTGCATGGCTACATGTCCGTTTCTCTCTAGAATAGGTTCAGTTAAGGAATACTGATATACTGTGAAAACATTACAAGTAGGTAAACATAAATCAAGTCACTTCATGGTTTCTGGGGTTTAGAGTTCATCAATATACGGAAGGGAAATCAATTCATCAATCAATGATCTTGATCTTTATGTAGATCCCCCTTGGAAAAATGGGTGGAGTCCAAAAGAATTACTTTTGGAAAAAATCCAATTGAGTTCAAGTGGCCAAACATGGTTCTTCTACTGAAACAAAGTTGAATTCTAGGTATTTCCCTCACTCGAATAAGGTAATAAAAGCAAAGACGTCTGGGTTACTCCTTCTGAAGATTGGGGAAATATCTGCGAAACAGCGATGCAAGCAAAACGATTGACAACGGTTGCAGTGACAGCTTGTTTGTGTTTGGAATGCATCAGCTTTTACTTTTGCTGGGAAAACCTGAACCGATTTTTGTCGTTCGAATGCGAATCAGCCACCATGGTTAGCAGTGTGCGAAAAGGAAATCGTACCGTAGCCAATTTGATCGATAAAGCTAACCGACAATGAGAGAGCCGTGAAAAAGAAGTCGGAAAGATAGCGAATCAGGGTAACATAAATTTCCCTGAACACTGCATTCCCCCACTAAATCCGCTGTGACCGAGAGGATATTTTCAAACGTGATGGCATAGTTGTAATTTACCTGTGTACGATATTTGATATGAAGGGCGGACAACCTGTTTATATGAGTTTAAGCGAGGCTCACAAAGTGAAGGTCTTCTTTCGTGCAATAGAAAAGTGATACTCAAAGTCATATCACGAAAATTCCAAATATTTTGGTCTTTCAACACGGAGATTGATCAAGTGCATCCCGAGGCGTTCAGTTACTCACTCTGTTTCCAAGCAAAATACACAAAGTTATGGGACCGTCGAGCCCGTTTATGAGAAAAATGAATGAACTGCGCAATTGAACGCTATCGGATATAGCTGTGATTCGTCTACTTTGCACGCTGTCGTCCAAAACAACTGCCATATTATTAACTTGTAAGTGGCGTTCCTTCAGTGGAATCTTATGGGACGCACAGTAATACATTGGTCGTCACTCAGTACCTGAAACATCCCCGAGTTCATCAATCAATAAGTCTCCGCACATAGTTTGTGCCTGGAACGGAACGAACATTTTCGGTTAAGAAGGTGTCGGAAATTTGAGAGATTTAGAGTGGACAGAAAACGGTCGTTCAAGGACAATATTTCACCACGAACAGTACCCACTTTAAAATAATCTCGTTGTGTGGTCGACAGACTTTTAAAGCATCACTTGACTATTTTCGCATCTGAGAGTATGGAAGTTTGAGCCAAATACGGCGATTGGAAATGTTTTAAGGATAAAAGTATAGTAGTAGTGGGATAAGAAAACGAGGTTATTGATGCCGGTACAACCAAGCATGGGGCACCTTTCGAACAGCCATCCAACTCCCAACGCTTACATATTGGTACATCGATAGGTATCAAATAAAATGGTTGAAGGTGTATTGTGATTTTGTTCACTGTTCATCACCCCTCCTTTCTAAATCGTTCAGACATTGTATGTTCATACTCGATCATGAGGAATCCATTGTAACTTTTCACCACCACTTTAAATGCATCCGGTCAATTTCTTTCGTCCTTCGCGGACTACGGAACAGACCGCTTTTTTTTTTCCGCGTGATGTGCTGTTCATTTTTCAGATTTGGTCACATACGAAAATATGAAACTGTCACAATTTGGTAATGAAAGATCAGTGAGATGGCTATCTTGTATTCCACACATGGGACAAACCTATGCTCATTCGGATTAGAGTTCTGTGGTTGAGAGTCGTTATTTGTTGGGGAGATTTCACTTGTTACAGATGATAAACTTTGCTCTGAGCGTAACGAAATTGGTACATACAAATCGAGTCGGCGGTTTCTGAAAAAGATTTCAAGTCCATTATCTGTTGCGTTCGATGACGAGTGGATTATCACTCATCATATGGTCACAGAAAGCAGTATTCGTGCCGGGTCTGTGGAAGACCGATGAGTAGGCTAGATCCTGTTAAACAAATGCCGCGCGAAAGAAACCGCGTTTTCCAAAACACAACACATGTATATGGATTGTGTCCTCAGTCGTAAACTGACTGATTATGAAATCCGAAGAGGCGATATGCATTGCGAATCACAATATGTCTGATAAACCCTGATACCTAATAAAGCTGTGAAATATTGTAACGAATTTCTCCGAGAATAAAAGCTTGGCGTTAGCATGTGTAATGCTTGGTGTCGTTGGCCGTTTACACCTGTGAAATCATGGCATTCCACAACAGTTCTCTCACAAATCCATTCTTACAGAAACACCTTCAATTTTTGCACCTTCAGTATTGAAACATATTCTACGTACAATATACAGGAGATATTTCAGTGGACAGCTTCAAATCGGTAAATAATGCAAACATCAGTTTTAGCAGATGGAAAATCCAATTACCTGCCGTTTGTTAACTGTTTTCACAAGTAGTTCACCGCTCATCGGGTGCGTATGAGAACATTTTTCCACCGATCAGATTATTTATTACATCAATATTTCACTACTAACCGTATCGCTTTCACAACGGTGGTGTTTTGCCAAGTCTTATAAATGAGCCATTCAATAATAAAGCGTCCAGCACCTTGTAAAGCATGTGTATCCATTGTCTGCTTTCCCTCGTGTTTGACAAGGCAATCTTATTGCCAAGCTTCACAGCGGTAATAATTAGGCACAGACATTACAAAACTCGTGCTCTTCTAGCTCTTTAAGGAAACATTAACCCGTCCATTGATGGAAAATTAAAGGTTTCCATGGTCCTGGCTGAAGACAAGGATGCAGGTAACCAAATGGAATCCTTACGTTTTCTATGCTTTTGCTGTTGTCAAATTTCATATCAGCAATTCATTTCATATTTTGTGGAATATGGAGAACCGTTGTGTGTCAAGAACATGGATTTTATTGATGGGTCTACCAAATTTATCAGGATGGTATCAGATTGACTTGGTCGTTATCACGACATTAGTCGATCCAAATCAGTAAGCTCATAATAAAAATGTGCATTTTGCATGTATCTAATTACCGAATATTTCCTGTCTCATCCAGATCATTTTAGGTGTAGGCACTGAATATCGTTTCGTCCAAGTTTTAATAATGTGGTTCATTGAGTATTCCTGTGACTGTTTTCTCTATCAATGTTGTCCTATCGTATTATGTGAATACTTGGTAAAATGCTCCAACGTCGAGGCTTCGCAGGTCACGACTGAAATCGGAGTTCCGAGTTTCCACTCAAGAACTCGGGCCTTTGCACCGACCGAAAGCATTGCATTCGGTTGTGTCTAACGGAGCATTCTTGTGCGCGCCCTCAATGGTGGAGTGAACACGTGAATTATTTGCCAGGCTTGTTATGCCAGAAAAATAGCTCTGTCTCACGATGAGGATGCACAATGACAGCAAACTGCAATATGATAAATATTTCACTTTTGTTCTGTTTTTGACTGACGATTGGATCACTCGAATGTGAAATCAGTAAGGATGTGCACTCGTCATAAAGTAGGCTGATGCCTCACCTGACAACGTATTCAGGCAATTTATACGTTAGTAATTCCCTAAACGTAAAATGCATGAATGTCTGCATGCCATTATTCTGACGACTGAGCTTCACGTTATATGATCAATGAATTGAAAGAAAGTCCGAACGTTGTTGGCATAATGTCCTGGTAAAAAATAAACAATCATTGACGCGTCATGTGGTAAAAATCTCGAGTTATGAGTTAGTTCAATGAAAGCAGTGCTATCAATTTCAGTGGATGAATAGAAGATTATTCACAAGTGTGTAAAAGGGATATGTTACAAAGCGCTCTACTTCGTCCGAAATGCAAAAGAGCAGATAAGCATGTGGCGCGCCAGCATAAGGAAGCACGTGGTCCCAGGGCATCTTAATCCAGTTGGAGCATATTAGGGACCACAAACATGACGGTCTTCATATTAACCAGTACGGACGATAGCAGAAGAAATGGATGGTTACTTATGCATCACAACGAAACCGATTGTCGTTCGATAATCATCGTGATTGACAGATTATCTTCATTCTCCGATTATTGAACTCCAGCACCAATTTGAAGAATTCATATTTACCTTTTCTTATTACACAAGCAAAAGCAAGCCGACCAATGCATCGCACAATATTTTACTTTGTAGATGAAGCAGACTGTTTGGACTAATTTGAGTTTGGTATTCCACTGGTCATATTGTTTGCGTATGTCTGCCTTTGCATTTGCCCGAATAACGTGGATATGAATTACGGCATGAAGCACACCAGTTAGAACTGTCTAAATCCCCTTCATATTTCTGTTTATTTCATTTGGAAGAAATCATTGACGACAGTGTACCAATCTTCCATAGCAAAACGAGATATATGAATGGAGCGTTGACCAGGGTCGGTAAGCCACTAGCTGAAACTGAGTATCTCCTCAACAAATTTTACCTCCAGTACAGCGGAAGACGAATGTAGAGTCTAGTCTATCCGTTAGCTCTTTTCGTGTAGAATGTCAGCTATTATTAGTTTCAAATTGTGGCTTTTGTGGTCTCCGAATAGATACGGATCCTTTCCCAATTGGCTTACGCATGGCATTCAACGACGGTTGGGAATAAAATGAGACTATTAGTAACTGAAATGTACGGTAGATATAAAATGGTTTCTCGGAAGATGGAACTGCGCCACTATGATAACAGTTATTTTTTATTTATTTTTATTGCTACTAGATGGTCGTTCATGATTATGATCGAAAAAAACCTCAAGATAAGAACACCCAAGGTGGTCTCGTTCAAAGCGACATGAATTCTGATGCCATCAAGGGCATTTTTTTCTACTATAAGAAAGTGCTTGTGCTGAAAAAAACATAACTGATTGACTTGTCAGCCGAATAGCTGAACTCAAGGTGGATATCCTGTCACATTCTGTGTACGAATTGTATGGTTCAGCAACAAAAACATAATCACCTAATTGGGTCATGACATTCAAAACGATGAAAAAGAATAACAAGAAAGAAACTCACAGTTGAGTTGAATGGTAAATTGTCTCAATCGGGGTGAACCCTCTCTCGGTAGTCCATGTGTAAAAATGCAAGAGTCAAGTTCGCCTACCTGTAAGAATAAATTTCAAGAGAACTGGCCAATTAGAATGAAAACGCTGTTTCCAGTTACTTAATTTGCCTACTGAGTTGGTATTAGATGGCCGAGCGCGGGGAAACGGCCTAACTAAAACATGGAGCTACAGTGATCCTGAAAGTTTACCAATCATCAATTGGACGAGAAGACCTCGGAAGCGTAGTGGTAAAGTGTGGCCCAAAAATTCATATTGAATATAATAAAAATCACCTGAACAAGTGCATTTGCAGGGTGATTTCCATTCAGGGATAATTTACCGGCGTGAGACACGAATTCATCACATATTTCGTGCTGTTACCACTCAAGCTATAAGTGATATCTGTAGTATATGACAATACATATCATATACGATATAAGGTATACACATTGTATGTATACATATTATATGTTACGGAATATACTGTATAATATCTATTCTATAATGGATCAAGTACTTGTTTTGAATGTCTCCAATACTGGCAAATTACAAGTTCCATAGACGATCCCGCGTTACGTTAACGCACAATATCCAACGGATCGCCCATGCAGAACCCCACACTTGTCTTGGTGGTATCGACTCAGGTTGGCTGATTACACTCACTCTAACAAGTGATGCTGTTCATCCAAACAATTTCACGGAAAATGGAGTACATTTCTGAAAATGAGCAATCAGTAAATAAGTTTATTAGCATTATTTGTGGGCAACAGTGTTCAGTGGACAGTCGAGCGGTTGAAATACATAGTAAAATTGGATGATAAAACCATTGTATGGAATGTAATGGGTGGTTCTGCGTGGCGGCTGGATGTATTCATTCGGGCACATGAGTAACCGCGTGTGAACGGAGGGTGACGGAAGAACTAAGTCCAGAAATTCTCTTGGAAGATTGTTGTGGTTCTATTTTTGATGGTTAATCGACCAATGTCACACCTAAGGGTGACCAGGTATAGTCTCTTTTAAATTTGTCGTATTTCTCCTTGTCGTCAAGCCGTCAAACTGGTGTGACAGGAATCAAAGTAATGCGGTATAAATGCCGGTGCCCCACGAGATTGGGTTGATCTTTATTAACCACAAACGTTTTTATTTAAACGTGGAATGCGGTGTGATTCCACTGAGGGGGCACCGCATTCATGTGTTCGGGTTGGCTGGAAGTCGCAAGGTTTGAGGACGCCTCCCTACCTGCATGTACTCAGTAGAACTGGTAAGTAAACAATCCATATGACTCGATACAGGAAGCGCTAATGACTAACAATATATCGCTACAGATAACGCACTGATTACCTTTTGGAAAAGAATTATTTGTTTCTAGCTAGCTCATCAGCGCTTAACTGGATAATTCTCGTTTATGTATCCCTCAATTACTTTCGAGCAGTTTGTGTGTAACTGGTGATACTTTGATTGACTTATTGTCCCGTGATCTCGAAAAAGCCTCCGGTAAACTGGTCGGTATTGCACTTAGTATGGCTCAATCTAGAGCTCATCAGTGGTGCGTATCCCCAACCGCACCTACCGTTCTAAACTGGGCTTTCACACCTCGACCTCACCAAATCATGTATTTTTTTCACAGTACTGTGACAACATAGTCCTTGACTGCTTCGCTGCCGTTCATTTGTAGGTGCGGCGGAGGACATACACTTGAGATGTGTTCTACTAAGAGCCACAGTCAACTTTGACTTTTCCGAGTGCAAGACTGAAAGGACGGACGGTGGTTTGTATGTCCAGAGACATTCAACGAACGAAAATATTCGGTTTTTCTCGCAACATTTCCATCATTTATCAAAAAACATTCATCAAGCTAAATATTACTGACGAAATGGAGCATAAGCTTTGTGAAAATATAATTTTTTCTTTAGTCTCATTCGTTGGGTTTTTCACATTTCAGAAGGTGTTATCCAACTAAAAATTCGTAACTTTTGAGTTGACTAGTTCCTAACACTGAAATGAGGATTTGGTCAAATGATTTTCAGTGGGTTGTCAAACAATATCAAGGGGCACAGTGTGATATCTGACTTGTGTACTCTCGCCAAAACCTTTATTTTCAAAACTCACATGAATTGGTTTCTTAGGAGATAAGCCGTCGATTTTCTTGTCAATTTGGTTTTGCTTATTGCATTTATTTCAGTGCAAATATTTCTCTAGATCTTGACGTTGAAATTGGTGCGCTTCAGCTCAGATATGGTCTGATTCATCAGAAAGTGCAAAATGTTTCGTTTCTCCATTATTACAAAACGGATAATGTTTTCTAATGCGTAACAAGGTGAACGTATGTTTTCAGTGGCGCATAAGAGCGCTGATACATTTGCATCACATTTTCAGGGTATCGATTTCCTAGCAAAGGCCTAATGAAAATAATAGGCATGCTCCAAATGAAAGGAATACTCTGAACCCGATCACGACTTGATTGTGAGAAGGAATGGTTGCTCAGATAAAAATACCCGATCGCCTACCAGAAGAATAACGAAGGCCGTAGCACAGAAGTACATCCTTTAAAACTCATAAGAGGATAAAAGTGAATTACAGAAAACATTGCTCAGCCCATCCAGGGGAGCGCTACGCTCGGTGACCAGGCCCAAGACGTGGTCAGCGCTAAGAACGAATCAGAACTACCGTACCAGAAATAATGTTTTGCTCGTTTCCATCAGCCGTTCCGTGGCATTCCAGTTTCATCCAGAAAAGTCATTTTTTAGTGAATAAAAACCAGTCATATGATTGTCGAGTATCTATAATTACAACCATGTCAGTTATCCCATTCGCTGTGACAAACTTGAAATGACTCACAGTGAACAAATTTTGTGCGTCCTATTATTGTTTACCAAATCAGAATGGAAAATCACAGGGAAATTGTGAGCCGTGTCTCAGGAAATTCATGTAATAAAAAATGACATTTTCGACAACTAGGCTATTTTACCAAGTCTTATACAAGGTGTTCTTTCTCAGCGACAAGCTTTGCTAGATACGAAATAACCGATTGATCAAATTTGGTAGGTCGAGAATAAATCAGACGAAATTTAGTACGTCTAGCAAAGTGAGGATTACTGCGAGTGAGAGATGAATAAAGCTGGTATGTCATCAGCAAGTATAGTACGGGCACAGGTGTTCACATGCAAATAGTAGATTTTTTCCACGAAATTCAATAATCCAGAATATGATATGTCATTGCACTTAGAAATGCGTTTAAGTATGCACTTAGACGACGAGAAGTCTTTGACAAGAAAACCAGGAAAAATGACAGGTTACCAGTAAACTCAGTGACGTAACACGCCAGAATAAATAAACTAAGAGATGATTCGAGTAAGTAAAAGTGAAAATTCCAGACAGGAGTTGTAAAACGTCAGCTTTCTTACCTTGACAGATGTATCTCGTAAATGATGCATTCACTTTTAATGTGGATGATATAATTACGATATAACACAGAACTCTTTTCACGTTCGAATCTCCTATAACGGGGATTCAATAATTTGATCACGCAGTGACGATTTACGATCAGCTGTCGGCAGTACTCCTGCACATTTATTTGTAATGTGCTGAACTGACGGTTCTTGGCCATCTGGCCATCTTATACATAGCCTGTTGTAGTGGATTGATGGTAACACTATTCCGCGATTGAGAACAGACCACAACATCGTCGGAGGGTTTTAAAGTAAAAAATGACGAATTAGAAGAGCGATAACCCGTGTAGCTAGCGAACAAAAATGGAGATTGGACAGCACCTTGCAATAATCCAGTGTTGTTAGGGAATGTGAAGAATCTTTGACCAATACAATCCTCGAATTGCAAACGGCACTTAAATTAGTTATTTCATCAATTGGAGAGAATCGTGAATATCATTTAATGGTCTGAAAAAGATTGTAAAATCTCTCTTCAGTGAGCTAACTGAAAGCATTTTTCAGTTCAGAAAACAGATGTGGACGAGTTTGCGGTTCAAGTCAATCAATGAAGCCATTGGATGGATAAGTCAGCCGATGGTATTCAAAGTAGAACGCAGTTATTTGTGAGCAAACTGGCTTTCATCCTTAATATTGGTCACGTCCTTAGTATCGTTAATCAATATGCGCTCAAACGTTTCCAGCCTCAATCCGACAGAACCAAAATTTGCTTTTTACTTTCTTTGGTATCGGAGTAATACGAACTTGATTGCAGGAGTCAGCGAGGTTGCTTTCTAACGGAAATCGAATATGGAGGAGGACACAAAAGTCGAATCTGCAAAACAGGTTTTCAGAATGTTCGAACTGATGCCGTCGGGTTAGGAGGCTTTATTGATATTATTGATTCAAACTACTTGTGAACTCTTGCGATATCGGTATCAAGGACTTTCCTGTTTGCTCAGGGGTCTAAGTATTTTATGTGATGAATTAGATGAGCATCTTTCTGGTACAAAAAATATTGTTAAGTTTCTCAACCTCGTGCGTTGTGTAGTTTGTTCGGATCGTGCGATCACATGGTTTTTTTCAGTCCATTCTATAATTAGTGGAAATCGCTATCCTCTAGTATGATACTCACATTAGTCCTTCCAGATGAAGTTTCTTTACTGATGTACAAGTTTAGCAGTTTTACTGCAAAACTACTGTGAGAACGATGGGCTTTTTTATCCTCCGCAATCTCTTTATCTTCTCCAGGGCAAAACCATATGTATGAATCATAATCACTGTTCGTGGACATCAATTTTCCTAACGGAAGTTTAACTAGCGTGTAATATTGTCGTAAATTGAATTTAATTCTGAAGAGGCCCACATACCTTCCAGTAACGGAAATCAGGCTTTTCATGCTGCCGTTAAAGTACCTTCCGGACTGGGTTTTAAATTAGGCTTGGAAGTTAACGTTTACTAAACACTTTAGGGAGAACTTTGGCAGTGTTCGGAGTTACTTAAACGGGCGCGCATCATAGCATGACAGAAAGATGGTTTTTTTACGACGGAGCAGTTTAGCTCATTATTATGCTTAGTGGGGAAATGAACGAAGTAATGGGGGACGTTAGCCTACTGAATGACAAGCCGGAGCTGCTGAAGTCGTCAGTCACATTTACAAGTGAGCTGTCAGTCAACCCTATAAATGTGGAATAAAATGAACCCCTGAAGTTAGCTAGTTTCAAAGAGGTATAGTCTAAGGTTATGAACAAATTAGATATAATAACAGAAGTGCCTCCAGGGATGAAATTTGTCTTACATTCGGTGGTTTCAAAGCAAATGTTTTACAGATTACTGTGTCAGAACCGGGGTCGGTCATGTGAAACTTCATGGGAGACTCCTTTTATTGTTTAATAGAATAATGTAGTCAAAATCGCTGGTACATTGTCGACTTTTCGGTCGCCACGGGTCACTTTTTTCAATACTGGCCTTAAAGGCGAAGATATGTACTCTTTCCTATATCCTCTGCAATGTCTTCAGCTTCTCCGGAGCAAAACGGTCTGTACGACTCGTAATCCTTGTTCGTAGGCAGCACGTTTCGCAACAGAAGTTTAAATAGCGCGTTATATGGCCGTACAATCAGTCAAGGTGTCAAGAGGCTTCCAATCCTTCCAGTGAACTGATATTGTGCTCACCATGCTGCCGTGAGTGCACCTTCCAGCCTGGGTTGCTCTTTAGGCATTGGTGATGGCGTTTACCAAACACTTTAGGTAAAACTTGTTGCGGTTGGAGTTTCTCAAGCAACAGGCCTAAAAGCACGAAATGAAGATGGTTCATTTGCAAAGGAGCAGGCTAGGTCATTATTATTCCCGGAGGGGAAAGAAACAACGGTATTGTGAGACTTCAGACTGCAGAGTGTCAAATTGGAGCTGTCAAAGTCGCTAGCAATATTAAAATGTGAGCGGTCGATCAGCTCTCTTAGCGCCGAACAGAATAAATCTAGCAAGTTATATAGTGTCGTGGAATTAAAGTCTGAGGCTATGTACAAGTGATACAACAACAGAAGGACCTCCAGGGATGAAGTGTGGCTAACATTCATTGGTTTCAAAGCGAACATTTTGTGTTATACGTGAGTATGCTTGAGTATGAAGAAAACCAAACGTTACATACCTTTGTGGTTATATCTTCTTTAGCTTTCCTGCCTGATTGCCTGTCCAGCCTATGGCTGGTGAATCCATCAAGCGTCAATAGCCCATCATCCGTCGCTGGAAATCCAGGTGGGTTCGATAGAAGGAATTTAACTGATTGCTATGTAAATGGGAGCCAAAGATGAAGATGAAAACAAATTATTTGTATTTTTGTCAAATTAGTATTATATTTCTTCTTCGGTTCATGATATTTTATGGTTCACACACTGAATGATAAAAATCCAAAAATAACATTCGCTCACCCTCTATTCACAATCCTTGTTGAACTCATTGATGGCGAAGCAATCTCTGATCTGTTCTTTTCATTGTAGTTAAGTTGTTTGGAAATAGTTTCTTCCTCAAAGGTTCCATCTGATTCTATTCCATTCGATTTGACAGATATTCTTGGAGGCTAACTTTTCCATTGAGGTTAGATGGTTGAACAGTCAGCCGAATCGGATAGCAAAACTGTCGAAACAGAATTCCAATGTATGGTAGGCAACCACGTGACGGCTGTACCTCTAAAACAGAAAAAGTTCTTCTTTCTTTTGATATTCTATGCATTTCAGTAGGTTGCTTTTCTTAGGGTGATTTGTACCCGAAATCCCTAATCTTTTTATCCCAAACCCCATGGTATGTGTTCTTCTCAAACAAGGAGACAAAATTTCCTCACACAATTTCGCATCGGAACCATTCAATGCGATGTGTCATAACTGGATTCTATTTTTATGGTTTTGTCATTTTACCTTTGACCAAATCAGAAATAGGAAATAACATGTTGACTGCGCTGACAGAAGCCTTCGGGTGTAATTTGAAATGCCTATGTACCTGTCACATTTCTTTTAAAATTATGCCCTCAGTAAATGAGTTGGCATATGGTCAAGTCGCACATTTCGCAGTAAAACTGAGCTTTACATGATAGAGTATTGAGATGAAGCAATTCATTCTGGATAATGCGTTGTGGTTACCATTTGTCACTGACAATCAGTGAATCCGGACTGGAGTCCTTCTTGCAATTCGATAAGAGGCTTTTGTGGACAGGCTCGACTAAGTACGACAAAACTGACTGAACACGTTCTCGATGAATTTCGGATGGCTTTCTTTATGACCGTTAAAAAAATAAACGATTTATTTTGAACGGAAATCCTCTCCGGACATCGACGATATCCGAAGTGGCTGGGTTGAACACAGTTGTTTTGAATAAGAAATAAGTTATTCTAAACCACATTGTCCTACTAGTTTAACGTGAATATTTTCCCCCTTGTTATAAAGAATAACATGGAGTCGTAGAATGCTGTGGAGTAAGAGGCGTAAAACGATCATAAAAATAAAAAGATAATGCATTGTGGTTATCGTTAGTCACTGACCACCAATGAATCCGGACTGGAGTCCTACTTGCAATTTGATGAGAGGCTTCTGTGGACGGGCTCGACTAAGTACGACAAAACTGACTGAACACGTTCTCGATGACTTTCGGTTGGCTTTCTTTGTAACCGGTAAATGGAATTCTCGTCAAACATCGACGATATCCTAAGTGGCTGGGTTGAACACAGTTGTTTTGAATAAGAAATAAGATATTTTCATCCACGTTGCACTACTAGCTTAACGTGAATATTTTTCCCCTTGTTATAAAGAATAGCATGGAATCGTAGAATGCTATAGAGTAAGACGCGTAAAAAAACCCAAAAATAAAAAGATAATATCCACAAACCGGTTCAAGAAACAAATAACCATTTGTAGGCAATATATTCACAGCATTTATTATTCGCTCGTCATTTCAAAAAGCCAAGTGGAAATCCTTGAGAGATTTCCTAGAAATTTTGAAACTATTTGCTTTCATATATGAAGCTATCGGCAGTTCCCAAAAATTGATTATGGTGACTTGAATAGACGTAGTATAACTCTTACACAAATGTAAAAATTCCAATAGGGCAATACGGAGGCCGCTGAAGATAACCCCCGGATCCATCGAAGTATCCAAATACAAAAAGCTTGGGCACATTCTTTATGAAGCGCAAACAAATTGTCTTTTTGTGCTTCTGTCATGAATGAGAAATCCCAAGTCAGTGTAGTTCGTATTGATCCTACTTTGTTCAACATAAACCCTGATACTACTAATAATCCCTTTTCATTATTCTCACGAGTTTCCATCATTGTCCTCGTTCCATCTCGGCCCAATCGTCCAAAAATAGATGGACCGCATGTGTTGCCAAGCAACAGGATTTGAAAGGACAAAACTGTTGTTAAGCGACGCAGATCACAATGGTTGAACTGGTAACTTCGTGGGAGCTGATTAAAAATCTCGAAACAAATCAGCCAATACGCAGTCATCATCAACATTCCATAAGTAGTGTCAAAATAGGGGGAGTAAACATTTGCGAGTTTGTCACTATATTATTCCTTCAGACAGTTCACCAAATGACTCGACCTACTGAACTGGAAAGCTTTATTGGAAAGAAATCCGATGAAGCTTTTGATGGTTTTTCCTGGACGATATTCGTGGTACTTTTTGTATCAGTGCAAACAAGATTTGAATAAACAGGGCACTTACCTGAATAATGGTCTTCGAAACAGAGAATCAGTTGTTCACGAATCAAGAATGTCTTATTGTTCTTTGGAACGATTTTTCCGTAGACTTTATATCAAGCTAACGCTCAGAACAACTATCTCAGTGGGAAAAATCAAACCACTGAAATTTAGTGGGCAACTTTTATGATCTTGAAACATAATGAATAGACGGATATCAAAGGGAGGATTGATGAGTTAGGGGAGTTTCAACGATGAAACTATAATGAAAATCAAATCCCAGCCAAATGAACTTTGAAACAGAGCGAAATGGCTGACTATATGAACACGGTCAACTTCTCGTATACAAGGAATGAATCGGGGAACTTTGAAATAGAACTGTAAGTTTGAGATAAAGATATATATTGCCATGAGGTTTTCGAGGCAACACATGCACTGATTAGGTGCATCAGACTGGTCAGTGTACGCAACGGCTTTGCTGTGTTCGGTAGCACGTCGTACTTTAGTCGATTTTGTCGCTGAAATTTTATGATATTGAATAGCAGTGATCGTCGAATAGTGTCTCATACAATAACCATTCTCTTTATATCACAATGTAATCGGGTTATTTTCGGGCAGATCTGAGTGATGACTTGCAATGACAATGTCGTTTGAAGTGAAAACAAAACACACGCAAATTAGCAGTTGTTTGCATTGTAGCCTTGATGTATAACATGAATCACTTTTCTGAGCAGAAATGGTTTAGTGGCAACCCGGGCTTGTTTCATTAGGTTATTAGCACCATGCGTGTTTATCATAAGCATGTCAGAAGCTATTGGATTATATCACTGTTAGTAATAATACATCTTCTTGATGAATTTTGCGGATTGGATTTTATTGGTAGTATGAAGATGAAATTTATGGGATTAAGCGTAGAATGAAGCTTACTGAACATCAGACCCAGCTATTTAGGTTTGGATCAAACATTGTTCAGTCATCCAGTTTTTCCCCACAAATACCGTGTACTGTCAACATGCACCAAGACCATACATGACTCGCTGAAGAGTCAGCCATTTAGTATAATAATCAGCTCCATTGTATTTGGGCGTACCACTGATGAGTAAATTTATACCGGAAAATGTGCATGACATGTTGCGGAATCCCACTGAAAGATATTCTGGAATGACAGATAAAAGAATAAACTTTTCGTAAACTAAACTAGCCAGTATTTATTTCTCCTAAAACACGGCGACCGGACAGGCTTACATATACTTTACGGACGGACTCATGTTCAGTACTAACTCATGGTTTTAGTACATAGAATGTAGTTTATTTACGGGACCATCGGGAACACTTACTGATTATAGTTTGTGGTGCATGAACTGTCTGTCTGCTTCCCTCCCAAAAGAAACAGCTGATACATTTCTCCTTGACATCACAAAAATACTACCGAAGGCTTGATGACTTACTTCCATATTATTTTACTCGGAGTCGTGTAGCGGCACATCCTTCAATCGGGACAGTCGAAGTAGATTTTATCTCAGTGCCCATTATCAGTTACGTTGCTCTGTTCAGCCTAATCAAGGAACTGTTGTTCATATGCACATTTGAGCGAAGCAGCAGACATGGATTCCCTGATGACCTTTCTGTTTGAATTGTGAGCTTTATTTCATAATCGCAATGTTTTGGATTCTCCAAAATATTACAAAGGAGTTTTTGGATATTTTTCTGGATACACGGCCCTTTGACCGTGTCTGCACATACCGGTAATTTTTTTGTTCAAGCTGCAAAATCTACGAACAGCGTGCAGTTCTACTGCTCGGAACGATGAAATACCGCTACATCGAATCCTAATGTAGAGCTTCAACGAACGTCATTCATATCTCAAGCGTGGCTAAAATAATATTCGACGACACATCCCCGAACATCGACAGCGCGTCGGGAACGACGACTGATTTTTTGTTCGCAACCCCATTCGAGGTTTTATCCCTGCAGGAGCATTCCTGAAAACATTTGGTATCGTCTTAAGCACATTTTCCAGGACATATCGATTTTTCTGCAATTTGCCGTATATTCCAAGCAAACAAGTGCTATTCGAGTTAGCTGACATCACCCTAAAGTGGTCCTCGAAGTTGGTTTGTTTACAACTTACAACAAAGGAAACTCGGATTCATTTGATCGCTATTGTGAACTGCTGATTCATGTACTTACATTTGAACCGACTCATCTTATTGATAAATAATGTACAGAATATTAGGAAGTCCATCGATTCAATTTTTGGAACTGCTAAAATATTTTCCAATCATCAAGCTTGTCGTTTTGATCATTTATCTTTACTGTTTTTCACTGTTTCCAACAATTTTGGAACCAAAGTACCCAAGTGTTTAGTCAACTAATCGACAAACTGATTTTCTAGCCACTAGTTACTTCATACGTAATTTGCTGCAAACCCAATATTCAAAAGTAAGCTTTTTGAGGGGGAATAAACTGTTAGCCTCTAAACACGTAAATGAGATTTATTCATAAACATATTGGGTCAGAATGCAGATTTATTTATGAAAACGAACGTTACATGAAAACTAGTAGTGAACATATGAATCCATATCCCGCTGCTAATTATGTGCGTTTTACGTATTCCGGCACAAAACAGGATTCATGCATTATGCAAACGGTAAATCGCAGATGGATAGTTTTCATTGGTGAGCTAGTCGGAATAACGGACAGGTACATCAACCACCTGGACAGCACTAAGCTTCCTAAAAAACGAACTCTAAGATGATCGCAATATCGTTTTTTTCTCAATTGACGCCGCTATAGTCGGCATGAAGCCACCATAAACCTAAGCAAACAGACATGCTCGAGAAAACACATCTACATTTAGAGATTCGAACATCAGTTTGCTTGGTACGAATAACTAATAATCATCTGGGTAAAAAGATCTCTCGAAGAAAGTTATCTGCAGCAGCGGAATCGTTGGTTAACAAAATTCTCTACCGCAAACTCGGCATTTTGGAGAAAGAAACTTTCACACTGGCTGATTGTACTTGACGGGCATATTATTCCGATGAATGAACGCAAACAACTTTAAAAAAAATCGGAATTGGCAATCAGTTCCATCGAATAATAGATAAGGCCAAGGTTTTCTTCAGGGAGCACTGCGACTCAGACCTTAGCAGAAAAATATAAGTAAAATGGAAAAATTGTGTTATGGTTACCCTCAGTCTACCACCTTATTCTTCTTTGCGGACAACCTGAAAGTATTGTATGGGCAGTCAGTCCTGTGTTGGAAATTCTCTGGAGTAGACAAAGACCAACCAACCAGTAGACCTGAATGACTGAAACCTGGCTGTGCGTGTTTGCTACTCGGGGAATAGGCTTGCGGTTATCGTTACCTCTGATGGCACTGATCGCACTCCAGCTGTAGTAACTTCCAGAGATACATTTTGGTCGCGATAACACAATAGAAATCCATTTATTTGGTGCGGTAAATCCATTATATGCTTATCAAGTGAAAATCTTGGAGGTTGTGGGCAGCGGTAACATTCGGATGTGGGTTGCAGTGGGCATCAAATAGCCTCATATGTGGCAGTTGACTGCAATTCTGAATGTAGCATTAGGAAATCACGTTCCAGTGTCCAACTGATTCGTTGAACTGAAAATATTTGTTTATGTTTTCCTCACTGCTTATTATTTGGAAAAAATATACATATCTTTCCCAGAGCAGCATTCCACCTAGAAAACGTTCATTTTCTTGAAATATAGCTCTTTTGCTTTGTCTTAGGAAAGAAGGAGATTGTACCCGAGTCGAAGGGATTTTGAAAGCTTGTGGAGCATCATACGACCACTTTGTGTCTCTTTTGAAAGAAACAGAGTGTCTCATTAAATAGAAACACGAACTTCGATTCATATAGAAGAAATATGTCCTAAGAATATTGAAAGCTCTCGCAATAATTCTTACCTAAATTTTTCAACGCTCATAAACGATAATTGCTGAACTAACTTTTCGTTTTTTTCCCTTATACTATTCAGTGATTTGCCGATAAAACGCACCATCGAAACGGAGTCCAATTTCATTTATGCTATAACCAGATAAATGGCTGGATGTCGGCAATCCATCGTTAGTATGGCACACCTGCTACAACGACCACCTCGATTACGATCAAATTCCAGCGAGCAGGTTTATGTCGGTGTCAATATCTTGTGGTAGCCAAATCTATCGTTGCAATTTCAGACAAGATTTTGCAAAAATGTTATTTTTCTTCACCCTACAAATTTTTCCGAAGAAGCAATATTTGCTTAAGTAGTTGGTCATAATATAACTGGTTATTTTACATTTCTGCAAACTGTAAACCTATCAGCCATCCGTGGTTTTTGCACATGCCGTCACCACCAGTCATTCTGCACCCAGGTTGACCGAGTTGTGTAAATACTTTGATCATATATATGATGACTTTTACTTTTAACTAAGAGAAAAATGGTTCAGGTATTTATTGAGTTCTGTAAATGTTTGGCTTTTATTATAATTCAGAGAAACATTATGACTTCCGCAGCTTTCGATCATGTCTCTCCCACTCTAAATGGAGAGTTGATTCATAGAATACGATAGCCGACTGAAGTGCATATAAGCATAAGTTGAAATTCAGAGAACTATTTACTACTTTTTGCCAAATTAGGTTAAGTAGTATCAAACTCATTTCAGAGGTTGACTGACATAGGTCGGTGGTTTCAGTGTTATTGCGTGTCACAAATACGTGGCTATCCAACTGAATGGAGATTTCCCGACAGTTCCTTGGGCAATATGAAAATCATGTTAGTAGAACATTGCAAGACGAGGCCATAAATGCAGGTACTGTTGTAGAATATAAAGCTCATTATAATCCCTTTGAGATCAGTTATGTACTCGTTCTGCACTGTTGCCACCAGCGGCTGTTACAAATACAAATGGAATCAAACATGAAAAATTGCATTGTATAATACGCATCAAGTTCAATGCACTGAAAGAGGGTTACCACCCAGAAAGATTTTTGCTCCTTGTATACTTTTTGCCAGGGTATATCAATTAGATTTATCGGCAACTGAACAGGAAATGCAACCGATCTGTAAAGTATATTGCAAAATCAGCCACTATTCAGCCGGGGCATGCATTTACTAAGTAAGATTTTTTTCTGCAAATATAGAAATAAACATAATAATCGTCCAACAGTTTATAGGGAAATGCTCTTCTAGTTGCACTTTTTCCTACCATCAAGTAAATTAAGTGATGCCTTTTGAAGCGAAATGGTCGGATCTCGTGAAATCTTCGAACCCCGAGATGATGAACTGTGCACCGACACCGACTTGATCTCACGCCTTTTTTTCAACATCCACATTAGCTTTGTGCTACCCAAAACCATGGTGCACTAAACGAGTACCGACTGAATGCTCAAGTCATTTGGTTGTAGGGGTACTGGCCCCATATAAAAAGCAAACACACGGCTTGAGGAATAAGAGAAGAGCATAACGTGTAGCCTCTATCCCAGACATTGAGTCAGAGTGTGGAACAATCACTATCATCGTCCGATCTAGAACAGAATGGTCTCTACCTTCATGCATAAAGTATATTCATACCAGGACCTCAGCTGAAAGTCAAGGATCAAAAACAATATAGAGTTTCAACAATAATGAGCGACTGTAAAGGCATGGCTATAACCACCATCTTCACAACAACGATACTAACACTTTTGAAGATAAACAAATGTTTATAATTCAAATGTTTGCCAGTGGCTTGCTTATGGCCACTGAACACAATGCTAATTTAGACAAGCGATTCAGGCGGGACGTTCCGAGCTTACTGGACACTGCGAGAAAACTGTCTGAATATGAGCGATAAATGATGGTGGTTTTATTGTTTAATAACACAGCGTAGTCAAAATCGTTGGTAGGTTGTCGGCGTTTCAGTCACCATGGGTAATCTTTTCAAGACTGGTTTTGCAACCAGCGATAAATATTTGGTTGACGCTGGTTTAAAGAATAACGACAAATATAGCAGTAGAGGAGAACGAGTACGGAGTGATTCGTAATGAAATGGATCAATAAAGCACTCTCCCTTGTGAGCAATCTCTAAAGTGAAGAGCAAAAACAAATCATCTAGTCATGACAGCGGGTAACTGGAGTTAGAATACGAAACAAATTTTGGTGATCTCAATCTGATTTGTCATCCGGTTCTTTTATGTATCACTACGTATGACTGATTGTTGAGAGTCCATGCATGTTCCATTAAATAATAATAAGCGGATTTAGTCGGAAATTATTACTGTTCGTGCCTACATCCAGAACGAATCAAATATTAGCAACTGCCTATTCTTTGATGAGTGGACTACGCAGGTCCAGTCTGTGTGGGTTCAACATTCGAGGTCCCTTGAAGAATATTCCCACTTATATTCTCCACTTTTTTGTGATAAAACATTCGGTGTAGAAATCATAGGAACAAAACCGTCTCGTAATACGCCTGCTAGCCATACACTTTAACAAAAGTAGAGACAAATATCACGGATATGAGTGCTTGTGCTACATAAATTTCAGTGGTTACGGATTATTGTGCAGCAGTTTCGAACTCATGCATTCCATCTTTTGAACTGAGAAGCGGCCTAATTCTTGGGAGTCAAGGCTCTTCTTCAGTTTTACTCACATACCTAATCACATATATTTATTTTGGATCCGAATTGAAGGGAGTTCTGCAAACAAAATATGTGGGCTGACACCGTTGTGAAAGCGCCTTGTTGGGCGACGAGACTACGAACCCGAAGGTGCTTCGTTATCCTTATTATCTATTAAAACGCCAAACCATGCGAGGGTTACTTTTCAGTGCCGCAAAATCTAGAAGCCTACTGCACTTTTTTGGGGACGTATTGAATAAGTGAGTTAGGTGCGCACAAACAGATGAACACAAATGATTTGATTTCGCCAATACACACCGAATGGCGCATGAGAGGCGACGACTGACCTTCATGGAAAGCTTTTGGTCATCCGGTTAGCAAAATGCCGAAAAATTTTCCCTGGAAAAACGTAACCCTGTTATTTAAACCGCGAACAAGGCAGAACAAAACGGTTACATTGACTGCTTGATATACTCTGTGTAATTGATAAACTTGAACCCATATATCGGGAGCATGAAATCTGTTGGCAGAGCAGACATTTCAAGTTCGCCTTTTATATGGTCCATTTTTCAAGCCTTCAAAAGCGGGATTACCATTCTTCTACAGTGCTGTGAACATCTTATTGATAGGGAAGAAGAACAAGCTCATGACGAAAGAAGGTGAACAGTCTGTGAGGATGTTTAGTATTTATTTTACCAAACGGTATTTACCATTGCCCCAATTAGCTATATTTCCTACGATATAAACAATGCCACCTTTATTTAGCTATACAAAGACCTTTCAGAAATATTTTATCTGCTTCCGTAAAAATGAATGGTATGATTCACATACTAATGCACGAATAATTACCTGATTACAGATGGTCCTTCACCAGCTGTAAGTACTGCAGTTTCGAAAAATGTCAAAAGCTTGTTGCGCACCCGTCGTCGTAAATTGAATATAAGTTGCGTTCAATTAGTCCTAGTGAGCGGAATTATTTGCTACGTAGGTGAGAGAGGATCGACTGATGTATATTTTGATAAATGACTTAGGTGAATAGACAGTATTCACATTCTCAAGCGGCCAGAAAAGGAAATTACTTTCTTGTCGAGAGCACTTTCTTACCGTCATTTATCTCGATGAAGACAGGAGCTGTTCGCCAACAAAAGTAGAGTTTAAGAAGTGCTTCGTGATGTTTTAGATCAGCGCAAAAATAGAGAGTTTTGAGAAATTCAGTTGGTTTGGGTACGGTGGACAGAGCTACATTCTAAAAGACGTTTTTCATTCGTTTTCAATGCTTACCATTATCAGTTAGTGCAATGGATAACATTATCTAGGTCATTGTTTTCCGTTAGGCTTTATTATTGGGAGGTCGTTCAGCTTGTTCATATAAAAGCGACAATGGTTCGAATTCGTCGAGACCTCCAATCGCGAACGTATTTTATGACATACTTATGCGTGATAGGAATCGGGAAATATTGACCAGTAAGAGGAACAATCTGGTACACTGACATCCCATACACAGATGATCGCCTGTCTTTGCACTTGTGTACGCGTGTGCAGCTTGCCATATTTTATGAACTTAAAATTTTCGCATACATGTAAGGATAAACAAAATAAGCCTAGTGGGATTATATGCTTGCAAACATCGAACCAGTACTCAGAGTAAGAATGCAGAGACGACTATCCACGGCTTCAACTCTGACTACAATGCAACCACGGAAAGTTGGTATTGCCCAAACCGAACTTCGTTAGGCGTGCAGAAAACCCCGATCATCTCTAGTGAAGAATATGACTGAACCGAGTGTAGCACAAAAACGTTCACTGTTGTCTCTATCCCTCCTGTATTCAACCAAACCGGTTGCTTTGATCGACGTATTCGGAGAAGCGAACTGTTGCGCGGCCAGTGTGCCTAGTTTCACGGGAACAGTTCGATGATTACATCCAAAAATTTCTGTCCAACCTGACACTCTACTCCTCATTCGGGAACTCATAACTGGTTATGAATGCAAATAGAATTTATAATTTTCTATTCAATTCTGCTAGTTCTCATAGGATAACTTATACATCCCTGTTCCCTTTGAGGGGAAAATATAGATAAACAATCTTTAATTCGGATCCTATTTGCTATGGTCTTTATTCCTATCCCTGCATTATCGCATCAATCGGTCGTTTGGATAGCCGATTTATGGAAAACACTGCAGGGAACAAAGTACATCCTCTACTGTATATTTATTGCAGATATTTCAATTTGTATTATTTATACAACTTATTATGAATATCATTGCTTGGAGCAGTATACAACAATGAAAATAAATGTATTTACTTTCCATGTTGCTTTTCTATGCAAACCATATGTTTTAATACGAAGGACCACCGTTATCTTATGTTAATAAAGTTAATTGGATTTTCGGATCAGCAACTTCCCCAAAATTTGTAGATAGCAGATTTCCGTCAACGCTGGCATCTACCACACAGAGGATATCGTCTGGATGTCGGTTTTACACGGTGCAATCTCTGAATGTGGCCTCAAACTGATGTTGTGAATTCATGTAATACATATTTCAGTAAATAATAGCCATAGAAGTGCATCATTATCACCATATTCTTCTAAAGAAATAGAATAAAATTGAAATGAATTGGAATAGTTCTGTGATCATTGACTAGCTATAGTTTTTCAGTTCGTCTAAAAGACTACCTGAATCCATACCGAAATTATCCATGAACAAAATATGGTGAATAATTTCAACTCAATGAACAGTTTATATTAAAAGATCGTAATTTGTCACCAGGAACATCCAAGGTGTATTCATTCCTCAAGGGTTTTGACCGAACGCACCTACTAACAGTTGGGTGATTATAAAAGTCCTGTCACTGACGATCTGCGCACACCCATATCAATAACTCAGACAGAATATTTGCCACTCTCAAAATGATTTCACCAATTTGTCTCGTCCGAAACGAAAATAGTATGTGTGCTAGATTTGTCACATCAAGTTAAAACATCTGAGGTCCCACTCACGTTTGGAGAGGAATTTTCCCTAAGCTTTGAATTCACATACATCCTACAAAATAATATATATATGTGTATATTTATGTACGTATACATATATATATATGTAGATAGAGAGAGAGAGATTGAGAACGAGAAAGAGAGATAAGGGTATATATAGAGATGTGCATTTAAACTGCTCTTTATGGTCCAGTGGTCGGTGTTTCCACACTCAAAATTGACTAGTCATCCTAAAGGCCTAATGCGATGCTCTAAAGTGACAATAGGACTCAAATAGCCTCTGCTGAGCTTGGACTAGTTGATGCGACTACATGGCTGAGCCGTTTCCACCAGTGTGAGGAAGAAGGCATATACAATACGCAATCCAACGACCGAACTGGTAATCAGTCTAGGAGAATCGGTTGAATCCTGATAGCTAAAGACTCTGGTTATGAACCTTGAGAAACACACCTGCTTTGTTCCGGCCAACTTGCTGTACTGAGCCCGGACACTGAACCGAGCAATCTCAAGCAACATTCGCACTTTATTATTGAAAACCATCTTTAGCAGAACTTTTCTTCAGAATTTCAAGGCACTCAGGCCAGACCATTTTCAGGATTTCGACTTTTAGGCCATAGATGAATAACCATGACGGACAAGATACAGCGGACTCAACGAGCCATATGAAGTTGAAAGAACAACAATAATTCTATATCAAAACTTATTGTTTTCCAATTTTTTCAGTTTGAAATATTCATTGAACCGAAGTCATTTTCACTTGGCATTTCGCTACCGCGATTAGCGGAGACCGTCTGTCATTCCAGCCTCCGAACACATCGGAATTGTGGGAAGTGGGTGTTTCCAGGCTCGAAAATGAGCCCTTTTCACAAAAGCCTATTTGGATGCTACCAAACGACTGCATGTCCCAACGAACCGCTGCTTAGGAAGTCCTATTCATTACTTTCTCTCCACGGAAGTGTTTTTACTAAATTTTGATGACAAAATCGAAAGATCACTATTTTGCACCGAGTGAACATATAACCAATATAGAGGAGATGGCTAAAAAGTGATTCGAGATAAACCATGGAAGGCGTTCGAAGAACACTGGACTGTTTGCCGGCATCTGTTGTGGAAGGCTTTGTTGGACACTACGGCTGTTTGGCTTCACCCGAATGGTGTGGGAACCGCGTAATCAGTCACCGGTCCGCAGTGGATTTCAGACTCCGCTCATCACCCCACTACCCCGTAGGTTGAACCCTGGTTAATAAAAGCAACGCTCGTGGATTTGTAAGAAAAGAACTGGATTTGACTTGGGCGGTGCTAGCAGTAGTCTGCCCGCTAACTGAATCATGTGGGCTCAAAGAGAGCCGGCCAAACCGGTGTTGGAATTAATCTCAGACGTAGAGCGGACGGGATTATGCTACTCTGGATTTTGTCAAAAGCCAAATTTACGCGGTCCAGCACTGAGGTGCTTGCTATCCGCCGATATGTATTTTCTCATGGAGGACACAACGAAGCGTATCCTGAACTCCTCTCATGTTCAAAGAATGTTTAGTGCGCTGATCGTGAGACGTGGTGGTCGTCACTTTCCCGAGAGCCGGGAGCAGCTTCAGATTCTGTGACCTCCATCAATCTCTATCAAATGTTTCACGATACGGCACCATGGAAAGCAGGTGTGAGTGTGAAACTAAGCAAAAACTGTGATACAGCAAGCAACAGCAGAGATTCAGCTCCCAATTTAGCAAGCCACTGACTGCATCGAATGAATGCCGCAACTCTAAAATTCTCGGGTGGATCATTCCAAACAATAGCGATTCTTCAAAAGCAACAACACACAATCACGATTAAAAAGGCACACGGGCCAGGTCGTATTGCTTCCGCAAAACTCTCATGGTCAGCTGGTCATGTTAAAAAAAGGTAAACACTGCTTTCAAGAGTTTCGGGCAATGAGACATTTGCCAAATCCTGATGTGAGTCTACTATTATAACTGCTCTCACAAAGGACTGCCGCACGATGTGTCCCTGCCATCGAGAAAATAGTATTTTGTAGTCGGTTCAGAACTCCAGGTGTCTATTACCCTCGAGCGAGCTTCAGTGTCGTGAATAAAGAGCCAAGTCAAGCTGCGAGCAAGGCTGCATGGATCAAGTTTCAACCCATCGACTGCTGCTCGAACATCGTCGCAATTATCGAAGACCAATCATCCTTTTGGTCCAAGACACCAGAATATCTTCTGAATCAGTCGATATTTCACCCCTGTGGATTTACATGTTGAGGAATGGCTTGCCCGACTAGTACGTTTCCAGCATCAAGGCTCTCTATCGGCAGACCTCGGCAACGTGAGGGTTTACGGAATATTATCCCAGTCCTTTCGTTTTTGAAGTTGCGTTCTTCAAGGATGTCGTTCTTCCCGCATCTCTTCGAATGTATTATGGCCGGTCGATCTCAAAAGGTTTGCCACGGTGTTGCGAATGGGAGTGTAAGACGTTTACCGAGCTCCCTAATTGTTGACACAGACTATGTTGATGACGTCAACTTGTTGGGAGACGACATGCCAGTTGTCCGAGATGCCATAATTTACTTGGCTTCTAAAAACACGGATTATGGCATGCATGGGCGTCTTAAAAATGAACATCCGCTCATCTCAATGCAGATTGAGTTTTATGGTTATTATGGGATATTTTAGGAACTTTTCTTTTCGTATAAGTCATGAAGATGCTGAAGTAAGTATCATAATGGAGGTGTAGTGTGGGCTTTCACCTGCTGACCTGCAAGACGATTCTTCTAATATCAGAAACAAGAGTTTGAATTTCGTGATTAGCATACACGTTTCAGTATTCAACAACAAGTTCCATCAGGCTCATGTTGTCTTTTCTGGTTGATGTGTGTCAGGTCAGACTACATTGAACTAATATCTGTCTTCGATTTGATTCTCCCTAGATCAGCTGCATATTCTTCGAATATGTAGCAATTATTTTTCTTGAGTATCTGATTTACCTCGTTTCTGGAACAACATTATCTTTGAAAACCTACAATTTGTATGCACATATCGTGAATAAGGTTCTTCACTGAGTATTCCTTAGCTGTACGCTACAAGGTCCGTTGGACGTAGAAGCAGATTCAACCTTGTGTTGAACAGCAGCGCCGGAAAACCCCAATTGCAAGTGCGTACATGCAAAGAGTCCGCACGATTCAGTTTTATTCGCAGCATTGTTGTGAACCACTACATTGCAAAGAGTTCAGCGAATTTTCTAGGTAACTCATCGACACCCATAAGCCTATCAATGGTCACCTTGACGACGAGGTGAGTACAGCATGAAAGACTCCTGTCCCAGTTTGCAGCAATTTTTGTTTTGCTTGAGAGGTTTTGCAAAGATTACAGTGGCACAAAGAGCTGCATTGCTGTCTCTAAACACGTGGCTGTTCCATACGGACCTGCAAGTTCCTGAACGAATCCTTGGAACCTGAATAGATTTTTGAAAGAATTTAGGCACTTAATAACTGGAATCAGTTTGCACATCTTACTCGCATTACTGGATAAAATATTTGTGATGGGTACATCAAATTTAAATATATGTATATGCATACTTGTCAACAGTTTCTGGTATGGCAATATATGTGGCCCAATAACTCGGTAATGCCTTCTCAGATGATTTCAAACTTCACCATCAATTTTGTCAGTAATTCTCTCTATTGGAGAATCATTGTGATATTTGACTAGCCTTCTGCTAGCGTCATTTCCACGTATTGGTCCCGTTTAATTGCTGAACGATGAACCGTGTTCTGCATTTATCTAGCATGTTATGCTTTTGTCTGCTCGTGTGAGGCCATTCGTCCGGTAATACGCCCGCATGATGTGGAATGCTGGACATGCGACAGAGTACGATGTTTGTATCCAGCGCAAAGAACGAGCAACAAACATATAGATAAGCGGCCTATCAAAGTGATGAAAGAGCGGCATGCTGAGACCGACGGCATCATACGCATGACAGTGGGAAACAAGGAGAATAAATATATAAGATGGTACTGATCCTCAAATGCCGGGTTTCATCGCGCTGATACAATAGTTCCCGTCAAAATACATTTTTTTCCGTGAACAGTCTCGATAGCACGGAAAATTCCAATTGTCTGAGAAACGTCCACACTTGTACAACGAAGAATTTATCGAAATTCTACATTGACTCATGATTTACCATTGCTTTGTGAAGTATATTTGCCCGGGTTACAAACGTGTGTTTATTGTATGTAAAGTACCATTTGTCACTCATTGCAAACGCAAAGAAACGTTGAAAACGGTATTTCTGAAATCAGGGCCTGACAAATCCCCTGAATGATGTATTTTGATATGTTTCCTACAACACTCACTAAATTCCAAGAAGTAGTTTTCAAAATTCAAAGTGTCTTTTGCTGTCAGTTTGCTTCTGCAAAATCTCAGTCGTATCTCATTAACCTTGGTTCCAATCTACTTTCTCTGTTTTTTCCCCATTTTTCCTTGTTCTGTGAAAAACATTCTCGACATCACGGACACTGACAGTGGAGTTGGGATGATAGGTTGAAAATTACGATCATTTCCTGACCTTCAGACGGTAACTACCACCTAAGAATTTTGGCTGGGGGTGTGCATCAGGCTGACTATGTCCTTACGAACTGTTTCACCTGTGTGCCGATTACTCGGGAACAGGAAATCGCCAATAAACGTAGCACATTATACACCATAGATCAGTCAACCTATTTTACCCATTTAGCTTTATCTCGCTTGTGTAACCATGACCATTCTAGGTCTGTCACAGCGATTACTTTTGATCTTGATTTTGTTGGAATTTGATATTTTACTGGTGATCCGTAATACCGAAAAAATAAGGTTTGTATGCATTATTACATGTTTAGAATAATTGTTATTCTAGTAGCATTACATTTGCTAGTGAATTTTAGTAATGGGATCCAATAAATATAGCTTCGCGTTGAAATAATTTCAAGGACAAAGTTGTTTGTGTTTTAAAAATTGCGAGACCCGACCACATATGTGGCAATACTGTTCCCGAAAAGACAAACTACGAGAAGATTCAGATTGAAATATCAGTTACTCGTGCAACTTAAGAATATTTTAAATAAAGATGAGCAAGCGCTGCGGATTCAACTCTCATTGCTCAGTGAGACACAAACAGCTTTTCTGAAATGTTATATAATGTCCGTGGTGTAATTTAAACAGAGACGAATGGCGTCCAAGGCAACGAAGCCCACCTGATTACTCGAATGAGGAGAGTTCAGAAGCCCCTCTTAAAAATGTGGGCAGAATTTTTAGTAAGCCAAATATTCAAAGATAAAACATTTAGAATGAATGGATGCATATAACATCAGACTAGATAAAAGTAAAAGAAATGGTAGAAATGTAGTCTGTGATTCCGCATACAGTAGTTTCGTTTCCCCATCAAGTGACACTACCCAGGAAAGCTCAAAATTCAGGGCTGAGTTCGCTAAAACGTGAAGCTTGTGTCTACTAACAAGTAAACAAAGTACGTATAGCACAAGGGTCTGGGATCAACCCGATAATCTTTTTGAGTGGAACCGGAGATATTCAAAACGCCATCCAAAAAGTTCAACAGAATTGGATATAAAATCGGCTTTATAGGATTAGCATTATTGTCCACCCTATCCGGGCCTGGGTCACATTGACAGCTGGTCACTATCAATGTCCCAGTTTTAGACGGCAAAACTCCCAGCCCCGATCAACTGGATCAAGTGAGACTTGGCCAGCCTGATAACAGCTCCCAAAACACGGTGATTTGGTTATTCTAGCTTATTCCATTACATCGCTGTGCATGACAGAAGCAAAACGAGCAAAATTTACAACACCAGATGTCCACAACATCAATGGAGAACGCCAGGAACCAGAACATGGAACCTGTAGTGGAGAACTACTCAAGGTCTTAATAGGTCTGGTGTGGTACCGAGCAACACATTGCTATCATACACCCAGACAGAATCGCCTAGTCACTTTTCTCGGCCAACCAAATAGTCATGCATATTTGACAGGAAAATGTTTTTTCGTAGAGGATAAAATCTAAATGGCATTGTTCTCCTTCACTTTTGATGAAGCTTAATGCATATTGGGTTTTCTTTGGAGAAACGTCTCTAGCACGAAGTGTTTATTATAGAGAGATTATTGCGGTTAGGCAGGTCCTAGTATGATGCGGGAGCTATTGAATGTCCTTTTATAACGAAGATCCAGTGGAAAGTCAACCTGATGTATCGTCACATTATCTTTTGGGAAAAAGACCCTTGAGAGCGAACATTCGTTTTCAATGAATCCCGTACGTGGCCTTTGAGTTCATATTGGTGAGTTGACACCGGAATGTATTAGCCGTTGGCCGGGGTGGTGGTCATTGTCGTGGTATTGAAAACGTGGGTTTGTGGGGGGGAGGGGGCAGCTTCACGAGCGACTGTAGTTCTATGTTCCTTCGGATAAACTTAAAGAAGTATCCATGATCTCGCAAAAAAAGGTGAACACAACAAAGTTCATCTCGTAGAATTTCTGTTGAGCATGTTTTTCTGGCTCGGAATCCCCGACATCTAGCCTACTCTCACTTGAAACCATGGAACGGCGTTGTATGAATTCGTGTATTGGCCGTTCCATGTATTTTTCCTATATACTCATCATTGGAATGATCAGCCTTCTTTTCTGGTTATCAGTACATAGAGGAATACCAATTTGTTCTTGGAATCCAATTTCATTGTGGAGGCTAATTAAACGTGGGAGTGGTTGACTTCTTCTAGAAGGTAGATGGACTATACTCTTGATTCGATAAACACTATACATTATCCACCTATAAGCTGTACTAAGTAAAAAGTTCCTATGTTTGCCTTATTTTTCAAATCCTGATTTTGGCCATGAAAATGTGCGCTAACTTTAGACATTGCGTGGAACCCATTGAAGTATCCTCTTTTTATTGATAAAAACACACGGTATAAATGAAATGAGCACTTTGCGTGCAGAGTAACAATTGTTTATTCAAATTTTCACCAGGATACACATCTGTATTTTCGATGAATTTTTGTGTTCACATTCCACGATCTTGAAAAGCGGAACGTTCGCGAAACGCATTGTGAAGTCTAACAAGAGCATAGACTCCTCGTTGTTTGAACCCTGTACGGTGGATACAAATTGATAACTCTCTGCGAGCTGTACGTGGCAAATTCTGGGCGGACAAGCTTCAATTCCTTTAGTAGCGATTGAGTGGTTTCCTAATACGATGAATCGGTTATGACCACACTTGGAGGAAAAGGGAATATTTCTCTATGAGTTTTGGGCAGGCCGTAAAGATGTAGAATGATCAAAATGCTTAGTTTCATTCTTTCATACGTCACATTCTTTTTGTTGGCATAATTTGTCAAGGTGCCCAGAACATCCCGCTGGTTCTTCTCACAGTTCCTTTAACTGTGAGTAAGATGTAGAGAATGTCATTGAATCTTGCATTATTGGCAATACTCTTCCGAGCTGGTCTTACTCTCGCACAGGGATGATACCAGATCCCTTGTTTGATTTAACCACCAATATGACAACGTCCTTCAACTGGGCCTGTTGCAACACATTCCCGTTTCATCTCATCAATATGAAATTGCAAGAGACCATACAGGATTCATTGAACGCAATTATATACTCCCCAGCATTGTCTTCTTAACTTGACCATGACCACGGTACTATTCAATTTATCTTGATTATCATATAATTACGTTTCTGTACAAGCAGATAGTTTCGGTACTAATCGAGTTGTGAACAAACATCCAATCTTTGTGAGCCTCGTTTTGAAAATATATAGTTTCATCAGTAATCCCTGAGCAAGAACGTGATACTACGTGGCCTTCTAATGTGGGACAGCTTTTTGTAAAAATGAACAAAACTTTGTTTTGTCCTTTTAGTTATCTATTTATCAGTTATAGTTGCAATATTCATCATTCGATTGAGAACTTCGTTTAATGGAAGTCAGGAGCATGTGAGATAATGGAGGAACACAACCGGCAGCCTCTTCACTCATAGGATTGACGTGTGCATCAGTAAGGGGAGCACTTCAAGGTAAAAGCCGTTGGGCTCTTCTTCAAAGGTAGCATTCGTATCTGCACGTAAGTCGTTTTTACAACAGAATATGATGAATCTGTACAGGACGGAGAGCAGCCCCGAGATAGATCATTATGAGAGGTGAAAGTGTAGTGGGTAATTACCAAGTTATCGAATCTGATACTTCTACGTCACACGAGGTTTTCTATTGGAGATCCACCTTGAACTGCCAATTTTTTTATTGCGTCCGATAACCGTGCTGGGAATTGTAAGATAGCATAAGTGAAATATTTTATATTTGGGCTTGGATATCAATATTTTCGCAGTTGGAATATGGTGAGTATCACGTATCACGAAGGACAACATTGTGTTCATTAACATGTTCATCTCAAGTAGCAGTTATATATACAAATACAAACATTTAGATGAATCATTTGCTTATGAAATAAGTGACGTTATGTGGATAAAATCATAGTAACAACCTTGTTTGGAACAAAGTAAAATACAGTCCACCGATGGAACGACGGACTATGTGTCTGAAAGTCTTTCAATACCGATTGTCCAACAAACAGAAAATGACGGGGTTACAGGCACTGTTGAAATAACCCATCCAGAGTGCAATTCCCCTCACAAAACGAGGCAGCACAACATCTTGAGCAGCTTCAACCGTGAAACAAATCACACTCACAGACCAGCATAGTACGAAACACAAAATCACAACCAATAGTATGCGGTGTTTTCGTCGTTCAGTGTTTGGGTAAACGTTGGCACACAGATGTGGTTCCCTTGGGAACCCGTTTGAATTGACGCGTAAACGACGGGAAGTACTGGAGCACGGTGAAGGGCGTTGAAATTCCACACTTGCTGGAACATTTACTTCGGAACACTGGTTTTAGTGGTCTTTATCAAATTAGTTACACTCACCTCCGGTTGGTCTGTCTGAATATCACTGGATACAAATCTTTTAGAAGAAACGTTAAGGGAGTATTCGAAACATTCACCTATCAAAAATCTTAGTAGATTTTATTTTCAGAATAGGAATATGGCTTTGATTTAGGGCCACAGAATTGGACAATTCTTCGACGTAGCTAATAGATCGAGCATGGTTCCTGAAAGAAAGGTTCATGAAATTCCTAGTCAGAGCTAATCGAGCAAAATTGGCGAATATGAGGATGGATACGTCTCTCGTGAAACGGAATGATAATGAATGCTTCCCTAACAGTGTATGTATGGCAAGAGGATGGCGACTTCTTGTCACAGATGACTGATGTCGTATGGAATGCAAGTCGGTTTCAGATGTAGGCGAAGAAGCAGAACATGGGTTCTGAAGTTGTCTACTGATAACTCGTCTTCCAAAAACATTCGACGGCACATGCATCAGTGTTTGTCTACGAACAAATCCTCTGTGATAACATGACCGAATAACACACCGAACCCAGAGATTGGAGGAAATGATGACGATGCCTGGGATGAAAAATCCGATCAAATTTAGGATAAGGCGAAATTCCAAATCCAATCGACCATAACATTTGCCAGCACCACCGACTGAAATCGGTCCAATAAGAGAAAAAGCCAACACCAGCATGACCGGAATTGCCCAAGAGATGATGATGAGCTGAATCATGTGGGCTTATGAAAGCGTTTTTCTATACCGGATGGGTAATAGACACGCGATCAGCCGATCCACTGAAAGAGAGGCCAAGTTATACAAGGATACGATTGGTAGGATTATACTGGATCCGATCCGCAAAGCACACCACACTGGATGAACAAACGGCCAGTAACCGTAAACTACGATCACCGCAGCTAATGGGATTGGGCCAAAAACCATCAGAAGATCTGACACTGCCAGTGATGCGATGAAAAAATGATGAGTAAGATGCAGAAGTTTGTTTGTGACGACGGCTACGATGACTAACAAATTACCCCAGAATACCAAGACGATGAGAATAAAGTATAAAATCTGAGAAATCCATTAGTCAAAATAGACCAGCTACCAAATTGAACCACTCGTGCCTGTGGTTCAGACATATTGGCTTGCACCAAAGCATAGTCCGGAGTGACCATCCAGTTGCGTCTCATGTTTATTTTTGCGATGTAAAGCAAAATTTCACAAAACGTGGCGATTTGCCAGGAAACACAATCTACCAATCAGTGTGAATCAGTCGTAGAACTTGACAGATTGTTATAGAAAACAGGGATGGATTCAGAAACCACCAATGAAAAAGAAACCCTTAAATTTTGGCCGTTGTTTCGCAGAATTTGGAAGTGAATTTGTCCCTTCATATAATAGTCTACCGTCATGGTGTCTAAATACGTGATCAAGGAAACACGTTCGGCAGTCAAGAAACTACTGAAAACTAAAATGGAGAAAGACCTGAATGTCTAGTCGTTGGTAATCATTGCAATCATAAATTTATATTTGATTTCCTAATTTAGACATCACCGTTTATATTCTTTACCATTTGAATAGTTTACATTTTGCATCAGCTCCCAATGACCGATTCTACGATTGTGATTTGGATTCCAAATTTGATAGGTCGGATGATTGAGTATTGTGGTCATTTAATTACATTGATTCATCTGAGCTTGGTATGCTGCCGGTTCATGGGCTCAACAACAGTGCAACTACGAATGTGTATCTAATGAAATACTCATACCACGAACTCATGGGCCCTTATTAAGTGAAACGGCAAAGTCTGGAATAAAAATCTCAAACGTTTTCTAAATCGTGACAAAATGCACCTGCATTGATGGTTTTTCATTGCGGAGCATTTCAATTGAAATTCAGGCAACCCCATGGGTTTTCCTCCACGATATAACATGTGGTTGATTTCAGATACTTACACATAATGTCATTATGGTCATAAAAAAACAGTTACTTCGGAAAAGGAGACCAACGAAACGCTTTTGGATCAGTATATGATCCATTTATTCACCAAATTTAACAAGTGGCATTAGAAGCTGATCCCTCTTGATCGTGTTTGCTAATCGTCATAACTAAATCACACACTGATACCCAACTCAGCGCATCAAGTGATGTTTGCAAAATCCGCATCTGTACCAATCAAGAACCTCCAGTGAAAGATAAACAGAAGAATGCATACCACATTGGTATGAATATTGCTGAATGCATTTCGGGTCTCCACCACCTAGATTTCTGAATGTTTATTATGGCTATTGATATGCTTGTTCACGGAGAGAGCCTGCGCAATTGTTGTACAAATATGAGGTCATCGAGAAGGATTAAATTGGATCACCTAGTCACGGAACGCCTCAATATGCCTAAACCTCTCATTATGACGAGAAATTTGCGCAGTGGATACTTCACTTTATCACAAGGACTCAATCCAACAGGTTTTCCGCTGACAAGCCAAACTCCGAGACGGAATACTGCCATTGCTACGATTATCGAAAAAAGATTTCTAGAGATACCCGATAATAGAATGCACACTGTGCATGCTGAATCATTCTGAGCAAATTGTTGATAGAGAATATTTGACTGATTTTCGATGTATTCAAATACCGAGGTCCAGTGTTCTATATATTACATGGATAAGTTTGTGTAGCGTGATTATATATATATATATATATATATATATATATATATATATATATATATATATAATTATTCACTTGTTGTAAAAATGAACGAATGATCCTGATTTAAAGTCCTCACGTGGAAGGTCTTCTAAAGTTCAGACCCCCCAAAGATATAATCATCCTCATGCTGTACTGTTTTCTTCAATACTAAACACCATAATCTGGTCCGAAGCGGGTAGTATGATGACTGGGAACCAGGGCGTTGTGAGAGTTAGAATCATTTACATAGAGTCGAAACTTCATTCCACCAAGCTGTGTCATCTGGTTTCTCCAATCACCGGGTTTGCGAATCTTACATGCTGCGGTCAGGCAGCTTGACTCGTCTAAAACTGGTTAAGGTTTTCATACACGTCTATCACTTTGTGGGCAGACCATGTTGACCATTTCGCATGCTCGTATCATCATTCATCACTTCCTGCTCCATGCTATCTAATCCTGTGGAAGGATGAGTAGAATAGGTAAATGCTTCTGGTGTCATTTTTCTATAAGTCGTAATCGATGGTGAAGTAAGCACACTTTTAAAATCGTACTTTACATCAGACGAGAATCCGAGGATTGAATGAAAGCCCAGATGTTCTGCGTCTAATTTGACTGTGGTGATCAACTTTTTAATTCACCATCAAGGCAAGGATTCCAGCTTTGGCAGGCAGATATCTGATGGGGTCTTTGGGTGAGTTGCATTTTGGTTCAACGAGAGACATGAGGGAATCACCCAAGACGATACCAGTAAAGAAACGAAAACAGTACTTCCATATTGGAGCAGCCATTTTGCAAAGTGGGGATTTCGACGCTAATTTGTCGTGAGCTTTTAGCTGTACATTGAATGCACCAGTGGTCGAAGCTGTCATTCATTTTTTCATATTATCTATCCTCAGCGACTGGATTTCACAATTATCTGACATAACTCTGTGGATTTAGGCACTACAAACCCTAAGTTTCTTGCAAAAGCTTTTTACTGTAGAATCACAGCGGTTTGCAAGAAGGGTTATGTGTTCCCCTTAGGCGATCTACAGCAAGAGAGATATAGTATTGGTCATGTCGGCACATTCGAATGGCAGACGCACGTTATTTTGAGTAGATGACTTATTCTATTATTTGACCACTAACTTGGATGAAGCCAGCTAGACCAGTGTCAATCGTAGAGTTCGTGGTTTTTGTGTTTGCCTTCAAGTCAAGTCAAGTCGAGAATGCACTTTGTTTGTCGAAAGGAGCACGTTTTCAGTAAAAATTATTCGGGTATATGCTTTGGCAATAGCAACAAACAAGTAATAGAAACAAAGGGAGATCTTTGAGTTGTGCAGATAAGCGTGCCTTGTTCATCAGTGAAGCACTTGATGGGAAAACGACAGTTGTGGTGAAGTGAGCTTTAACGGCATGTCCGTCTTAAGATGTTTTTTCGAAACAAGCAGCTTGACTAGATAAAGAATAACCGGGCTTTAAAACCTTGTTATTCGATAATATATCAAATAGGATTACCACATGCAGCACAGTGGGAATTACTGCAAATGAGAGATGAGTGCAGTTTTGTGTGTCATCAGAAAGTATACGGGTGCACAACCATTCACGAAATCCAATAACTCATAGTAGAATGTATCACGGTAATTATAATTGCTTTCAAGGAAATGCTTCCACAGTAAAAAGTCTTTGGAAAACAAACCAGGGAAGATGACGGGAAAGTAGCAAATCCAGTTAAGTAATACACCAAACACAAAAAACTAAAATGAAAACGGTAAGTTTAACGTTGAGGCTACATACGGGAATCGTACCACGTCAGCGTTCCGACCTTGGAAACCGTGTAGTGTGCATGACTGGTTCACTTTTGATCTGATAAGATAAATATGCCAAGATATCAATAGCACCGCGCTCTTTCCATGTTTGAACTTCCTATCATGAGAGTTGGATAGTTTATTTGAAAAGAGGATCCACGATCAACCGGAAGGACAGTCCTGTGTCCTTGTTAGGATTAAGTGCTAATTTGACGGCTTCGAGCGATTACGTAGGCTTGAATTGGATTGATAGCAAAAAGTTCTGGGGAGCAAAACCGACGAAAACATGATCAACGTACTTGAAAGTAAAGTGAGATAAATTGTAGGGAGATGGTCACACACATGAGAAGCAAACATTACTTGAGATTTTAAGGCATCTCACAGTAATCGAGTGTGTATGAGGTATGTGTCAGACCAAAGGCCATTAGAATTTGTGAACAAATTCTGATTCATAACAGAGTCTCTAAACCAGTTGCAAAGCATTTGAGATAATAAACATTTGTGTAGACTACGAAACAGTCTTGAACTAAATTGCTTTTCTGGTCATTGGATGAAGCAACTGAACTGCGAAATTGGCGTGGATGCGATGGGACGGAAATTCTTCTCTCTTTTTTTATTGGAGTGAAACAAACTTGTTGCCAAGAGTAAGTGAGTTTGTCTTCAGACAGGCATCGAGTGAACATGGAAAAGCACACAAAAGTGAAGTGTGACGGACAGATTTTCGGAATGACAGAACGGATGCCATCTGGTTCCGATGCTTGGCTAATATTTTTCTCAAAGAACTTCTCGTGAAAACGTTCCGGATGAAAGTAATGAGGATTTCCGGATTAACTCAGGGTTGCAGGCGGTTTTTGTGATAATTCGGTTGAACTTATTCCTGGTTTATTTGCCTGTTAAAGTTTTGGACATCACGTGTTACGTCATTTGCTTGTGTTGTTTGACCAAAAGGTATTCTCAGTTCGTTTCATAACTGTCGGGAAGATTTGTCCCGGAAACGGATACTTGAGTATAGTCCGTCAGACTAACCGCTCTGATGTGGCACTCAATACGGTTGGGAACAGACTGCCCATAGTTCGGTTAGCCCCTGAGAAGGACAACATCATCATGCAGTTGATGATTCATTATTCATTTCAACTGGCGTATCTGAATTCTTTGGTAGCTGTTAAGAGATCTACGCTACAGTCCACCTATAGCGTGCTTCGACGGGACTAATGAAAAGGAACAGTGTTGACGGACGTCGGAATCGAGCAGGAGTTGAAGAGAAAGTCCACTGAGGGTGAAGACGCGATGGCATAGCCGAATGATGCGACCTTGGAGCCTTATGTTCATTCGGGCATGCTCTGGGCTCGCGGTATGCTCTTGAGTGACTATCTAATTATTGAAATCAAAGGCACCTAGAAGACCAAAGAAGTAGGCGGATTTTCATTGGTCGGAATTATTGAGATACTAATAGATTCTTCATAGCTCCAACATAGGACCAACATAACTTTTTCTCCGCGATAGCCACTTCGGTTATGGCGAATTCGCCCCTCCCTTGTGGAAGCCAGGTGGTCAAGGGAAATACTGTAAAAAAGACAAGCCTCTATATCCATTATACTGATTCCCCTGCAGGTCAGGTAGATGGTTTAGGCAGCTCTGTTGGATCGGAGTGCTGTTTAATAGTACCTCGTCTGAGTTTCGATCAGTTCTCCGATATTCCGTGTGTATTGTGATCCCGTATCAAATAAACGGAGAGTGGTATTTTCCCCAAAACCGATCGTCTATATCGGAAGATATTCCGCAATTCGTCACCCGAAGTCGTGACTTCCAGCTCATTTGCAATATCGGACTGGGACCGTTTAGGGTCGTTCTTTTCAGAGCGCGTAGCATCTCGGCAAAGGTTGTGAGACCCGGGTGAATTTCGGAGTCTCGTCCCCCTAAATTTGGTCAGTGACTCAGTTTTTGTCCGATTATGCACTCCTTCTTTGAGGTGACAAATGAAGCCCAGTTTTTCGAAGAAGGCGCTTATTGTGGGTACTCCATGTGTAGTTCATCTTGCATGTATACTACTATCGGCAGGGATCATGTCCATTCTCAAGGTGGAGTCATTTAGCCGGGCTTGATCTTTTTGTCAATTACTAACACAGAATATGAGGCTTTCTTCGGGCTAGGAGATAAACTTTGATAAGTGCATTAACAATAGCATGTACAGTATCACTGACTTCTCCTATATTTGGTCCGTGTACACTCCACCGATCTAAACTGACAATCCGCAGACGATCTCATCAAGATTACCTCAGTCTCGTGCACATTTTTGCCAAAGTAAGAATACCAAACTGTGTGGGTGCATCTTTTGATGTTGGACTCGAGTATTGGTGATGATCAGTCGATGAAGGTCTGCAAACGCTACTCGAGAGTTTTCATTTGGTTGCACTCACTGAAGGCCGATGTTTCGAATACATGTTTTATGTGCTCCTTTGTGGAGCCTAAGTCCGTCATGAGCAATTTGCACTAAGAATGTGCGGAAAACTCTCAAAAGGTCTCTACACTGCTGTTTAGACTCTAAATAAAATGTCCAAATAACCTTGATCGTTAGATAGAGGCAAGGCTGCGTCAACTTATCGAATATATTATGAAAAAACACGAGTTGCAGGCAAACACGTTTTTGGTGACTTTATTCTCGAGCCGTTACAATCACGTTTACATGAAAATAAATAATAAAAAGGATTGGAAAAAATTCTCAATACTTCGGTACGGGTAAATCCGGATGAGAGGGGAAGGAATCACGTGTGAATGACGGATCATGTATCCCGTGATGATTAGCTTACTTCACCGCTGCGCCCGGCCGTGTAACGTAGTTGACTGCTAGCCGCCAGAGTTGGAATGTTGGAATAATTTTCGCTGTGTGTAAAAATTAGCCCACATCTCATGTTCCGAGTACTGTGATGGGCTTATTCCGCAATCCTTATATGAAAGCTTGGTATTTTTAGTTATTCCATTCCGTAAGTACCTCGTTGCAACGTGACACTCCGTGAGCCCATCGCTATCGTTGCAATCACTGAGGCACTTATACCTGAAGGCTGGGTAATGCAGTCACTTCAAGAACGGCTTTTATGCACTTTTGTGTGTGAGCGTGATTTAAATGCTGTAGATCACGTTTTTCTCGTATTGGTTGAAACTGTGGACGTGAACAAATGAGTAATTCGAGCCCGACTGTCACCAAGATAGATCCACGTATTTTATCGTCTGACAATAACAATGATTCTTAGTGCAATTGGAAATAATAAAACAGCGAAAATAGGCATTTAACAGTCTAGAGAGATCGAAATGTTGGGCTGTCTTCAATGATAACATGAGTAATGTCAGCACTGTCCGGACAGAACCAAATGGACGTTGTTCTTGGTGTGCGAGAAATTATTTTCAGAGCTGAAGTTCAATTTACATGCAGAACAGGAAGAAAAATCCTAGGCTTGAGAACGTGATGTGTTTATCATTGATTTCTCTCGTCTCTAATGCAAACGTTTTCCATTTTCCGAATACCAGTTCAGTCTAAATTTAGAGGAAGTGGAACAACAAACGGGTTTTACACTTTGATACTTCCCTTCAAGCCAATGCATTACAAATTAAGAGTTCTGACTGTCTAAAAAACCTTATACACCGCGGTGAAACAACTGCGTAGACCTGAATTTCAATTGAGTAGCACTAACCTTTTGCAGAAACAAAATAACCCTCGTGATATGCTGTATCCAATGTTTCCATCATATTTTTGACCTTTGGTCAGGAAGCAGTGGTACCTTTTAAAAGGTCATAGAACGCGTAGTGAATGCTAAGGGCGCATAATTTCATCTAAAGATGTGATATATTGAATTGGAAAGACAAACTAAAGGTATGCTCATCGGGGTTGAGATTTGGTGGATAGTTGCACTGTCCTTCAATGGTATTATTGTTATCAGCGTCCATCAGTTCAGCTTTTTTCCGTATTCATGGCAATTTGAAATATAAAACAAGAGGGAAATTCTTGATAACGACTGGCCATAGTATCATGAAAAAATGCAAGTTTTAATATGACTGATCGGCCCATCAAAAAGCATCGTTTCCTCAATAGCGACTCTCCCATCTTTCATCAGTGGCCCTCAATTCTGCTTGCAGTGGGGAACTGTCTCATCGGGTTCCCCTACTTACAATAATCAAACTCGAATACTGGAGCCTCCGTCCTGAATATTTCACTACTCCCTAGAGGAAGAAGCATAGTTCACAATGCGTCGTTTTTCTACAGTACAGACATAAATGCTCGGCCAACTGGGACCGCACACCGGGCAGGCCATTCCAGGGAATGCTGATGATCAAACAGTGCTTCAAAACAACTCATATGCGAAAGCTTCGAATTCCAAAGGGTGACGCTGTTAGAGTAGTTAGTTATTCAATAAGATTAGCCAGTGAGCTTCCGACGCGGGAACAAGCGGTGGGAGGAAAGCGTGCGCTCAATCAACCCATTTACTATTAAAACCTTTGCTGTGACTATATTTGCTTGTTGGAGACTGCTCAGTTTTGACAAGATCATCTCTCTCTGTTGCTAGACGGTACAGCTATGGTAAATGAAGTGATGAGTGATTCAATATGGGACACATACCCCTGTGAAATCTAGGACAATACATGTTAGCGAAAAGTTCATCTACACTGGGCCACTACTCACGCGTGGCAAAAACAATCTAAGGTAACAGGTGTGTGAAAATTCATCCATAGATTGCAAGTCCTATGTATACAGATAAATACATTTGTAAATATTTGTACGCTCCACTTTTGAATGGAACTATTGGTCCAGTTTCCGCCTTACACCGGAAAGCAAACCCTTTATGTGATGGATTTCAATATACTTTGGATTCATTGGACGTTTACAAATAATTGATTCAACGAAATACCAAAAATATCAGAGGGTGATATTTCGGCTGTAATATCGGTGCTTGTGGAAGAATTGCATCAAACGTATCCAAATATTGTCTTGATCGTCCTTCTATTGGCCTCGCTCTAGATATACCCTGGCCTGACGAAAAAGAAGGTTTCTTGCAGATTCCGAGAAGAGTAAACTCGAAGAAATTTTCTTCTTAGATAGTATTGATGCTCCACACTGTGTTGAAAGGTAGAACGTACATTGGATTGATGCTGCAAGTTTTGTTCAAATTCTGGTAGCCTCTTTATTGACCGTTTCCTTTGCAAAACAGAAACAATATGCGTGCCACTTTCATAGGGTTTCCTTCCATCCACATAAATAGTTAGAGTTACAAACGATGCTATATATTCACAGTTTTTGTACTTGAATATCCAACATGCCAACTTTCAATGGTTCTATTTTGAACCAATTAGCTAGTGGTCCATTGATTCGTATACAGTACCGATGATTCTGATATTCGAGGACATGTCTGTGATTTACGAACCAAAATTTAGAAGCCGACTAGTCTGAATGTGCAGGTTTATCCACCTCCTAGGGAAGACAAGTTTTCCCGTATCCTTGAACAAATTTTTGGTGAGTGCTACAGATTTGCTAGGGACTGCGTTGTTTCAAAAGGATATTAGACATGATCGAACCCACTTAAAACCCCATTTCGCCAGGCAACATGCCATATGTATATCGCTTATGAAACACTTCTCGACCCCGCTCTGTCTAGTACAACTCAGCCGATAAATCACATATCCTCCTAAAGAGACATCCAGTGACAATTCACAGTGAACGGAATCTGTTTGCACATTACAAAGTGTATCACAGTGAACGGCAGAATTTTGAGGAGTCTTGATTAGTAATCTCTTTCGTTTTCGTTCCATCTATTCGATGAGCTTCCCTGTGTGAATCTTTCTTGCCTGAATAACGGAAGTCTGTCCAAGCGAATTCCAGTCAAATACAAGTTCAAATACGAATAATCAATTGTAACGACGGATTGTTTATTCATCCGAATCGCAGTGTGGATACCATCACACTCTTATTTAAAGAATGTGATGTCTGTGAATTGTTGACTACTTCAGTGAATTGGAAAAAAGATTTTAACAATGTACGGTTATTGATTTTACATTCACGTGAGTAGCTTTTCTTTGCTACCGCAGTATTTTTAAATAGGAGTAAAATAATAGCAAATAAAGTAGCTGCAAGCATAATTCTGAGCGCGATGAGCACAAACATTATGTCTGAACAATTTATTCCTGGGAGGTTTCATCATTTTTCTGAAGTGCATTCCTTTTGATAACTCAAAGATTGTGTAGGCAAGAAACCCAATCACAAACCAGTCCAATAAAAATCCATCCATCACATTGGAAAGAAAATATCGGAAATGACGGCTCATCAAGAAGTTGCATCCAAATTAAATGGGCAAAAACTTTGTTTATTTGCTGTTGTTTCTCTGTGCATCTGTTGAACCCCCGTGTTATATGCTGAAACAGTCGTATTCCCTTTACTGGCTAGATTAGTGAGTTGGATTTCTCTATTACACGGAGATTGCACACGGATCAAGCACAGCTTTTCGAAAAATAATTAAACACAAAACTCTGAATAATGAATATATCTATTACGTCACAGATATTTAGTTGAAGTTCGCCTAACTTTATAACAACCTAATTTTTGAGTGAAGACCACACACTATTCTTGGAAAGAAGTGCATGTAATCAACAGACTGGCGTTTTGGGATATTGACTGATGGCAATGTTGGCGGTGGCAGTTGATCCGACGACCATTTCAAGTTTTACTTTCAAGAAAATTCACTCTCCCCATTTAGGAAAGCGTTCGTATTTATAAGTAAAACATTGCATTTTTCGAGCATATGAAAACCACTATAATATTGGTTTTAATAAAAATAGAAATGCTGTGGAATATGCAAGCATAATGCCCACGCAAAATGGAACACGCCAATGTAGGCAAAGATCGACATGAATAGGGAGCTCGGTTATTCGTTTAGTCAAAATTATGGCTCAAAATAATTTTATTCTAATGGGCATTTTGTTCATATATCTTGCTATGATAGACAAGGGTCTCAACTATGAAATAAACTGAATTCGTAGCATTTTCTGGTTACTTGAACTTAGATCATCCTATTTACTAATGCTAGCGCACATATATCTGGTTAGTAAGCTCAATGCAAAATGGGCCTGATCGTTACGATTATGAAGGTACAATTCAGTTCACTGGCCAATGCATTCGGATCCCTTCAGGTTGAAGTATTTTTGTCCAAATGCAGACCGCTGACTTCTGTAGTAGTAAAAAGTACTAATCGTGCAAGTGCATTTTGCTTTTGCTGCATTATCTTGCTGCTGAATAGCAATTTTGTGGTTTACACTTGATGAAGCAGGAAAAACTGTTCAGTGAATTAAAATAAATAAGGCTGACATCTCAGACATATGAGGGCCGTCCATTGAACGTTCATCTGGTTTTCCCCACAATGTAGAGCTCACAACAATGTGTCATTATTTCAGATAATATGATAGAATTCCAAATATGCTAACGAATGTGGCAGGAGTTGATGTGAAAACTATTGCTGCACATATATGGTTCTTCCAGCACCGTAAACAAGAACTTGTATTTTAAGACAGAAAATGTCATTTTTCTTTGCTGAAACGTAGAGTTGTTCTATTTCCGAACAGTTCCGCATTATCTTTCCTGATGCGGATGAGGCGCAGTAATTCTGATGAAGTCTAAAGTATATTGGTCTCTGAAGTCATGCTATTCTGACAAGCTGCATATCCTCCGGAATTGATCTGAATATGCTTGTTTTTATCCAATGTATTCTGTACAATGAAAGTATTCTCACTGAGTTTTGTCAAAGAGTATATCATGTGTGCACCCCACATAGTTCAGCCGACCGTTTAAATAAATGGACTTTCTAATGAAGAGCACCGTTGTGAGAGACTTGGCATGGATCCGTTAGGTTCGTTGCAGTGCCGTGGAATGGACGAGTGCTAATGGGTCCATCCACCTCTTAGGTGTGCCAATGGAATAAACTATACCCTAAGATTATATATTGGCAAGCTGTCGAAGGTGACTAGAAAAGTATTGAAGACTGCATCTGTTTTTAAAATTTGATGCGTTGCCCTGATCATGCGAGTAGGTGCCGCAAAATCAACAGACGCAGACAATATACTATCCGCCGTTCAAGAACAATAAAATGTATGTGTACATTTTTTCAACTGCTCCCTTCTTGAACCACGAAAAATAAGTCGAAAGAGCTGAAAAGCCAGTACCTTGTATGCATTTGCCGCGCCTACTGTCCTTTATCTGAGGTAAGTTAAATGATATGAGGACCATATTTAAGTCCGTAGAAGAGCTTCTCCAACCGTGTAAATCGACAATATTTCATCAGGTTGGTGCTCAGTCAGTAACATGTACATGAGTAAAATGTGATTCGTCATGCAGCTTAAACGCTCAACTCAGCATTGAAAACCATGGAACCACTGTACATCTGTTTCATTCTCGTTGTTGCAGTGCACATCCACCGAGCCCCCAGGATGATTCGAACACGGGGTGAACGATTGTGAATCGAACACCTCAATCACAAGGTTATCCGGGTTGGCTCCCAACGGTTTGTTGAACATCTACACTACATGAAATAGCACCCTTCCGTCACTGGCTTCGAACGGTAACAATCCGCTTTCTGCAAAGCGATCGACTCTTATGATGGATGACTTCTCTGTAGGGGTCATGGTCTTCAATGGTGAGTTGAGCGTTCAAGCTGCATGATGAATCATATTATATACAAATCTAATCTCCTACTACTCAATTGCAAATAGTAACCAAGCTCTGTAGGTTGTTCATAACGGAATGTTTTCGTTGTACTTAGGCCCCTACACAGAAGTCATCCATCATGGGAGTCAATCTCTCTCCATAATCGGGATGGCAATCACATGAGTAATATGTGCTGTCGGGGTTTGAATATGTTTTGATGATTGATTGAGTGCAATAAATAATGGCATCCTCACCGGAACACAAACAGATACATCCAACAAACATTTTCTCTCAAAATTCATGAAGTCCGTTTCCAACGGATAGCTTCAGATAACCAAAGATTTTTCATTACCACCTGCATTTTCAAAAAGCGAGCACTACATACTGTAGATAACGGGCTGGTATCTAGAAGCGATCGACTATTTATACCGGAAGACTCCAGGGGAATCATTGAATGAAATTTATTTGTCACATAACAGTGTGGACGGTAACCGTTGTAGAGGTTAGGGCTTTTTTATCCTGGACTAATATGAACAGTTAGATCAGTGATTGCGCACCCATATATGGACTTCCGCAAACCTTTGAGAACTGAGAAAGGAAAGAGGCAATATGTTTTGGAGGACAACCCGCCTACCTCACACAGATCATGGCAACAGTCACTTCCGAACATCAAAAAGCACACTTTACTTTTCTGGTTGATCACAACAGTGAATACTGCAAAACATCCCCCACTTACAGTCAAAGTTCCTTTTACAATAAATAGAACCTCCTTCGCATACGTTTGTCACAACGAACTACAGTTCACAACAATGAGATTCCCGCAGCTCACATAAAGCTTAAACTTTGAAAAATGAGGCCTACAGACCATACCAACTGGCAGTGGAACTGGCAGGAATAATATTAGTTTCAGCATAAATTCCAGGATGGACCAGTAGTTTGCTCTTGGAACAAAGAACTACCACAACTGCCTTCGTCGAACCAAGCCGGTAATGTGTGGTCTTTCAGGGCCCAATGTCTAACACTCTCGTGATACTCATTGCTGTTTACAATAAATAGAAGCCATGTTAATCGAATAATAAACTGGAGGTGCACAAGACAAATAGGTTTTTGAGCGATAATTTTTCGTTGATTACCACAAAATATTATACAGGCGAGTTACTTCAATGGCAATGAGTTTTCTCAATAAAACAAGTGGACAAACACAAAATACATGCGTCCCAACATGTATGAATTAGGAGTAGATATGTTTCCATTCATGAATATTTAATAGGATATGTAAGTTATTGGTCAGATTTTCGGCCGTCACTACGATCACATGAGAGTGGTACATCCAGTGGCTCTGCCATATTTTCCACTGTAGTGCAATTCCCATTTTTCACAATTTTATCCGAATTGTATTATTCATGTCTCCTATGATTAACATGAAAAATTCAGGACTGTCGTCAGAGGACGTAGACACAAATGGTTGTATTTCATCTTTTGTAAAAATTGAACTATGAGAAAGGTCAATAATCTTTAGTTACAGAGAAACCGAATGGAATCTACAATGCTGTATTCGAAACTGATACATAACAATCGGACGGTTGATGAATTCCTCAATTTGACTTTACCTCAACTAATTAATGATTCCCATACGAAAGAGAACCAATTTGAATGGAAAATCAACCATTATCCCGTAGTTTACTTGTTCCATCTCCAAAGGTGTTGAAAAATGAACTGAGATTTTCTTTTGTTACTCTTATGTTGGTGGAATTCAAACGAAAGATTACCGGACAGCAGACTTGATTTATTTGAACTCGTTTTACGCAATTTCAAATTCACACAATACATTCCAGGGGATACAGATTAGTTAAAGCCACTCTGTGGAACCGGACTGAAGTCGCTCCCGTGAGTAACTTCAACCACCAACGGTTCACTATTGCCATGTACACTATTTTCCTCGTATACATTTGCCAGGAATATTTTAGTACTCATGGCCGTGGTCGAAATGAGACATTTTAGTCGCAAGCATGGTTTGTTTCTACATAACGAGCACTAGCAGATACACTTGTTATTCGGTCAAATCCTGCTATCTAATGTATCCATACATTGCGGTCCATGGCCACTTATTCACACGGTGCCGTGTGCACTTCAGATAACATCTGTATCATAGCTGGGCGTCTATATCGTTAGGTTTGCCTGACAGCATCCTATTATTCATGATAGTTCGTTTACTAGAGCGCGTGCTGTTCTGCTCATCACAGTCTCGTATTTGATTCCCTTCATCCCGTTAATCATGCTTTTTGCGGGTGGAGTGCTATCAGTCCTTGAGGAGGGTCAATATTTCGGTCGATTCAACTTGTGCGTACGCACCATCAGGTTTCATTGGAACACTGGCCTATACTGATGGATCAAACAGGAAAACTTCCAGGCGAGAATTTCGATCTCAGATATCCTATTGATTTAAAAGTGGGAGAAGAACGAATAAATATGAAATACGGTTCCTTCAAACAAAATACCACCTGAGATGACTACCGGCTTTTTCCATCACTCTTCGTCTCTCCTGTTTGGTTTGTGCAAGTTTACGATTGAGTCATTACAACAAAACATAAGTCTCTTTGATAAGAACAGATATAACATATATTCATTGAGGTGACCTGTCTCTTATATTTTTCCCCATTGCACAAGTAGGCGTGCCAATCTGTGTTGGATTGGGGGATATATTGCCATATTAGGCACTCATACCGTTGAGAACATCAGGATACGGTTCGCCGAATCAGACTGACACAAAATTCTGAACATCTTCTAGGCCATCAGTTCCCGTGTGAAATGATATGCCTGAAAATGGTAAACCCAAAACAACAGAAGCTAAAACGTTTTTGAAAACTGAGTTCATTTAATGCTGCCACTTTTGCATGATATACTTTCATTTTACAAAACCAGTGGCGTTTTCTGTTTAGTCGGAAACAGGCTTTTGTTTCGCACTTATAAATTGAGCAATGTGATTGGTGCATGAAGCTTTATACACCACCATAGAATTAGCGATGATCGGGATAACCTTGTTGCACACTAAAACAGTACACGGAATGTCTTTTTCGGAAAAATGTTTTTTGACATGGTGTCTGCGGAAACGTGACTGAAATTGTCCATATCGTTAACGGGACCGAAAAATCACCTGCGCAACCACCCAACGAAGCACATGGTGATAGAATACACCGGTCGATTAGATGGGATCAAGTGGCTGTGGTGACCATAGTGAGAAAATTTTCAAACACTGTCGGCAATAGAACACTAATAAAAGGACATCCAGCTTTTGCTATTTTCCCACATACTTCTATCGGTGGCGCTTTGGATCATCAGTGATTTTTCATATGAATACACTGAGAAGAGTGGTGAGTGGATGACAATCATGCCTAAATTCACAATGTTCTCTTGGTTGGTGCAACAAAACTAACGAACCTTTTGTTGTACACCGAAGATCACGGATGATGATGGGTCATTAGACTCATTCTTGTTACCGTTAGAATCACGAGCACAAACATACAATTTTGGGACCTATCTAGAAAAGAGTCATGTACGGGATCGGATAGCGTTAGGATGGCTCAGTCCCACGGGGAATAAAAGGTTGTTGGAGATTCAAGGACTACCACTTCGGCAGTTCGCTGAAATTTGCCGAAGTCTGGAAGCAGCCGGAAAACTCAAGGGTGCGTTGAATGCTTCCGAGTTGCATGATTTGTACAGAGGCACGCTCGGCGCTGGACTGAAAGCAAAATCATCACAAAACAGATCAAGTGAATGGAGTGACAATGCACATAAAGCGAAAGGGTAATCTTCCAAAATGTTAGTAAATGGAGAAGAGGAGGATTTCCAGTTGGACACGGGAGCAATAGTGAACGTCATGCCTAATTAGGCTGTGTCTAGTATTGCATCGACACAAAAATAGAAGAGATTTATTATGTGGAACCATGACAAGTTTCATCCCATGGGTGAGACATCGCTGCCAGTTGGCAATCCCAAAGATGGACCATCGTCATTCGTAAACTTTGTTGTGATCGACCAGAGCTATATCTCCATTCTTGGAGGTGAATCTATCAAAAACATGGGTTCAGTATCACTCTACTATGATTCGTTTATTCACCATTTGTCTGGTATTGTTCAGTATTAGCTGCAAACTTATGCATCGATTTTTGATGAGAAATTGTGAACGCGTTTTTCACACTTAGTGAGAGAATTATTTGAATGCGAAGTGGACATTTTTATCTCGAGAAGTGTCCTGGTTGAAATTGACTAACAACGGGTTCCACAAGTCAAATTGTGGTCACGACAAAAGATTCCGAGAAAATTCGCGAATGCATCGATTTAAAAACGCTAATAAATGTTCTTCCCGTTACTTGTTTTGACGACTTCCCTCCTGAGTTGGAAAACGCGCGTTGCTTCATGAAAATTGATCTGGCTTCCGAGTCTCGGCATGTAGAATTGGATGAAGCCTCTAGTTTGGCCTATCGTGTGGTGTCTCACATTCTAACTGAATGGGAAACCTGAGAAAATTCCTACCAGAGTCAGCAGTATTGATCAAACTGATCCGCTGAATAACGCATATGTGAGAAACGTGGTTATAGTCAGATGAATAGCAAATAATTTTGATGGCATAAACAGCTTATCTCTAAGGCCTCAGTCAGCATAAAGTGACCACACCTTACTTCTATATGTGTGATGTGATGTTGGTCAAAATCACTTGGGAGCCGTTGTTTTACAAAATGTGTTTCCACTCGATTTTCACAGTAGAAAGTGAACAAGTTCTAGACATGAATACGCCCAAGTTGACAAAGAACTACTGGCATTTGTGTGTTTTCTGGAGAAGCAAAACGATCACACCTTCGGCTGACTTATGGACCTTTATTCAGACCAAATTCCGTTGATTATTATCGTGTTTAGGCCGCTTTATGGCGCACCGTGAGGACCTTCACTTATGCTGATACTTCTCAGAAAGTATAACTACGAACCACATACCTGACCGACCCTGTGGTCTTGGATATCTACTACGAGAAGGATGGTTACTGAAGACCTCTGACTAGTAAGTTAATTCAGTCGATATCGACGTTCTGCGGGCAGAAATATCTGCAGAAATTATCAACAGAATGCGAGTCCAGCTTGCACGACTTGGATTCCCGAATACGGTTTCAGCCATTCTCGGAGATGTGACTTTGCAGCTACCACATAATCAGTTCTACCACAATAAGTCCAATATGAAAGCAAAGGGCTCTGTCAAACACGCGAAAAAGATAATCAAGAAGTGCAAGGCCGAGGGCAGCGATCCGTTCGTCGCTCAGCTTGAACTTCGAAATAGGTCTTCTCCGACAGCGGGATTAGACCCGCCTATTGGGAAGGCGCACATGCACGACCCTAGCCGTTTGTGATGGATAATGGACCATATGTCGTAGCAATTTCAGTATTGAAACTGAAAAAGAAATTGTGATGGTCAGTGTAGAAAGGATTTTGCGATCGAGGTAGCAAACCATTATATCCGCTCAAGTCAGGTGACGTAGTTTAGATTTGACTAATGAAACCGGCAAACTTTCTCGGACGAAAAAAGAGATACTATCGCACGTAAAGAAAATGTCCCACATAAAAAACTCCTGAGGTCATTAGATAAGAAGGGAAAAGTTGTTTTCGAGACAATCAACGGGGGACAATGTTGAAGAAAGAAAAAATAGAATAGAAAATGAAGATGAAGAGAGAGAAACTGAAAGGATTAGAAGAGTGACTTGAATAAATATCGCAATACACTCATGGGTCACAGAAGAGCAATAACCTTTCAAAACTCGAAGTGGGAGAAGTCATCAACCTGTATTGAAGTCAGATATTCTCAGATCAGCGAGGATAAGTTGGATGTGCTTTCGTTTAACCACATCAATGGCTCTTCCCGATTGGTCAGGAACAGACTTTTGTTTCGCTTACTGAAAAGCCCGTGCGAAGGACTTCTAAGAAACTGAAGAATTATCGATGATTGAGATTTCATTTTTGCATGCGGTACGGTTAGGTTGATTGCTCTTTCCTAAGCACTTAGTTTTTGCATTGGTCTACCGGATCATTTGAATTATGAAATGTGCGCTAATACTCGCCTATTCGGCCGATGCATTGCAGGTTTTGCATATCATCAAAGGACTAAACCCCAAAGAACTTTGAAATAGTTCCACGAAACTGATTGTCTCTCACGCCGTTTACCAGTCTACTAGCAGCTACTACATAAATGAAGCGTATTGTCGTCTGTGCCAAAGGAAGAGTGTATCATTTCTTAAACGGAATTGAAACCACAACCAGAAACTCAGTTCCATCAACTGAGAAACACTTTTAGACATGTTGTCATTTTGTTGACCTGAAACACCAACAATCTAGCGAATAAGCTAGCTTCCAGTGCATCATCCAACATGACAAATAAAGACATCAGCCCTGAAGTATTTCTTCCAGCTTTTTACCACTGGAAGTGAGCGTTTGCCGAGCAATAATTGAGAATCAAAAAATTCATTATATTATTTCAAGACTAACTTCACTGTTATGCTATCTTGGCCAGCATTTATTTGCCTAAATTATCTACTCGTTGAAACATCCGAGGAGAAATTCACATCGATTTATAACAAACAATTCACGTACATATGTTTGGAAGAATATTCCGAATCTGGCCTGGTTGGGGATTTAGGTTATCTTCTGCACCTGATGCAAATAATGACCGTCCAGCTGTCAGCAGATATCACCCGAACATTTACATGAGACTGCAGTGTCAAGTAACATTTCCACTACGGGTAATCACACGAAATCCAATTTCGAAAACCTCCATTTGTAGTGGAGCAAACATTATGGACACCTCTGTTTAATAAACGGGCCCCTGAAATATATTTTAATGTACCAATGAAAGCTAATTATTGTTTGAGGTCCATAAAAAACAAGTATTCGTGGTGTAATTTCTGATAGAAATGTATGCAGGATTGAATAACGAAGATACCCAACACACTGGCTTGCCTGTGAATAACCACTGTGCAACATAGATTAGACAGTGAACCACACTGAATGGATGACTCACTGATACTCCATCTAAAAGACAGATTTCGTATACGTTCTCCCTGGTTAGCAAACGGTTTGGGTGGGTAAAAAAGAAATTGTTCAGAATCAGTTTGTGATTGACTGTTGACATACTTTCCGATTGTCTGTAACCCGTTAAAGTTAACTGGATGATGACACTAATCAATCTCAAGCTCTAGGATTGAATATGACTGCTTACGCAGACGTGACAGCCCAGCCTTGGATTCAAGCACAACATAAACCACGCCTTCATGACTTAACTTTTGCGGGGACGTGTGTGTTTGTGTGTACAGACTTTACAGTCAAGATGAGGGTCATATTGTTAATATTTTATCGTATCGCTTCTATTACAGGTTTGAAGTGTTTGGCGGATATTATGCGATTCTTTTATTCACAGTCAGCGCGGAATACATAACCGGACTGTTTTGTTATCTGTCGGATAATGTTGCGTGTAACTGTGATTATCTGGTTGAATATGTTTCTTTTCTAAAGGTCGGTGACAACCTGAAAGTAGAAAAGTCTTCATAGAGAACAAACCGAGTATCGATTTTTGGGCTCCAAAACATCACCCAAAAACGAATTCAATGGATCACCTCTCCAAAAGGTGTCACTGTATTGTTTTACACAATGGCGCTCTTCAATTTTTTGCAGAAGAAATAATTGGTGGATCGTGAACTTCCACTTCTGTTTGAACAGCCAGAAATCTACACACGTCAACTGGACGCATAGTCAGAAAAGAACCTTCGTTGGATGATAAGGCTAGTGAAATGAGCGCGCAAGTGTTCGACCATGTTGGAGGAGCTCGTGATAAGTAGTGTGTCAAGTTTGACAAACTCATTATTATAGTCACCCAGAACCAGGAAATGTATCTTTTCCTCCTCGAAAATATCTGAGGCCACAAACTACCAGGGGATGGAGGTTGTCCTTGAAGAAATATTGTTTATTTATTTTTCATGCTGTATTAGTTTCACGAAAGTGCACATGGTGATATATAGTGATTGAATTGGCTGATCGTATCAGAACACTAGAAAACTTCCTTCGCTCTGTGGATGGTACCAATTACACTGGGGTGTGGCCATCAAATCATATCCTATTTCTAACGAGGAGCTTATATTCATGCGTGACGCACACCCGGAATAATGCATTCACCAGAGCCATCCAAATTCACGGATGATAGACCAGCTCGTGCTCATGCTCTATTTCATCAAATTCAGCTGGTTTGCACTTGTTAATTCTCGAAATAATTGACTTGTTGAGTAATTTTTCATTGACTGGGTTCTGTAAATACATGTACATGTACAGTGTGTTCCGCAGGTCCAGTACACATCTGTAGTTCTTTACTCTTCCGTTCCCATCATATTCACATGTACCTGGATTTTTAGCAATTTAATGAGGCCGCTTGCTTATTCGTATCCGTGAATGCTGGAACAGTTCCAACACTGAACTAGCAACAGAAGCACTAAGGTACAATGCTGACACCAGTGCTTCGTCAAATCTATCGAAATACTCGCCAGTAATAGTGGTCGTGACAGTTGAAATATTCCGAAATGAAGAGGCGGATTTGGTCTTTCACTGAGGCTGTGCAAAGAAAAACGTAAAAATAAATTAAAATATTTTAACACACAGGAGCTAACAAAAGTTGAGCGGTATGATACTAGTGGTCCGGAAGGGTTACAACCAAGAGTGGCATCTGAAAATGGAATTATTGAATTCAGTGTCAATGCCTGTATCCAATAACCTCTTGTTGATCGGAATATCTCTCAATATGGGGAGGTATCGAGTATCTTAACTGTGATCCCAATGGTGCACATATAAAGCCTTGAAAGTGTTTGTGTGTCCCTGATCGAAATGAACCTCCACTGAAGAATGACATAAAACTCCAGCCACGATGAAGACTGTCATTGAATCATTAGTCTTAGAAAACTGTATATTGTCAATATATTTTATTTGGATTAAGTGAATTTGTTGTTTTGTGGAACTCGGAAAACTCTGCTACTCATTGCCCCTGCAGGTGTTCATGTACCATCCACCGTAGCTCCAAAATCTGACCCTTATACCAATCGTAGAAATCTCACGTTTACGCGGTCACATTTGTGCGTCATAGGATTAATCTTCAGCAGTTCTTCAAGATACCATTCATTTCGCCTGTTTCTCTTTCACTTCTCGAAAGTGCGTGTCTGCTCATTGTGTGTCTATGATTTTAGAAATTGTGGATGATAAGGTGTTTAATTGAAAGTGTACCAATGACGTCTAGTTCATCTCCTAGTGTCTTCTGACATTTTTTTCATTGTGCTGTAACTCAGACGCTAGATTCACCATGTCAGCGAATTATTGACTCATTTTCATCATATTCCAACTTTGAAGATTTGTCCTTCAATAGACATTGTTGAGTCACTATCTGTTGGTAGTTCCAATTCCTATCTGCATCCGTCATCAATGTTTCCCCCATTCGTTTACAACAAGGATGATTCTCCACAGCGAGCAAATTCACTATCTTGGAATACCATTATGCATTTGATGAAAACCACATAACCAGTAGTGATATTGTCATGAACCGTTTAAATATAAGAGAAAAACCTGTCCCATCATCCACTTCAGAACTGCTTTCAGTGCTTGTGAAATGTACTCTGATAAGACAGTACAGCCCTAAAGTGAAGATAAGTCGCTTCTCGTAGTCTATCGCCATCTACAGTTATTCTGCCCGACCGATAAAAATCGTGAATTCATTGCTTTTTGGTTGATTGTTGACCTGCCCTTAGTTGAAAACATGAACTTAGAAATCCCAGAAGGCTGTAGAATGCATTTTGCTGGGAGTGGTCACTCACAATCTAATGGTGCGTACCCCTCGTTTGTCTGATAGGAGTTCGCGTAACGACATATTGTCCCGAAACATTAACAATGTGATTGTGTTAGGTGCATGTGACTATTGCCGGCCAATTAGCGAGTTTTTCATTCATAACGAAGTTCATTGCATTCAAGGTACAACGCAGAATTTGATCGTTACGACGATTTATATATATATATATATATATATATATATATATATATATATGTACTGAACAGTAGCTATCAGTAGACAAAACTTTATGTGCAACTTTTTACCTGAACCTCAATGAGCTATTTTCTCTAACGAAATGATTTCATTGGACCTTGGAAAAACGGCAATGTCGGATACTGGTACTGCTTTGGGTAAAAAAGTATTTTTATCAGTCTTAAAAACGGTTCATTTGACCTAAAAAATTTGGACCAAAAAACGACATCCTTCTCTGCTATGCTTTCAGGATATTCTTTGAAGTGGAGTAAGCTAAATTAATGTTGACTTACGGTCACATCAGTAAGACAATTATCCTGATCATGGACTGATCAATTTGCATTAGAATGCTCCAAGGGACCGGTTGAAAACCGTTTCCTCGAAAGTATGGTAAATCACTCAAATCTCAGCGAGAATCCGACACTCCTTGACTTGATCAACGTGGTTCAAGTGTCTCAAGTCCTCAAATATTGGACGGAACGTTTTTCCAGACATTTTTTAAAAAAAGGCAACATTTTTGAATTGGCTGAGACGAGAGCACTGTTCATTGTAGATGTCTTGTTTTCTGCAGCGTCATCAGAACACTGCTGGTTAGGTTCTGATTGAATATGTCGACAGTCAGTTCAATCAGACCAACATTTAAACCCGGATGCAAAGACTCAGGAGCTGTTGTCGATGACGAGACTGAGATACGGGAACCAAAAGGTAGAGTACTGCGCTGGAACATGCTCTACGGGTTGTTAATCGTGGTCAGTCGTCTTGATTATGAAAGCAGCAGTATTTGCAGGTAAGTGTCACCTGAACCAATCTTCAGAAAATACGTACTGATAAGCACGACATTTATAAAACCTTCTCTTCGCATGGTAGTCGTAGTCCTGGATTCAACGTAAGGAAGCGGTGTTTACTGATCACTACCGAAATAATCTTTACTTGAGTAATCACAACTTTCTGCTGCATTTGTTTCAAAGCCCACATAATTTCCTCTCGTTGGCAATAAGTCAGAATCCTTCGTTTGATGAAAAATGCATCATCATTGAGTTCAAACTGTATTGTCTCCACCGATATTCCCCCACGATTTTTCAAGCATTTTGTCGCTTCTTGTTGAAGAAGTGCGGGATCGATGAAAGTTGCTGTTGTTAAATGAAATGAGAGCCATTGATTCTTAGTTCGTAATGTACTCAAGCTCTGAAAAGATGGACTATAAACCGAAATTATGAAACGGTCCGGGGTGTAATTGCTTCTTGGAATTTACCATTTCCGTCAATTCGGACGAAAACCATGGGGCAGTGACCCGTTATCCCTTTGATTTTTATGTCAATGGGCTTTCTGTTTATTGCCCAGGGTCATATCAGCTATCCTTATCCAAGATGAACTCGTGTTGAAATCTTCAATAAAATGATATTGGTCTGTATATGAATTGATATTTTTGACTTGAGGTCTCCAGTGTGCATATGGGTTTGGTATTTTTATTTTCGTTCAGTTTGGTTGCCTCCAACTAATTCCGTTTGGACTCGACAGTACCTTCGTGTGACTGATTTTCCCGCATCTATAGCAGAAAGCCTAACAGATTCGACAAACTGCAAGTTAATGGAAATCACCGTAGGATGTGCAACTGTTCACAGGTTCAAATGTCATCGCAGTATGGAAAAATGCTGGTGGAGTGACTTGAAGTTAATGGCTGGGGAGCTGATTTATTGACTTGGACATTTTTTTCTTAAACTAAGCTGAGATTCCAAGTGTGGTAGCTCTTTGCACATCATCAAACGTTTTGCAGATCCTGTGAGCCACTGCTTTTCTGTCCTCGCCACAACCTCTATATTGTGATACTATTCATTTTAGCAAAAGACGATGCAAGCATTTTCTCGAAATGATCTCCATAACGGCAGCGGATGTCCCGTGGTTTTACACAACCACAAGACATCTTCTGTCCCAGCACCAATGGATTGCGTTTCGCTCGTTTGGCTACTTGAAATTGACTGGCGTAACGTGATTCAGCCGAAGATCTTTTAGTTTCTCATACGATAGCTTTCTAAGTGAACCAGTCCTCGAACAAGGAATATAACTTGCGGTGACCCACACTCAGAAATGAAGCCGATTGAACTAGCGGAGCTTTCGATGAGCACTACACCAGCGCTGGACATGTTTGGTCCGATCCTCGATGTGAAGTGGATCGCTTCACAGATTCGAATGCTCAATGTTCAGCGATTTCATGTTGTGGCACCACCTGTGAAAAATGTATCTACCTGGCCAGTACTGTTGATGGATTAACTCGTATTTGGACTTCGCGCACTAGAAACCAACAAGTACGCACACGAAAAGCATTCTGTCAGACTCTGTTGCAACAACCTAGTTGATATAGAAAAATGGTACGCAATCATTAGTAGATAAAGTATTGATTCACCTTCAAGCATCAATGCCTAACTAGCCGTGGAATAACAGACAATGCCTAAAAGTATATCTTGTTCCGATGCCATCATTCCATTGAACACACAATTGGAAATATGCTCTGTGATACACTGCGAGTGGCAAATTATGTCCAGCCAAAGATGGAGACGAAAAGATGTAATATCATGTACTGTCAGCGTAAAACCGACCGTTGTCAGCAATCCCGGAGGGAATAACCATGATATGCCCGGTACAAAATCATGTACCACAGATTTGACCCTCGGGGTTGGAAGAATATAAACAGTGCGGATGAAACTGAAGAACACTGTTCCAGTAAGTTAAGATGAGTATAATCTCACTTGTATTGACCTCTTAGTTTCATCGAATCACATAAATTGTATGTGATGCTTAGCTTTTACTCAAAAACAACTCAATTTGTCCCAGTTAACATGAATTAGAGGCTACTAGTACTCTGGTGGTAACTGCTTTCAAAACGTAGGTGAAGGTACTTACTTTTGAGTAGGTCACCGAATATGCATTGTTCTAAAAAAGGTCCAGTATTTAAGCTTTATATGATTGAACGCTGTTTGTGAGCATTTATCGTGTAAGTATTACGTTATCCTGTCTGAATGTCAGCTTAGTTCTAAATTACGACAGAACCAGTCACAGACACCCACACCCCTATACACGCGAGTAATTCTTAAGCTATTGTGCACTGATTATTCGTCCTTTTCGGAGGATTTAACAGTTATTCTATAATATAACACAACCGTAGAATAATAGACCCCGGTTCAGTCATCAGTAATGACCTCAGGTCGCTCGGATTAGGTGAACGAAAACCAGTGTGCGAATTTTTGTGATAAACAGTAAATAACGCAACTAAAATCATAACCATATGCAGCATGTCTCTGCGTCCAGGTGTGCTGCTGATCTTTTCTGTGTGTGCGGTTTACGTTACCAACGAATAATCACAAACGAACTAGTTGATGTCTCAGTGTATATCGCTGTGTGTTTTGTGTTTGTATTTTGACTACATGAACCGATGAGTAGACAATTCGAGCCACAAATGACGAAATTAACGAATAATCAGTGAATGTAATTTTCCCCAGTAGGAGAAATACGTTTAGTACTTGAAGAGTGATCAATCGCATTTTACCGTATCCAGCCTAAAACAATGGAGCATACTAGAGGGTCTTTTTCATTAGACCTAAATACAACATTGAACTGAAGCAATAATGGTGAACTTGGTGAGGTGTGTTATTCTAAAAAGGCAAAAACGATTATGATATGCGAGTGTTTCTGGTGAGCTCTTTCTTGGCTTATTCGGCCCATGATCATCTCTTGTCTTTGTTTGATCTTCCGGTTCATTTATACTGTTCCGATGTGGAAGCAGTACCGAGAACTAGAAAAAATCCTACTTTTATTGTATCTGACCATTTTCAGTGTACGTCGTTCTATCCTGTTGTTTAGTCAAATGGAAGTTAACTCTTGTTTTCTTCAATTTGGCAAACCAGGGGGGAGGGCATAAAAGACTGACTGATGTAATCCGATACTTCTGTATATGAGAAAGTTGTCTAAATCGGATGCTGTCAGATTATCCTCGCGGGGAGTTTTAGAAACTTCGGTTTCGACGTCGAGTCTCTTCTCCGAAGGTTACTTACATATTCGACAGCCGTTCGTTACCTGCGGCCTCCTTTTATAGAACGATCACTTTCGCGTAACCAAGGGGATAAAAGTTTAGTTATTAATAAATTATTTATTTACGAATAACCCTACTCGAAAATATTGTTAACTGGTTGTATTCATGGATGATCTTAAACAAACAAATATCTGATGGTGGTTTCCTAGAGAGGATTTTTCGTACAAAATATGTGTTCAGCTTAAAATAAAAAATAATCAGTCCACTTCGTTATAAGAGAAGAGACTGATTGAGGGAAGGTAGCAAGCATTTCATACAGTTTGAAACATCCGAGTAATCGAAGGGACCTTCGTGCGTCTTTGCATCGAAATGACTGTAATTACTTTCGCCACGTAATCCAAGTTCGATGTCTGTTTGCCCAACACGGTTCATTTAACAGGATTAGCTCTCGCAATGGAAGAGGTATTTTCCCCCATTTGAGAAATGTTGAACCACTCACTCGCGTAAAGGAATTTAGTCATACTCATCAGGTGATGTCAATTTACAAAATGCGTCCGTAGTGACCTCGACCGTTCGGAGAAAATGCAGATTTTTTTAGACATCGTGCTAAATTTCTTTACTCCACGATTTCTTCTCACGTATGATTTTGACTGCACAGTTTTGTCCGATTGCGAACGTTTTCATGAAGTGACCTTCGAGAATTTTTCGTCAGCCTCGCTTATGACACACTTTCGGTTCACGATGACTGCAGAAACTCGGTTAGCTTTCGCTTCGCCGTTGCTTTGCTCAGCCTCCCGTGTATTGCTCGGATCGGTACCATTTCGGTGCCACGATATAAACAATACAATTGTGCATCTGTCTTCCGAATTGACTCGTCTTTTTCAATTTATCCGAGGAGACTTTGATGACAGTTCGTTTTGAAACTGAAAATAAAACACATTCTGAGGTCAGCAGCTGAAAAACTAACGTTTCCACGTAGCAACCGGACACCGTCAAGTGTACTTCGTTCCCTACAGACTAGTCGTCCATCATAGGAGTAGACAGCTGTGCGTGAACGGGTCATTGTCCTTGAAATATTAGTGGCGGTAGGGTGATATGTCATGGAGTGATGAAGGTAAAAAAACCACTGTGAGCCAGCTCAGATGATCCCGTCGTTAGATGGTAAACTCCTAGTCATTCTCCCTGGGTTCAAATCCCAGTGGGAGTTCGATGGACATGGATTGCTGATGAATTCTAACAAACAGAATGGTAGTTGTACGCTTCTTCAATGGTTTTCAGTAGTGAGTCGAACATTCATGTTGCATGAAGTAGCATATTACTTGCAACGACGTTTAATAGAACCATTGCAGTGTTAGCAAATTTTCAGAAACCATGTTTTTCTTGGTCTACACACTCACCCACACAAGCATACCAAACACATCCCCAGCCAGATTGAACTGGAAGCGGCAAGTACCTGAAGATGTGAAAAGATAATAACTGAGCATCCGCAGCTCTCGTAAACAAATGATCGGTAAAATGTAAATACTGCAATTATATCCAGCTATTCCTCATATAGTTCTATTTTACCGATTATTGAAGTTTGCTGGATGCTCCTAAGCACGATAAACAGATCTATTTGTATTTGTCCTCTATAAATCCGGTGAGAGCGCAAACTGACACAACAGAAAATAAAAATTCCAAACGGAGGCGCGTAAACGTAATTCACTCATGTTGCCACTTCGCAATTTAGGGGTTCCGTGTTTGGTGACCCCAGGTTTCAATAAGTTTACTACGAGCGTTTGGTAGAAAATTGTCCGTTTGAAACCAAAGTTAGTGAGGAGCGAAAACTTTTTGTCCCATTGAAGATAGAAAAGAATAAATTATTCAGAAGAACAACACTATGGAGAGGACTCCTGTCGTATACCCCCAACGGTCGCTTACGTGAAAAATCCAGCGAAAAAATTATGATAATACGAAAAGAAGTGTTTATCTAAAACAGTTTTATGGGAGGCATTGTATCTGGAAAACGGGACAAAATTTCCCCGGACGCACACTACCTGTTCCGTGGTTATTGCCGCCCATCAGGTATGCGTACCCGGTACTCTTCCGCCCAATCATCCTTTTACTTGAGCACTCCACAGTTGGTTTGCAGTTGTATTATCATTCGAGTGGAATGGAGCGTTCATGGACAGGGAATCCGTTTTTAGAATCTCACGGGTATTCTTCAAAAAGTAATTCGTAGGTTACATGGCTAACCTTCAGAACGAGGACACATGGCCCCACGGTTAGCCGCGTCAACCGACGAAATACTTTTGGAAGAATCACCGTGTGAGTCTAAAAATGGACCTCCCGTCCATGCAAGCTCCATTCGATTCAAATGAGATGAGCGCAGTTTAATGGGACTTGAATCGTGTTTGTGTTTGTGTGTGTTTATATGATTGTATGTGCTTTGTTAAAGCTATGGTTGTTAAGGGTGATTGTCATTCGAGTTTGGGCACTAAGCACTTTGGTGCGACCAACTGATAATGCCTATAGGATCCTTAGTCGATGTTTGTCGCTATGATGAATTGAGACCTAGAACACGTTCATCGGATCTACCGTGTGATCACTTTCGGTCAGTGGGTGAGCTATGATTGAGGTGAGCCTATAAGTAGTTCCCTGGCCAGACAATAAATGCGTAATTGATAGAGCACGTGATATCAAGCGGTTTAGGACTAGTAGTAAGTAATCGTTAGGGATCGGAATATATATCCGTCAAGAATCCATTTTATAATTCGAATATCACATCTCACAAAGCAACTAATGTCATAATCCACGAGAAAAATCGGAAACATACCTACATATAGCCTTGTCCCAAAATAATACATGAAAATGTGTGGGAGGCCAACTAAAGGAAAGGAAATATTTCCTGCATTATTTATCAATCGTCACAAATAAGTGAAAACGGAATTTGAATCTAACGCGGTTTACTGGCGTGAATCGATTCTGTTCTAGATGTGTCTTTCATTTGTGCACAATCAAGGATCGAATATAAATGGATAAAATTCACGAACAAAAGGTTTGTTACTCTGCAGCATTTTGTTTTCGAAATCAGCATCAACTGAACAGGTAGACGGCTTTAACCATTGAGAGCCAAATGCACTTTTATATTTGAGGCTGTCGGAGTATTAAGAAAATCAATTCAGCGTTTTTAACTAATATCAGTGTGCCTCTAGATGTAAAAAATCTAGTTGTTCGAAGAGAGATCTTGGGATCGTTCATTTTATTCGAGTTCCTGTTAGTTTTGAGATCCATGCAGTGTGTTTGTGAACGTAAACAATTCATTGACAATATACTTGTGATTAACCCTATAGTGAGTGAAGCGTAGTTTAATCCAACAGACCCTGAACTGCGTTCTTTGGTAAGTAGAAAGTCACAATAGAACACTTATTATAACCTGATCCCCATAAGTGTCATAAATCATCAGTTTCGAGATAGAAAAACCATTTTACTAAGTCGCCGTTTAATGAATGAATGTGAACGTGACTCACAGGCATGCTAAACAGAACAGCATGAAGCGGTATTTATTGTCCTGTGGTACTTTGAGAAACACGATGTTTGGTACTGTAACTTAAATTGGGTGTGAAATAATTGTTGTCTGGTGCCGTATCCATCTGTAAAACTACTAGACGGCCATTCATATCTGGTGTCATGTATTTCCGGATTTGGCTGACCAAAGGACTCTTGGCTGTATATACGGCACTCAACTGACTTACAAGACGACGGAATATGCTGAAATTATTCACAGATATTCTGATCTATGAGCACCCACAAAATTATTCGCTGTGCCTCATAGGGCCACATTTTGATATAAGAACTGAAACGACTGAAGCGCACAAAGCGCCAATCCGCAAATTCCAACAAGCAAGTAGCCGGTGTTGGAATGATGCCGCTTCACGCATTTCGAGTGGTTGTGAGATTGTTTTAGGTTGTTTCCTCAGCAACAGCATTCTTAGTAGTTGGTGATAGTTGTTGGAACACTGTGCAGTCATGATACAAATTCATGAATCTGATGTATTCAGCAGCCAGGTCTACCACGGTTTGTTTCTCTGAAGAGTACAGCTTTACTATCAACGTCGTGCTAGGTTGGGTATCATCTGGAAACTTCAAACCAGCAAAGATGCGATACTGATTGTGTTCTGAAGGTTCCAGCATCTGTATAAGCAAACACTCTCTGGATTTTACATCCACGTGTGAACCACCAATCAGAAAACTATCTTACTATGGTTTACAAAGTGACGTGAAGTTATTGAAGTTTTTCACCGTAAAAGATTATTTCCTTTATACTGGCGCATAGGGATGGATTCACTTTCGTTGCAGACGGCTGGTCACTGCTCAAGTTACTACCATATTCAAAATATGCTGTCACCATTTCAATTATTTTTGTCCAGGGTTGTTGGTGCGAAACCTTTCTGAGTTCAGATTGATCAGCCATGTCATGTCGCCAGTAACTGTTAGGGGACACAGAACAACCGATCACTGAGTGGGTCGTTCAGTGACTGAATATAGAAGAGACTTACATGTATGTTTAACAAAATGGGTTGGTAACAGTAAATCAACAAAGCAGTGAGCGACCGCTATTTCTCGTCCGGTGGCCCGGGTGTGTATGTTTGCGTATGTAAGTGTGTAGTGTAAAGTGACCACCTGTCCACAAAGTAACCAATTTAGGTGAATAATTTCGTAATAATTTTCGTTATCCTTTCCATCACCCAAAAGCAAAATTATTGGATCATGATTCCCCGGAAATATTGCCGTCATTAGCCGATCGATGTGCACAATTTAAAAATTATCTCATCCCATTCTTACTCCGTTCGAATGCGTATGTAAAACATAACAGTGGAAAAAATGCGGATAAGGTTTATCACAATGAGTCAAAAATGATTGTAAAGTCTTGTGGCTAAAAGCATGGGAGGCAGACTATATGCGATAGTTATTTATGTACATACCATTCTAGTGAATGCTGAGTGTCTCACATACCGGCTGCGTAATAAACAGGTCACTTCAACTTATTGACCTGGTAAATGCAAATTCTTCGCCATAGGCGATGGCAGATTTTTTATCGGAATTTGTTTTTTACACTTACATTGTGTTTTTGAGCTGAAAAAACATTTTGATAGACGTTCGTTCTCTTGGTGAGCAAAGTGTTTTTCTGTTCCGCGTATGTACTGTCATCGCAACTACAAGTGAACTGATTGCTGTCACAGTGATCAGTGAAACTTGGTATTTTAGGGGTCCGCATTTTGTGCCATTGGCCAGCTATATACGTTCAGCTTCGAGTGGAGCTTTAGTTGCGGTATCCATAATTGAAAATATTATGTACTTTGGACGGGAAAAATAAAATGACTTCTTTTCACTCCACGATCTTCAAGTGATCCGTGGCCAGATAAATTCGTCGTGAATTCGGCGGTTATTCAATTCCCGATTTCATGCTGGACACACTAAAGTGGACCACTCCGGTGGCTTCACACGCAGCTACCCCTGTTAAAAACATCGAACGAAAACCCAAGAGAACCATATTCATTGATCTGTATAGAAGTGACCACGGTCTCGTGTGCATGTTGACTATGCCGGACCCACTAAGGAACCCAGTTCCTAATTTTAGTAAATGCGTTATATAACTGACTCGACTCTATCCTGTATATCCACCAAACGTTGGAAATGCTTTGAGCTATGTCCGAGGTTGTTTCCCTTTCAATGGTGTGACGGCAGCAATTCGATCTAATAATAAATCTCTCTCCAGTGCTTTTCCGTTACTATTACTTCACTTCCCAGGTATAAAATCTGCGATGTGCATGGAATTATCCTTAGTAAAACGGCTAACCGAAAAGATTTGTCTATAGATTCAAGACGCACTTCTCTGGTCTCAATTGGATAGGAAAATTCACGTGATCCTATAAGCTTTTACGTTTGCGTAACGAGCAACACAGTACCTAGCAGCACCCTACAGCTTATGATCTGCAGAATCCCTGCTAAGAGATTGCTAACGATTATTCCGCCATATTGTGGTATCAAACGGATAAAAGACTTGACGGGCTACTGAAAGCATTACCATCACAGTATTCTGTTCGGGGTTTGGTGTATTTTCAAAGCAAACCAATCAGGAAACAAAAAGTGAGGGAAGGAGTTTTGTTAAGCGACGAAAAGGCTATGTGCTTATAAAGTATCTGTTGGGGAGAACATTTGGACTTTTTTGGATAATACTTTGAAATTCCAGCTTGGTGAGTCAACCGTCACCAAAATAAACATAATCTCCCCCTGGAATAACTGCGAGCCATTTCCAATTTGCCTCATACTTAATTGGAGCCGGTGAGAGTTCTTTCGAACCGGATGCCATGCCTGTAGTCACACTGTTACGGGCGGTCTACAAGAGGAATTCAACTGAATCAAAGATCATGCAGACACTGGTGAACATACAGTGTTTCATTACGTACATAGGTCCATCAGACAAAATAATCGACATTCGGCTTGACTGGTGCTATTCCTGCAGTGTAATGCGCATGTCGACTCTTCTTCAATCTAGGTCATTCAAAACTCATAAACTGGGTTACCGTGGAAAGAAAATTATAAATATGAACCCAGTGAGTCAAAAGCAGTCTCAATTCGGCGCTCAGCATTGGACGTGTATTCTACCAATACGAGGTGGAAAACAAATGGAAATCAACTTCACAGCATTGCATAGATTATATTATGATGTTCCTTGGTTTAAGTAGACGCTACCATGCAAAAATGGTCGACTCAATTCTACTCATTTTCAACAAGGTTTCACTTCGGTTCCATGGCAGAAAGTTCACACTGAAGCTCCAATCACATTTTTGAAACACTTGGGCATCATATAGCTAAATTATGCAGACTTAACTATATTTCAGTCAAATATCTGACGACATTTTCTCAGCTACTCAATTACGTACCGCGCGAGAAAAATTGGCTATCGAAGGCAAAGCAGGCGAGAATGTGAACGGAAGACTCCAGAAACCACCAGACAGGCGTGAAAGAGCATGACAGGGATTTAAGCTTTTGAAAAAGTAGAAGGTAGTATTATGCCAACGACAAACCTCAATAGTTCTGTTATTCTGGCAAAACACGAAATTTTTTCATTCACCACGGATCACGTTTCCACTTTTTTCCCGTCTTTATGCACGCCAGTGAGAATGTAACCGTTATTAAAATGGAATGTTTTTTAAATGAAAATGTTTATTTTGAGCGTAGTTTCTTCACCACTGATGAACTAACGTCTCGGTCTTCATGAGCTGCATTCCAAGCCGTTGTGTACTTGCTGACATATGCACAAAAAATGAGTGCGGAAGTGTAGTTGAATGGGCCTGATTATCCTTGGAGAATTCCTATCATGGTAGAAACGACGACCGTGATAGTCTGCCTCAAATACCGTTTACTCAGTTATTCAGGGGATCTGTAATGGTCTTCAAAACCCCGATATCCATCACCATGTCGAAGACAGATCTAGAAAAATATAAAAGTAAGCGGGTGAAAACTGCTGCAGGTAGTGCAAAGTATTTTCAAAGACATAGTCCACCAACCCTGAAAATGATTTATTTAAAAAAGAGAAAAAAAGCCCAATAATAGGTCTGACAAGGTATTTGTGGACAAAATATTTCATTGAGAACTTTCACAATTAATTCAACACCAAAATAAATAATCAACGTGTCACACCGGAAGAGATGAAACCGGAGAAACTGGACACGTGCAAGGTTATTGAGAAAATTTGAAAATTCGTGTCTCTATATACAATCTTAGTTGAGAAAGACGAGTATCAAATTGTTTCACCCGTAGCATTTTTTCACAGCTTGCCAAAAATACATGAAGATGGGTCTTCCATTCTCTCTTATTGGTGTCATGATCAGTGCTTCATATCAAGCAATGGCACAACGACTAGTAGAATTATTGGAAACTGTCCAACCCGGGCTCGCTAATTACAGCTTGTGAGACAGTTCCAAATTGATTTTCGCCATACCAGATTGAAACACATAAAAGTAGACCATGGTCCTGTTAGAAATCCTATAACTGTTCACCAACGTTCCCCTTCCTGGAAGCCTTTGACATCCCATGTAGACAGAAAATAAATCCAATTTCCAAATATGCATTCCAACATAATATCTGGGAACAGCTGCTAGTATGTTAGTCCTACGCTCATTTTCGATTTCATGGGTGTTTGTAACGCCAGAGAGATGGCATCACTATGGGTTTTCCAAAGGGTCCATTGATAACGGACGCTTTTTATAGCCAAACTCAAATCAAGTGTAAAACATATAAACCATTGCAGTCGGAACAAGGCATACATCTGTTATTGAGCTAATAAACGTTTTTAATAGCATTTGCTCTTGTCACCTGAGCAAAACTTAGCTCTGTCTGAATTCCAGGGTCCGAAAACGTTTCTACATGTATTCTCCCCAAGATGAACTGGCTCAATTAGTTTGGAGAGAGAATGGCTACCCCGGTGAGTTTGGTTAAAAGAGCTGAACCTGAGTTGCGTTTGCAGCAGTTGCCCTACCTACCCAAGGCAATATGCAAGGTGAATGAGCGACAGTAAATAATTAGAGCGGTCTAAAACTTTGCTTCTTCGGCCCTAATTCTAGCACGTTTGGAACATTGAACTTAGGAAGGCTGTTTCCAATGCCAGATTGATTCTAAGTCATTTGATAGATAGTGACCAGAAAAAAAATTCAGAGTGATAAACCAGTTCCCATCTGATCAATCAAAACCAGTACCACTTTGGTCCCTAGCCATGGCAGGGAAATTCGCATTTCACCCAATTAACGTCAAACAACGTGCACAAATTTGACTAGTCCAGGGACCTGAACTGTCCTGGCCAAGGCCGAAAGGCATGGATAGTCGACTGAACCTCGAAAACCCGCTAATGAATATTGTCCGATGCAGTCGGAGATTCACTGTCACCACAGGACAAACTACATAGGCATGGCTTCCTAAGTCCTTTCCCCTTTTACAACGCTACATCAATGGATTTTCCCCCGGCCAATGTCGGATGCAGTCCACAGTCACCTCAACCACATGCAACGTAGGAGCACTCATGGGACTTGCTGAATGTAATTTACGCTCATCAGCTTCATGTTCTTAAGGCGATCATGTGCAAGGGACTGCTCGGAAAAACTCTACTTCGTCAGCAAAGTAATGCTACAGTCTTGCATTCTCCAAAACCAGATGACGAAGGTACCAATCTCAACTGGTGAGGAAACACATTGGAAAACGTCTTTATATTTCTCTCAGAGTGCACATGAATGCCGAAGTACAGCCTGACCACTGTTGTCGATAACAGCTGAAGTTGGTGGAATTCCGGTTTCACGAATATGTTCCTACGTAAAACTGTCAGTAGCCCGAATACTGGTCACCACTGGGGATTTGAGAAAGAACCTAGAGCAGTATATCGATGATCGCCGGAATAGTAACACAATTGGTAACGGTGTTTAGTTACCATCAGAGTCTTCCAAATTGATAAACAATTGAGCCGAGTTGACCCTACCGTCCCCATGACTAATCCAGCATTTATCTTTGTTTGATACTGCAATTTATTTGGCTGTGATATGCGTTATATAAGGGAGCCAACTCCAGCTCCACAAAGCAAATTAACATCTCATCCACAAGAAGCGGAGTTCAATCTTCGCGAATTCTTGTGCAGAACCATAACTGTGTTGTTTGGCTTTGAAATATAATCGATTTTTCCTCCTTTGTTCCATGCTTTTACACTGAGAAACGAGTAGTTTTACATCCATTTGTGTATCATTTCAAGGATGAATACTGTCATGTCAGAGTATTCACTTGTCATTTTGGCTTGCATAACATAGTAAAAGTAAGCGAGCCTCGAAGCAATTTAGTGGAAAACCATAAATTCTTTTTATGTAGACATTTTTCCCCCACCTGAACATATTACAAATCCTTCAGTGTGTCTCTGAGCTAAATCTCCTCGGCTATGCTTGGTGTGCAAATAATATTTTACTCTTAAGTCGACTATGGTATCCCACCATAAAACCGCCGGAGTACGGACTTTTTCCTTTAAATGAAAATGAAAGCACCGGCGCTTCACTGAAATATCAATGAAGTCACCGTTATTGAAGAGGACCTATTCATTCGGCTACCTATCTAGTTCATTATCATGATAGAACTACTACTTCACGGCATGTATCCAAATTACTGATTTGTCGGCGAGTTGTTTAAAGTTCAAACTGAAAACTCCCATTTTTCAAGCTGCCGTGCATTCGCACTTCTGTGAAGGTTATTTGGTGACATCCAAGAAAGTGACCAAGTCTGATCCGAGTGATCATTACAAAAACCCTTTCTTGCTTCCGCGCACCATTCTGTTATATAAAGTTCAACTTATTACTGCCTCCCAGTGACGATAAACGAGGATGTTCCAATTATGTCATTTTTTGAGTGAAATGAATTATCTAATCCTTCAAATAGGACAGCTCAATCAATTTCGGATAAAATGTACGTTTATGTTTTTCTTCGTTTTTCTTCTTTATCTTTTTCTACGGCCTTACAGCAGGATTTCGGTTTCATCTAGAAATACTACTGCAACCAGCCCCAAAGCTACAAGTGGGTTTTCTAACTCAGGAAAACGTGAAGTATTCGGGACTTACATGGGAGTCACATGTGACTCACCTGGAGTAATGATGCTACACCTGGACCTAAATATAATGGATACTTTCAAACCAGCACGACGCTGTGTTATAGCGAGCAGTTCCTTAATCACCTCATACGTCCACCAATGAATGACGATGCACGACTTCTGTAATAATATTATTTAATAATACTGTCAACGCTGAGTCGCTTTTGTGACCAAAATGGACACTCTAATGCATTGTTATGCTTGTGAAATTCAAAAAAGAAACCATAATGGAATGCCTGCTCCTGTCTAATGGTCTTGATGTTGATCATCTCTATAACAGCACATTCGATGGATAGTTTATCAAACTGTTGGCTCCGGGTTCCATATTTACGAATTCACGTGATAAACCTTGGGCGCACATGGGACAACGCATTATCAACTAGCAAGCAGTGCGTTAATATCCACGCAATTTTTTTAGGAAGGATTGGTGAACAGGGATTCCGAGTCATTCCGGAGGAACTTGCGATATTTTTGAGGTAATTCCGATCACGTTTGATTTACTTTTGAATAGTGTTGTTATAATCCGAAAATACGTCGGGAAATGATTAAGTTCCGATTATTCAGAAAGCTATCCGAGGCAAAGGCAAACCATAGTTTAAAGTAAGGTACAACTATATAGTCAACGACTAATTGGTACATACATTTTTAGCCTGTTAAATGCAAGTACGGATTGATGACCACCGAGATACCTTCCCGAACTCGAAATATTATGCAGATATCATCAAACGGGAATTGCCCTAATCGTTTGAATTTGTCACGGATCCCATGCCCTAAAGTTTTCCGAGTACAGCACGCAAAAGCAAACGTCACGTCTTCTCAAACAAAAGACGTGTATGCAATAGAAGGTGTTTTCCAGTACCAATCGTATAGAAGATATTCCATTCCAACTGAAATATGTAATTGATTTACCGAATCATGAACAAGGCTTCCATTCATGCTTGCAGGATTGATTGCGTGAATGACATATTTGGGCAATGATTTCTTCATTTCTGCGACGAGTTGAACATCGAAGGAATTAGCCAAATAATGAACAAATACGTCATAATGATGTATTCTGGTCAACACTGTCGATGGCAAAACAGAAAAACATCCAACGGATTTCCTAGGGAAAAAACGAGTTCATTTTCAAAATACTAAGCAACGTTTCAGAGCTTCTCCCGATACCTAATCCAGGAGAAATTCCGATGATCAAACGCAAACACTACAAATCCATGAGCAACGATTCCATCGAGCATTAGTCCCGGTGAAGCAAACGCCGAGCTATCAGACGTATTTTCCACTGAATTGTGAATGCAGAACCCACAGGAGAAAGCGAATCCTGGCTACATGGGTTTTAATTTCACCAGCCAAAACAATATATTTGCTGTGCAAGTATTCAACAAGCGATCGTGAGCAGTCCACGTAATTTGTCATATGGTCACTTTTTGTCCACGCAAGATACTCAACTGATGATGACAGACAATCTTCGAGGAATAATTATAGGACATTTCTTCAGTGGGTGAATTTGGAAAATCGTGGACAGGTCGGCAAATTCTATTCTGCTTTACTCTCCCCTCATCCCTTTTATCAGTCTTCTGGGAAAAGATTACTATTATTTTCATAGAACGTATTGTTCACACGAGGAGCCTGAATGTTATTTAATGGAAAATCCACTGGCATTTTTCACATCGAAAAGTCGAACGCCGACAGCCGTAATCGCACCACCGATCCTCCGCACACCGGGAAGATGCTCTACCAGCTGAGCTATTGCGATCCGGACACTGGGCTGTGAATAACGCAAGTGAATAATCGGTGATGCGCTAACCACTATTCTAATGATGTACAGTATCTTTCCTGGATTTTATCGTTGAGATTGCCTCGTAGGTCACTTGCCAATGGGAAGAACAGCACACGGATGGACCTGATGCATTGGACATTGAAACATACTCACACAATGTATTGTTGGCTCGAGCAGCCTAATCGATTCCGGCTCGTGGCTTCCGAATTTCGATGTGAAATAATGCAAGTGGATTTCCCATTACAAAGATTCAAATTTCTCCTGCCAACAATATGTTCTATGAAAATAAGGATCTATCGGATAACCTACCATCCTCAGCTAGACTATCACTATTTTTTGCACTTCTCAACCTTCAATTTATTCTGGCATGATACCACTTCGTTCTCCCACAGATCCGTCATTTTTATTTTCGTCAACCTTCAGTGAATGAGTTTATTGAGTGATAGTGACAAGTAAGAGCGGTTATCGTTGTGCCTCCAGGTGATCTTTTCCTATTACTAACTTTCTCGATCCACCCCTGGGTTTTCGTCTCTCACTTGCGCAGCCATTTTCGTGCACATATTGTGCCTTAGAGAATCGGAAGAAAAACCACTCAGTTCATCCTTTAAAGCAGCTGTATTCAGCTCGACCGTGATTCAGGTCCATATGAGTCATGTGTGACCAGGTCACTGCATCTTTAGGCCGTAATTTTCGCCTCGACCATCGTGCAGACAGACCAAACCGTGTGAAGTACGCCCACTAAGCATGCGCGGTGTCGACAGACGCTACGAATGCCAGCTCATTGGGTGGAATTCAGTGCCAAGTGCATGATTTTGACAGTGATGCACTAGGCAGTGCAAATTGGGCTAACGCGCAAAACTTCATTTCATTTGATATTCGCAAAACTGAACCCATCGTTGTGGTATTGCTCGTGACTTCCGTGGACAATCGGTTTCCTAGTCATTCACACCCACACTTTCAGTTGCACGAAATTTTCCAAAGGACTGAGTTCACTGGGCAACCCCCTACCCATGTTCAGCCACATGTACGACATATTGCACGAAGGGACACCACACATTTTCGGTGTTTGTGCGTGTATGTCGCAATGCGCGGTGTGGGAATGGTCCAGTCATGTGTGAGCTGTCTAGAACACATTGACAGCGGTGAGATAGTGTTAGAGATAGTCTGGTGAACCCAGTTCTTGGAAGAGTTTCGTGCACCGGAAAGTGTGTATGACTAGGAAACCACTTGTGCTTAACGTGAGTTTGTGCAAGTGGCCTAAAATTAACCGATGCGAATGCTTCGCCAATGTGGACGAGGTTAATGAGGCACACAAAGGAGTGAGTTCGTTCAACCTTGTTTATGCCTGTCATCAAGTAAAACGGTGACGGCGTGAGCTCATAGGTTATCAATAATTTTGATCTATCGAAATTTTCATCGTCACATGATAAGATAAAATTATCACCATGTAATCTGAAAAGCGGGGTCGGAGCAACACTACAGAGATTGTATTAGTGTCTGTGTGGGGACGGCGCAGGATGGTATTCAGCAATGGCCACCTACACCAGCAGAACACACGGTGTAGATCTGGATCATTCTCTAATACTAGCGAGACTGAGGATATGTACATCATCTACCTGTAAATTATACGCAGTGCCAAAACACTATATTCTCAGCCAACGATATGTCCCGCTTCATAAATCCCCCACGTCTGTTGCGCCACTGACCTCTTTCATTTTCAGTCACTTCTTATGATATCGATCTCTTTGCCCAAACCTTGACGGCAATTATTAATCTCTAGTGCGTTATAGTAACATCCTTTTGTCCAATGGCAGATTAGACCCACCCCATCGAACGTAGTATTTGAGCTGAAGGAATGCACTACAAACCCCTTGATGATCGTGTCGTAAACCATCAATCCCATTTGTTCGACTTTGCGGACCACTTATATTTCATCACTTCCCTTTTTTGGATTTGATGAGAAATGCCGTGCGGTGAACCACGTGCAAGTTTACCACAATGTGCAAGTGATCTGAACACGTACGTTTTGGATGGGGAATTACAGCAAATGATACATGATAATAGACCGGTCGATAATTTATTCACTGAAGTCTACTAAAGACTTCAAAGAGAGTAGTATGTACGAGACAGGAACGAATCTCTGTCGCTGGAACTAGTCGAGACGTTTTTGACCAAGACCGAATTGTAGCGACAGTCATCTTTATTCTTGATGTGAACGAGTTCATTGTTTAACTGGAAGCGAACCTCCAAGTGCGGTGACTATTTGAGCGCTGCTTTTGAGCATGCTGTCAAAAACATGCTAGTCGATATCTATCCCGGAGGATTTCTCGTTCTAACGGGTGGCGGGAAATACCTTCCTGGGTAATGTATTCAAACAGAGCCGAGTAAAGTGCACGTGGTCCACGTAGTACGAGTACGAGCTGCAGTATACGTATGGATATTTTAGTACAAATGATACTCACGCAACTGAGATCTTAATTATAATTACCTTCATTCACAACGGCATTTATGCACACAGTAGACCTACGATCTGTGAGAAAGTTCCAGAAGGAAGGTAATTGAAATGATGGTGGATTGTATTAGCGAGATAAAGTAATGCGAAAGCAATACTATTCAGCGAAAGGACAGCCTACAGTGTGTTCAGCGGAACTGGATCAACCAATGTAGGGTACAATTTCTATATACGCTCCATTGTAAGGAAAATCATTTGGAATACATATAATCATTTTTTGTCGCAACCTTCAAAAGATTACATAATACGCCAATAAAAATGTATTTCGTTGGAAGACTAAAGAGAAACTCCTTTCCAAATTGACTGTACCTCATATATTTGTATATCGAAACAAACTGTACTCTTACGGTTCACTGTGGAAACAAGTCGTTGAACGAAACTCAGCCAAAGTAGTTTCCACATGCAGGTGCTTTCAGTTCGGTAACCGAATGAGTAACCGATCAATCCAGAATTAGCACACACTCTTGAATATGGCATTAGTTACAATCCCAACCAATTTGTGTTGACTCAATCATGTATATTTGAGGTTTCAAATCACTCACATAATACTTGACCCATTAATTTTAAACCCTTGAAAGTCCCGAAAGATTGAGCTCATTCAAAATTGTACCATTAGGTTTATTCTGTGAACCAACGCCATTGATGAACTGTTACTAGTTGTTTCAAGGGAATAAGATCCACCAACAGTTCGCAATTTTAGGAGACAACTGTGAAAGTACACGAATGAACCGAAAACAGGATAGCGATCAAAACTGTGCCAATGGATGGTATACTGTTGAGTGGAGATTACCTAAATTGTCATTTTGCTCGAATTTTCCATGCAAGAGCGTACACATTGAACAACGTGACCGGTTTATTAGCAAGTGGCGCGTCCATATTGGCTGATAGATCACCAACAGCGCGATGGGAGTACGTCAGTAGTTTTGTGCGAACGTTCCAATCTAAAATGAACCTGTTTTGAAATTTTAATTAGCAAACCTGGCTGTTGGTCATCATGATATCAAGCGGACAATCCGTAACGATTTTCACCGGGTTTCAAAATCCCATCACTTTCATCGTTTTTATTAGCATATTTATAGAAATTCGACCCTCCATGGATGGATCCATTTCCACCGTATACACTGTACACATTGAAGTCATAAACGCTGTAGCTTTTATACGGAATAACCATTCTCAAGATAAAGAATGAATGCGAACAAATCTTGAACAAAACCGTGCCATGAAACTGAACACCGTAGTCTGGGTCTTGCAAGGAAAATTGTTCACATGCCACGAGAAAATCCCAGAATAATCCTAATGGTACAATTTTGAACAAGCTCAATCGTTCGGGACTTTCAAGGGTTTAGGAGTAATGGGTCGAGTATTATGTGAGTGATTTAAAACCTTAAATATATATGATTGAGTCAACACAAATTGGTTAGGATTGTAACTAACGCCATAATCAAGAGTGTGTGCTAATTCTGGATTGATCGGTTACTCATTCGGTTACCGAACTGAAAGCACCTGCATGTGGAAACTACTTTGGCTGAGTTTCGTTCAACGACTTGTTTCCACAGTGAACCGTAAGAGTGCAGTTTGTTTCGATATACAAATATATGAGGTACAGTCAATTTGGAAAGGAGTTTCTCTTTAGTCTTCCAACGAAATACATTTTTATTGGCGTATTATGTAATCTTTTGAAGGTTGCGACAAAAAATGACTATGTGTGTTCCAAATGGGCCTACCCACAAAGCGCCATTGTTTATAGCTCTGTTTTGACTTGTTGTGGTAGTTTTCGCTGTACTGTTGCTTCCGAAGTTGACGACATCTTCTCAATTTGACGCAGTCGTAACGAGTCGGATGTGTGAAGTTTTTATAAAATGGTACATACACAGGCCAAGAAAAGGTGGTCAGAGAAGTCTTCACAATACAGCGCAATGTTGAGTCTGAGTAGACATGTTCAGTTCAGAACTATCAGCCATAATTATAAGTCGAGCTATGCTCTCGGGATGAGATTTCCGTCTGTATGTTTTTCGGTCGCTGCTTTGGCAGTCATGTCTACGTATACCCATAGAGTTAATAATCTTGGGTAATTTCACTATCACACAAATAGAACCGCCTTTTGGGGGAAGACAAGCAGGTCTCAATGTTTTGGCATTGGGATCATTTAAAAAATGGACACATGTACGGCACTCTAATATAATATGAAATGACTTTGGATAATTAACAAGAAAAGGACTAAGCTCGGGGTGAACTCTGTTGGAAACGTTAGCATTAATGATCAAGCCGAGAAATAGGAATGATCCTACGATGAACCTGGTAAAGCCACCAAACACTACATGTTTAGGATCCACAAGTCCGGCAGAATTTCCGAAAAGAAATCCACTGAAATCCTGATTGGAAAGATAAAGATAGCAGAACGGTCGTCACATACTGCAACTAGACTTTGATTAGAACTTTCACGTACTGTTGGCGGCGTAAGTACTCTGCTAGGTTCGCAACAAAACGTGACCATACAATGCGAACAATGTGTCCCGTATTGAGTTCACTGTTTCATAGCTTGGAGTTTACGAATACATTATTGAAAATATGCTAATCACAAATATTCAAATTCATCCGTCATCTTCGGATGATAATGCGGGTATAGATCAGTCTGCGTCGGAAAATGGATGCTGCCACGGTTTATAAACATGTGTCACTTCCCGTTTAACATAAATTGCAGCTAGTGTCCGTTGATCGCAATAGGTACAGCACTTTACCATCAATGAAATGAAGGCCTGAGCGCTCAACAAAAAGCAAAACCGCGTATAAAGGTTGAAAATACACACTCAGATAGATTTGCGACCAGAAGGGTTTGTGGAGATGATAGGTTCATTTAGGCAGAATTTCAGAATTTCACCAAAATATGTACTTGCTTCCCAAGGATGAGGTCATATACATCTCGTTTTGGCAGTTTGTCTAAAATAACATCAGTGTTTATCTCTAGATTATGTTTGTTCATTCCTCACAAATATATTCCAACAATTCATCAGCAAAAAATTCTGAATCATAAAACCACTCAGTTGTCTAAAATGCTTCTTATTCGGAGGCAAATATGGATTGCATTTGTAGTTTGAAGGAAAGTAAGCAGGTAAGTCTGGGCTGTCGTTTCTGTTCTTCAAAATATAATCCTTTTTAAAAAGTATATAATAGCACCTCAAATGAGCGAAACACTTCTTAAGCGTCCTACTAATTGTCTTCATCAAACAGCACTCATGTATCAAGGATAGAGGTCGTTGGAAATGTATGGAGAAATATCTCCACTGAGCAGAAAAAATAAAAGGTTCATAAAAAATCACATCATTAAGTTCAATACGCGCATCAAATTCCCATATCCCGCGGACAACACAAATAGCTTTGGATGTTTCTATTCGTTTAGGAGAAATGACACAGAGGGGTGCTTACTGAGTAGAAAGAAAAGTTAGAAATAAAACTAGAAAGTGACACCTCTAATAACACAGCTCTGTTGGAAGATGTAATGCGCCATCATCTCGGTTACCGTGACTAACCTTTTGCAGGGCAATTTTACAATTGAATAACTCTGTGGGAACGTTCACATGTCAACAGATATTCCGTTGTGCAGCTGTGTGGGTGCACGTGTGTGTGTGTGTGTGCATGAGTGTGCGTGCGTTCATTATTGTGGTGGGTGAGTGATTCGTTGTTGGGGTCAAATAGCGTTATGGCCTTGGGGTGGTGTGGAAGTTAACCTTATTTCCAGATGCACTTGTTTACGGGAATATCACATCAATACTCACAGCGATTTCATGGCTTTTTGATTTGAAGTTATTCAAGGAACGGGAAAACTCAGAAGCATCATTGATGTGATTAACCACTAACTTCTGAAATATTTTGCTAACTAGTTGATTCCACAAGGTGTGTAATCATCAATCGGGCGAATGGGTCCAACCGGTTTGTGCATCTTTGGTAGGCCGTTACTTCTCCCGGGTTGATTTGTTTTTTGGTGGCAGTAAATACCACAAGGAATATTTCAGTTTCTCCTTCAAGCCTGGTGGGATCTCGCATGCTTTGGTTCTTGCCCTATTGAGAGTCGCGTTCGCTGTTTTCCCCTCAATTCTTTCATAAGGCCCCATCTTTACGTGCTCGGTAACCCTCAATTCATAGTTCCAACTAATAAAACAACCGTGGCATTCTCGTTCTCAGGTTTTATAATATGGATTAGAGAATCCTGTTTTAATCTTTCCAGTGACGTTTTTTTTCTAAAGAAACACCTGGCAAAATTGTTTGCTGGTTCTTAGGAATGGTACATAATATTTGTCCAGATTAATTGGAGTTTGATAAGGCTTGTTACAGTGCAGGCAAAACGTCCGCAGCCATCGGCAGCTTTCTGTGAATATTGAAATTCAGACGCTTTTGTAGTGAAAGTATTTCTGAGGATAATAAATTTTGCTTGAATATGTTTCTAACGAGACTTTCGGGATTTTGGATGAAAGATTTAATGGCTTATTCTTTTTCTTCTCTCCTGGTTATATTTTGGAATGTCGGTTTGATAAACCTGTGCTGCTGTCGCGATTGACGTGTTTTAAACTGGAGCGAGAATCGTCCATCACTCTTCACGCCATAGCAATGTCACAGCATAGATGACGATAGTACCAAAATACTCCAACTCGGATCCAGAACACGCATTGAGCTCAAGTAAGTTGAAGCTCCTTCAATAAGCCCCAACTCTACATGTATCAACCGAGATTTAGACAGCCCTAAACTCACTGTGGTTGAAGCATCCCAAAGTTCGCAACGCTAGTTGACCCCAACAACGAATCACTCACCCACCACAAAAATGAACGCACACACACTCATGCACACACACACACACACGTGCACCCACACAACTGCACAACGGAATATCTGTTGACATGTGAACGTTCCCACAGAGTTATTTAACTGTGAAAGTGCCTTGCAAAAGGTTAGCCACGGTAACCGATATGATGGCGAATTACATCTTTCAACCATACTACTTTAATAACCAGCGCTGTCAGTAGAAATAATTCGTGACACGTTGAATCTTCGATGTACTCCTTACATCGTCTTGTCGGGGTGTTTTCAAATTTTTCGGCAGACGTCTGCTAGGAAAAAAATCTCCTTCGGTCAAACTTTAAACGGAATAATCTGAATCCAGCAATGCACGGCTTGCACTTATATTTCGTCACGGATTTGCAGATCTGGTGTTCTGCTTTATTTTCTGTGTATTGGGTATTATTGCTCCATTAATTTATCCAATTTAATTTCCTAGCTTTTAGCGTAGTACAGATGGTGGAATACTGAGTTTGCCGTTTTTGCTCCCAAATAAATATGAGTTGTGTACGTCACTCCTGTTCAATGAATAAAAATGACGTTTTTCTGTATATCAGCCAACCGCAGTAAGCTGACTGATTCATTTTAAGCTGGAAAATGTTCTTCCAGTGGTTCATTTAAATAGGATTTCACAGCATTCTTCGATAACGTGTTTGAAATTTTTTAAGAATAATTATAACATTTCATGGTTTTGTTAAATTAGACGGAAATTTGATAACAAGGTTGATAAACGTCTTCTTTTTTTCTCTTCCGGTTGTATACAAAGAATTCAATGGGACAGAAATACAGACAAAGTAGAGTCAAACTGGAATATCGATTTTACTTACACAGTACTCAAACCTATTCAACGTGGTCTCCATATATGAGTCTCACAATTTTTATTGGAGTCTAATGAAGATTTAATCTCCCGGATTCACCAGAAAATTCACGATCAGAATCACAGACCTCTGTCGACCAAATGGAATTTAATCAAAGTAAAACGCAGTTAGAACTTGCATGACTGCGAATATTGGAACTTAGAAATCGCATAGAACTGGAAAGGCTACAGTGCAAAAGGGGTGAAGCGGTGAGACTGCACGGAGATTTTAAATACGACACAACCAGCGCTGATGCTAGTAACCACAATGGCCGTCCGTTACAACACAGTGAATGCTGCTTAGTTCTTCAGAAGTGTTATATCTTCAAATTCGATGGCAATCCAAAACTGTATTATGCTTTCGTGAAAGATTTCCACCGAACTATTGAAAAGAAAACAACAGACAACACTACCCAGCTTATGTATTTAATTCACTACTGCAAAGGCGAGGCCAATAAAGCCATACAACATCGTGTTGTATTAGAAGCCAAAGAAGAAATAAAAACTGCCAAGGAAATGTTGAAAAGGAGATTCGGCCAGAACTATACGGTAGCACGGGTGTTTATCGATTCATTGAATGATGGACCAAGCCTCAAGAGCGATGATAAGGAAGCTCTCATCCAGGTGAGTCAGGAGATGCAAGCCTGCATCTCAACTTTGGGACAACTCAATTACACATCAGACCTAGACTCTAGTAGGACCTTGGAAGCTGGTATGATGAGGTTCCCATAGCAGATGAGATTCAGATGGACTGAAGTTGCAGCCTCAGTTATACCTCTGGGCAGAGAGCCTTGACTCACCGACTTTGCTGATTTTATTGAAGAAGAATTTGACATCGTTTTTACTAAATTCGGCGAATTAGCTGTACCACTAACGGGTGGAACACAGAAGACGAGCACTGCTCAACGGAAATCATTAAATCTTTATCGGAACGAGCATGCTTCAAGTAATATGGAATCGAAACAATATTTGACTAATCAGCTTCGATGTTCGATTTGTGGAGACAATCACAACCCTGAACAATCCCAAACATTCCTCGACTATGACCCTGAGTAAAGGTGAGATACTATCACAATAGGGAAACTTTGTCGCCGCTACTTGAAAACAAACCATATGGCCAGGAGTTGCAAAATTCTTCGTGGGTGTACAACTGGAGGATTTGGCGGATCACATTACACGTTGTTGCACTCAGAGAATGATGTCATCTATCAAGTAACAGTTTCAAGTCGTCGTAAGAAGAAGAACAGCGGAAAGACGAACCTGAAGGTTGCTTTGGCGGTTTCTCCCATCACTATTCGACATGGTAACAATACAGCATGAACATCGACGTTTTTAGACAACGGTTCCAATCGTACCCTTGTTTGGGAAAGTCTGGTGCTGCTCCTTGGGATGCAAGGCAAAAGCGAAATTCTAACCGTTTCAACAAGGACGAAAGAGGATAGCTCCCAGGCTACTGAGGTGGAATTTGACATTGAATCCAACGACAAACGTCGTGTGATCCACGTCAAAAGGCGTATTCTGTCAAGTCTCTGCCACAAGGTAATAGTACCGTGCCAAACTATCAATTGGCAAGCGCGATGGCCACATCTGAGTTGTATCTCATTTCCGTCAGGCGAGGATATGAAGATCCGGTTACTGTTAGGGTACACCGTGCCAGAGGTTCATTGGGTGCAGGACCAACGTTTGGGTGACACGGATGAACCATATGCTGTCGAAACTGTCCTGGGATGGATGCTGATGGACATGTATCGACATTTCGATGAAAATAGTGTTCACTGGTTTATGATCGCTGAACTTGAAGAGGATTTAGAGATCTTTGATCTACAAGATTCGTCAGATGATGGCCCAACAAAGGGACAGGGTATATCCGTAAAAGACCGCGAATCCCTCAAGACCATGAGAAGAACGATATGCTTCTTTCATGGCGAACAGATTCAGCTATTTTGCTGAATTATCGAGCAGTGCTTTACAACGCTTATCTCAGCTTGGTAAACACCTTCGCAGCTCAGAAGATCTCTGAGGAAACTATACGAAAGTGATCAATGAATATTTTGAACGAGATCTTACTAAAGAAGCACTAACAAGCGAAAATAACCCTCTTTCGTGCTTACCTCGTCACACCGACGTTCATTTGGACAAGCAAGGAAAATCAAAAGGCACGGGTCGAACTTTGCAAATCCACGAGCCCATTCCAGAGCAACAAGTGATCCATCAGAGTGACAATTTCAGAGATAAGCCCGGTTCGAACCCATTATTGATTCATTGGGGTAATACTGGAAATGTCGGTGCTATGGAATCACCTACAACAATGCCCACAATGTTAGTTCCATCGACATATGCAGGTGCCACTCGACTGGTGATTGCTGTTTTCCCCGGAAATCCGACTTCCACTGATGCTGCATCCTTAAGACAACCCAAATTGATAGGAACCAGTATGATCCTGAGCTCAATAACACCCGGGCAATCATTGAAGGGATCCTCGACGTTACCTTCCGAAGCCTCCGTTCAACCGAACATCACAGTGGAACAGCTACAAAGTACGAGCGTGCCTAACACCAACGGTGGTTCCCGATAAGACACATCGGATGGGCCTCCTGGTCCTAGACAACCTGTTCAGCCATATTCCGCGGATATCTTGTGAAACATTTTGAATGGTTTGACCTAACTAGTTACACGATTTTCACCTGCCACGAGTAATACAATCAAAATAGTATCACAGCTACCCAGCTCAACGGTGTGTGTACAAAAATACATCAAACTGAGGGATAACCTGAAGCGTCCCCAGAAAAATCTGCATTGGATCCGACTGGCTCAGCTTCCGCTGAATGAACAGCTTCTGAATCAGATTTCGCATAACCCGGTAAAAATCCTACAACAAAAGCAACATCCAAAACAATCTCAACCTGCTTCGCAACAGCAACAATCCGCTCGATTCCGAGGGAGCCTTGCGACAACTACTATTGCTACTGGTGTCGATGATTCGTCTGAGGCGCGCGATGCAGCTGTGGCCGGTCATGTTCATGGTACTGTCCGAGGTTCATGGCGGGGTAGACACTTGACTTATGAGTACTCGGGACTAGAAGGCTCGAACTCAGTTGGCCGTTATCAGACACTTTGCGCTTTTTCCGATGGAAATGAGCGCTATGTTACTCTTTCAACCACTGAGATCAGGTTTTCGCTCAATCTCTCTAGTGGACTGAATACAATGCGCCCATCTATCGCTACTGGTTTTACTCCTTGCATGCAACCGCTGAATTTGGATTTACAAAAAATAATTGGATGTGCATTGCATGATCCCGATGCGGACCGATTGACCTTGTCTACAGCAGGCCAACTGAATCGCTTCAATCCACGGATAGAGGTCGAGATCATGCAAATAGACGTGCTCAGTTTGTACGATCAGTCCAATACTTATCCGTCCAGTACTGATGAAAACGATACCTGTGCAACTAGTTCGGATGCTGACGAATAGAAGACCGACTGTCATCTGAAAGTTGTCCCAAAGGATCAGCTGATCGCCAAACTTCAAATAGCGCCAAGAAGCGTGATGGCACGTCTCGTTCCAGACTATTTAGAAACTGGGCGAATAAATGGGCATTGTACATTGCGATGCAAATGTCTCTGCACAGGATCTATTCCAGCGTGTATTGTTGCACCGTGCTCGACTGCTAAGAAGGCACATTTCTTAGATGAGTACTTTTCGGAACTTGATCAGAACTGACGACATAGACACCGTTAATCGAAATATCGGCTTAGATTGTTTTGTTTGTGTGGGATAACAATAGCTTCGATTATACATTCCAGCTTTGGCCGTGTGTCTTAAATGGTTCATGCACCAACCGAGCCCTAAAGCCGTTTACTTAGTTTGGTCGCTCGAGTCGATAAACCTCGGGGTCACTGGCCAAATGCAATTATTGAGAATGTCCAACCAGGAATTGAGGATTTGATGGAAGAAGTCACAATTAGAACGGCGACTGGCCGTATTTGAAGAGACATACATAAAATCCCCTCACTGGAATGTGAACTCGTGCAAATGAAAGTAGCGGAAGATTGGCTAACTGTCCAGAGCCCAACTCCGAGGCAGTGAAACACTCTGTTCGTGTTTTTCCCTTTTCCTATTAGTGTTACCGACTACTATCGAGTAGACAGACTCTATGACTGGAGTACGCGTTTCTTTCATTTCATTGGTCTATTTCCCTGATCTTTGCTCTGACTGGTCGGCCTTCGTGAAACTGGCCATTTTTACGCTTTGATCACTAGCATACGGTGGTTCCTGCTTGAGACTGATGGCAGTTTACCTCAAATGTACGTTTCGCTCCTTTTATCAGTTTTTTATTGGTATTTGCGCCACATATAACTGAAGTAACTATTTTGCCAATACCGAACCACGGTCTTCAGTCATTTTATCGACCTCGAGTGCGTCTGTTCAGTTGACAAGCCAACATAGATCGCGAACAGGTGATTTGCTGTCTCTACTCAGTACGTCGCCATCTCCGAGCGGCTGCCGCCAAGGTAGGTCTTACATAGTCACAGCACGAACAGTTTTGATCCAGAAAACGCGCCCAGGGAGTAGATTGCCGGGTTTTAAGAAAAGTTACTCTGTGTAAGGTAAATCAATATGTTTAAAGATTATATGTTAATCAATTCCACCTCGACTGAAACAGCATGAAAATTATTTGCGAAATCAACATACTCAATTTAATTTCCGGTGGAGCCAGATGGGAGATTGTTAATACGAGTGTAAGGAAGAGGGTAAAAGCAAAGCCGCTTGACGAACACGATATTCATTTATTCGGAATCTGGACAATTTGTCAGTAAATTCGAAGTTTAGTATACGCTTCTCGAAACAGTCCGTTTTTCAGACCCATAAACTAAATGTGCGACCAAGGGAATGATGCTCCTGTATTATCAATTATCTGAGACTGAAGTCAAAAGTTGAAGATTAGTCGTGCACCCCACGACGGTTTAGACACTTAGAAACACCTAATTATCCATTTGGAAGATAATTTAGGCATCCAAAAATAGTAAACAATGAAGTCATGGCTTATCCGATTGCGGGTACACTCAGTTGAATTTTTCCTCGAATCTATGGTGGTTTACTGGATTTTTGCAACTAATACTGGTTTCCGTAGTAAAATATGGAATAAAAATGAATTATAGAGAAAAATATACTGAACGGCATATCCGGTTTGCCAGCTGCACCCGCCAGTCGGTCAACTGGAGCATTGTCCAACAAAGATACGACATTGATGTTTGACTGCTCTGTCGAAACTTCAGAAGAACACTATTTCAGAAAGCTGATGAAAATGTAAGTTATCATTCTTAAGTGGTATTTATAACATGGCTTGCCCTTCTAAGAACAGCGATCAACCATACTGATGCTGACAAATTAGCTTATTACCAACGTCCTTCGTCGATCGCAATCGTGTCTGCGAGCACCAGATATTTTGACCGGTCTAATTTATGTAAAAACTTGAGACGGAGCTACCACATCGCCCATTGATCTCCTTTCTCCATGAAATCAATGAAGTATTACTTGGTCAGATGATGGCATGATATCTTCGTTGTTTATCATCAAGAAGAGGTGGTGCTGAGATGGAGTGCATAAATATCGTTTGGTTTACATTCACCTGCAACTGTAGTCTACTCTTCTTTCTTGTAGGTATGTATTTTGTGATAAGGTTTGTCAAGAGAACTCTAAGCAGTCTGCAACTAATTGACTGATATCACTCAGAAGATTGCGAACCAAAATGGTTGAGAGATTGACAATTAGTGAATCTGCCACTGGGATTTATCGGTATTCAGATTAGTGTAAAAAAACGGAGTGGAACATAAATTGAGGCATTTTTAACTCGTTTCCAACAACATTATCCGAATATGCAATGCAAAGCAGTAATACTCCCATGGTTTCTGACTACAGAGTCGTGTTCGATGCTGATCTTACCATCTCAATCTTGTTATTTATACCAAAAAATATGTACTGTTTTTGGTAACACATTTGAAAAAGCAGTGACAATTAACACCAAAATTCATACCCAGCTCGTTTTCATCCCTTCTTTGTATGTGAAAACAAGCATTCTGAAAATAAATAAGCAAAAATTTCTGTGCACCCGGTGCCTAAATGAAGGATATCGTGATGATAACTTGCCAGTGGATCCGTGGCAACGGAGACCACCCGCTTGATGACGCATGACTGCATGATGCCTCATGTATGAATGAAGTTCTTTCACAATCGAGGCTTTCATAACTTTTGATTTTTCTATGTTTGAAATATTGAGTCGGTAGTTCCAAGCTTGTGATGGGTCACCACGTTCCGGGATTGCGAAATTATTTTCAGCTTTCCAGCATGAGAAAACACATTATTTTGTAGAGAATAAATGAATGGACGACGGGGAACGAGCGCCGGAGAATTAGTGCCGAAAATTAAATGGAACTGATTTCCTGGAGACAGCATTTACGAGGGTCCAGAATTTTTGGTCACTAGAAAGGTACGATTTGTACTTCTGAGCTTCAAAGTGACCAATAGTGTTCCCTCATTTAAACAGACACTAAGAGAGCCGAGGCTGCATACAAACCATTTTTGAAGAAAATAACACTGGTCTCTTACTCTTCCTGTTCAGTGCATCGAGGTGTCGGTACCACTTCGCTGTTTTATGTGATGTGTGCATGCATGAGTGCACAGTCTGGAAGACACGATTCTGTTCTTGGTTTTCGCAAAAGATATGAATATATCAAACGAAATGGTGTCTTCAATAGATATCACGTCCTTGTTTATCAAAGTATTACTTGCAAATACTATTTATTTCGAAAATGAACATATAAAATATTCATATCTTTGCACCTCATCGGGTCGAATAGTATAGGTATCTTTTCCGAGAAAATGTGCTCCATCCACACGACAGGGGCTGGAAAAAGCCCATGCGGGACAATTTATTCAGTTACCCATTGGGTCAGACATGTTCAAATGATTTCGATATGTCAAACGAGACCAGGCTTGTTTCTTCGAAATTATCGAACGCTATCGACCAGGAGCTTGAGAGTACAGATAAAAGCCCACTCATGAATCGAGTAGGTTGGCACTCTTATTGATGCCAGCTTCGTAATTGTCCATGTTCTATCACCGGTCACGCCTGGTCGGACATTTTGGCCTCCACATCTTTGAGATCGGAAGAATCGGTGTGGTTCGGAGCGAGAAAATCGGCGTTGAGGGTCAGAGGAAAGTGAATCAAGACGTGAAGGTACTCCAAAGCCGGGACAGCAATATCTGGTCCAGAATAAATGAATAAAGGGGGAATACCGGAGTTTCTGTGACATCAGATGACACTAGTAGCTGTGCTGAATGGGACATAGCGGCGGACTGGTTGATGTTGGCTTAAGAACCCGCTTGATAGGAAAATGAGGAATGGGAAAGCAGTTCGGGAACTGGAGATGGATAGAATTCGCAAATTCACTTAGTACAATTTTAGACTTCTGGCAAATTACGGATTATTCTAAGTGATGTAAATTTCTGAACAAACAGCCAACGTCTAAAGGAGTTTGTGTCAATCATCGGTACATTTTTCAATCATCTTATTCAGTTAAAATCTGTACTTAAGAATGGACTTCAGTTCTGGTTTCAGTATTTGTGCGAGCCTTTCCGTTGAGCATCACTGCGGGTGGATGTGTTATTCTTTCTCTCTCTAGATAAAGAACGCAATCCATCTCCGTTTGCTGGGGTAAAGTTGGCTTTACCTTTTTGACTGTCGTTTCAATATTCAAGGAAGTTTACACGGAAAATTTATTCAAATGGTTTAGGTTTTTTATACACTCCCGTTGAATATTTTGTTCCTCATCATTCACGCTGAATTTTTCCGTATCTGTGAGGATGTCTCGTCTCGTTTACATAGTCTGAAACACCCATGACCAACGCCGTGATCACCCATCGGGCTGTGGAATAGGAAGCATTTTAGTTGTTTCGAAGGGTCGAAGAGCTGTGGAATTGTTCTGATAGGGTGTGGATTGTAACTCGCGTGACAATGCTCTGTTCCAAAATGAAACCTTCTACTGTAAAAAGCTGAATATGCTGTCTTGAGTTCGGTGTGAATAGTAGTCGACGAAGAACTACACGGTAATATTTCAAATGAAGTGATATTGTCGTAGTAACTTAATAGCATAACACGTGACTGTCCTCTTATATGACACTTGCTCAATCGATGTTATGTTTTAGTGACTTTCAACGTTGCCTTCAACTCTGCAGTGGAGAATTCGTAAACGAAGAGAGCGTGGTAATGTGACCGCCTGTGGAGTGTTCGTTTATTGTTTGCGGTTATCTAGAATGTGACAACGGGAAAGTTGTTCCGTAGTAAAAGCTGGAATCCCACCGAAATATTCATCAAGATAAACTCGTAACTGGAGAGTAAACGTGTGAAACATGTGCCATAGTTACCGTGGAATAGTTGGTTTTCGACCGAACATGAGACAGTGGGATTTACCAAGTTATCTTGGACCACAGTTAACTTTCGATTGCATATTTTCTCATTCATTACCAAATTCGGATATTTCCTGGCTCATACGACAATTTTTTCTCGACGTTGTTTTGTTCTGTATAGTTTTATTTGGATAGTTTCTTTTTTCCCAGCTAGCATATCTGCGAGTGTATTGATAATACGATTATGTGGTGGCACTATCCGTAATGAAAGCCGATTTCATTTTGGGATTCATTTTATTCATTTTCATGAATGCCACCTCCCCTAACGTGAATATCGTTATTCGGGTATAGCTTTGCATACCGGCACTGCTTTTCTTACGGACCAATATGAATTTATTTTAGTGCAAATGATTTTCTTACTCACCGTGTTTAAGTATAGGAGCATGTTAGTAGCCCCGTTCGTTTCATTCAGCAAATCTCATCAAGCGAGTAAAACTCTATTTTAACTCCACACAATTATAATTTCAATTTTTTGTCATCTCACAGGCGATGAAACAGTTGCTAACTTTGAATCGCGTCGTAGTATTTTGGACCATCTTCCCCTGAAAATCTTCGGCAAATAATAACTGAACTGCTTTACTAATAAGTATATCCACCTGTTGTTGTCCGTTTTTTTCTTCAGAGTGGATGACCAACCAAGATGTCGATATCATAATAATTAAAAATAATTTGGCGACTACTGGTTGTGGATCGAACACCAAAACGAAGATCGTAATATAGGTAAGAAAATCGTACCGAATGGTATATTATTACTTTTAAACAGGGAATTGAATATATAGGGAAGTTATAACATTTGTGTTGGCTGAAGCTCATTTTTGCTTGTTGCTATGATGTGATCGCCGAACTTGCCGTGATCCGTAGTTAAAGGACCCTGACCTTGGGCCCCGTAGACGACTTTTGCACATGCTCGGCTTGTTTTTTCGCTTCGTCACTACTAAATTGATCTTTAACCTTTGAAAGGTCGACCGCCCGTTTGAGGAGCTTGATCTATCGTTCTTTTTTCTATTCTCGCAGTTTTTATATCTCAACTATCGATGATTCATTTTCAGAAATGTTTGAGTCTGTAAAACTCAGGTTCAATAATACGGCTGGACGGTTTGTGTCTAGTGGCTACATTTGTGACTTTCAAATTTAGTGGAAGTATCTGCCCGGCATCTAACCGTAAACGTGATCCAACGCAATATGTGCGGTGGTCGAGTTAGTTGAGGAGTACCAGGTTTCAAAATGCTCCCTTATTTGACTCGTGGTTGCGTGGTTGTGCATTTTTGAGTGGCCACTTTTGATCTGATTTGAGTTATGAAGCATTTATTGTAGTCCATACATGCGACCTTGTATTTAACTCTTATTTCTTTAGTTCTGATTTGTTCCTTTGGCACGGTGATGAGTCTCCACAAGGTTTAGGTTGGTCGGTTGGCGAATCTCCTGCTCTGAAACTGAATCGACCTCACAGCTATTTCATGGATATTCCTGATGTATTGTGCAGCAATCTTTCTGTTATTATTCAAGCACCCATTCACCCAACGAGCATTTAAAGTGGTCGATATCTGCCATTCAATACAGTAAGAGCGTTGTGACACTAAGATCGTTTAATTTTAACTCGTTTTTTGTATCCGGGTGACACCTCAAGTAAGCGACTGACAGGTTGAATAGTTATAATATATAATATTTGAGTTCGTAGGAAATTCGAGTTACTTTGGATTCCGGCTTTTTGAATTCGCTCTCTGTAAAATTTCTTGATTAGTGCAATAAATACATACAACTTTTTTTTTCTTTCTTGCTGTCTGACTTTTCACCGTTTCCCTTATGCGACCAGTATAACAACAAACTATTCTTATTTATCCACTGATTTGCCTTCCTAAATCGTCCAGTATGTTTTAAGATCTAAGGTAATAGTGATTTGTAAACTGCTCTTAGTGCAAAATGGTTCTCGGGTACCATAACCTCGAGGGATGGTAGTTATATTACTTTAGTGTGTTCGCCAATGTAACAAATGCTGCGTAAGCAACGTGCGGTTATATTTTAGATTTATTCCATGGATATTGGGAGAGATATGAATAACGTCCAAATTCATCGGGAGGAGTGAAAGGCACAAACAAGAGATTTCCATCCCGGCAACAATCTCTCACAATTGTCCGGTTTGAGTCATGCAAAATGTGAACATCATTTTCCCAGAAGATCGAAATTTCAGTGCAACATGAACACAAACTAATATTTTCAATGGAAAAAAATATAATAAAGAAAACTGATAATCATCGAATTGCTATTACGTGTTCGTAAAAAAGGAACCGGATGAGGGCTTGAAAATCGGGTTCCCATTTAGCGCGCTTCGTTTATGATAGGTTGTCTGGAAGCGAACAGCCCAGTTGAGTGGAAAATAGACTAGTTGTGAAGTGTAATTCTGCGACATATCTTTTCATCTTTACTATATGCACCGGAGTAAAAATTGTATTAATTCGCAGTAGTATATCATGAAACTCCAGGAACGTTTGATCAACCCAAATTACCAAAGATGAAGCGGTAGCGGTCTGAGTAGTGAAGCAAGACAAGGAGTTGCATATATGGGGAGAATAACTGAAACAAAACAAGCAGTGTCTTCATGGGAGAGATGGAGAATTTTAGTCTTATCTCCTCGAAATTTCATGTTGTACAATATGGGTCCTAATAAGGGACCTACTGTTAAACAGCCATCTTTACCGTTATCATTATGGGAAAGATTACCTTTTGTAGTACGTACACATGACCAAAGATCTGCAAATTAGAATAGACTATGAGACCGTTAGAGTACTTCAGAGTAAAATATATGATGGAAAAGACTGAAGGCTATACACGTGAACAACAGTAATGATGATGAGTCCGCTTCCAAAAAATATATGCCATATTTGTTATCAGTATCAGCTGAAGGCTGAACTATTGCACCCAATTGGATTTCATCAATGTGAGTAAAACAAAACCACATCTGTCAAGCGAAACGTACTGAAGCAGGCGAGTCAGCTATGAAGCAAATGATAGAAGCTACTCGTGTTTTCACACACAAAGGAGTGAGATGGACCGATTATATCTGGTAAGGATGAGCAGTCCATGGTGCTTACTATGAACCCTGAATAAATATGAAACAAGAGCAGGTTTATGTTAATTCATGGGTGAAACTATTTCCCGTAGTGCACGTGTTTTTTGCCACATAAAGCACTCACTTGAATGAGGGAGGCTGCTAGCGCAAACGGAACGAGAATAATCTCGTTATCATCCGTTAGAATAGTATCAGTAGTAGGGGCATTATCATCAGAAGTTCCAATAGTCGCAATAGCAGTATTAGTGGAAGGAACCATATTGGCTTTTGCAGTAAAATTCTGGGACGGCGATGCAGGTTGCAGTAGTAGTGTTGGCAGTTGTGCTCAGGCGGTAAGACACAAATCGATGAATTGGTCGGCGCCAGTATAAGGAAAGATGCACGTATGATTTGCGCGAGTAATGAAGGTCTGAAATTAAACTCAGCGTTGGATGGAAATCACCAAACGTCATGAACAAAAATGCATGTTGCGGACTGAAATATAGCGTCAGTAGGAGAAGTAGAGGTTTTCGGAATAGTGAAGTTAGTGGTAGTAGTGGAAGTGACAAAAGTATCCGTGCTCGTAGAAGTATTAGAAATGGAAGACACGACCATAGTCATAGCAGTAGCATGGCAGTAACAGTAACTGTGAGAACATAATTGGAAAATGAAAAATTCCAGCAATAATGTTATTCGGGCTGTAAATGCAATAGAGAGGGCTGGGAAGTCAACGAATAGATTTGCTTTTATGTAAATATGTTAGTATGAACCCAAGCTTGCATATCTGGACACATAGGCGAACCCTCAGATTCCTAGAGAGAACAGATTTATCCTAATCTCTGCTTTACTGGAACTTCACTGTATAACAACTGAATTTCAGTAAAACCGTATCATATCATAAAGATACAAATGTGAATGTGTATTAGTGGGAATCTCGTTGGATTCACAATTGATCCCGTTCATATAAATGATGAGTTCCTCCAGTTCAGGTTAATCCATTTTCACAACACCGTGAACCGATGCCTTCACGCCATCATAGTTGGTGTGCGTCAATGTTAAACCAAAATAAGCGTGAAATTTGAAACAAAATGTACATTTCCAATTACCGGAAGCAGAATGAAGGTAAATTTTATGGTGGACATGTTCAACTTACAAATTTCGAACTGTACATATATTCACTAATATATGTATCAGTAAAAAGTATATCGACTGCATATGGGCGGTTAATGTAAACGGTATGCTGTCTATTTTATGCATCATAAAACAACACAACGGTATATGTACACGAAATTTTGTCCGTTTACCCTCACTCCCCCATTATGCAGATTATTTTTCATAGGACAGATTAATTTGCATTTCTACAAATGCGATCAACTGAGTGGAGTGCTTGCATCTTGTATGATTTGTCTTATTCTGTTAATAAACTCCTGAGATAAAGCTTACAGCTGTTCACGTTACTAAAACTGGCTCCTGTCTTACATTTATGAGATTTGGAGGTACATAAACCACCATATACTTGAAAACATATCTACAAGTCTCGGACGATTACGGAAAGACAAGAATACGACCAGTGAATGATCATAGGATATTCAGTGTAGTCGCAGATTTCGATGAATTTTATTTCGCAGATGCGTGCCTAATTACAAACTGCCAGATTTTTAGCGCAGATCACTCGCGTTCCATCAATTTGATCCAGAAAGTGCACAAAATGTTGATGTTTATATTTGAGCAACGAGTCAATTCATAGGCCATACTTTGTCATCATCACCATAATTATGTCAATGACATAACTGTACCCTATTCCTAATTGTGCCCTGTTCCAAAAAATACGTAATGAGACGCGAACAAAATGATAAGGAAGAAGTATGCCACATTACTATGAGTTTCGAGACGAAATGAAAAATAGTGGTTTGCTTTCGCAAAGGAGATAGATGAGTCTATCTTGGGAGTCGATCGCTCAGCAAGCCACTGAATGTCACCCTCCGGATCGATTGACGGAATCCAGCTGTGTAGATATTGACAAACCCTTGAGCAACAAAAAAGACAGTGTAGTTCTCAGGTGTTTCAGACAGAGATTTTAACCGTGTATTCAGGAACCCGTGCTGATCAGTGAACGCGTACTACTGACGATTTCTTCATGGATCAAACCCTTACTCAGTAGTTTCGTAGTTTCCAACAGTGAGTTGTTTGTTGAAGCTGACTGTTGAATCTAAACCGTGAAATGCTGTTTTTGTTCCCATTCAGTATCAGAAATGCAGCAGTCCGAAAGGGCCGTGTGTCTCGTTTACTTATCAGAATCAAGTTACATTATACATGCTATTTTACCCAATCTCACCTTCAATCTGTCACCTGATCTCGCGAAGATATGCAGCCTTGTTCTTGAGTACGTGATTGGTAGATTTAGCGAAAAAGAGTAATTTTGAGATTTGATAACCGTTAGTTTCACACAATAACATTTTGGCTCCCGTTGGTAAAATATGAGTTCATTGGAGTGGGTGATGACGTCCCCGTTTGGAAAAGTCGCGTCTTCAGAACAGGTTTCCAGAATGACGGAACTCATGCCGTCGGGTTAGAAGGTTTTATTGATGTTATTGATTAAAACTACTTGTAAACACTTTTGCGATAACAGTGTCAAGGGCTTTCTTATTTGCCGACGGTTCCATTTATTTCGTGTAATAAATAGGCTGAGTAGACTTATGGTATAAAAAAATTGGTAGGTTTCCTAACGCCATGCGTTGTAGAGTTTGTAAGAAGCGCACGATCACATAGCATTTTCAGTCCATTCCATAACGGGGGGAAACGGTTATCCTTGAGTATAATACTAACATTAGTCAAGCAAGATGAACTTTCTTCAATGGTGTACAAGTGCAGCAGCTTTTTACTGCAGAACTACTGTAAGACATGTTATGTCCTTTTATTCATCCCCAGCAAATTCCTTAACACAGCCACTGCCGAGGTTCAAGTAACAAATGATTGGATGAAGCAATTATGATCACCGAACTCAGGTTTCTGGACATGTTTTCTGCGTGAACTCCCACAGGATTCCTAGGAATGGCAAAGTCACTGGGGTGGGTGCAGGCTGGTAAATGGATAAGGGGGTTAGCTAATGATATGAAATAAAGGTAAGAAAAATGTAACCCCTGGATGTGGCAATGTTGGACATGTGAGACTGACTGTGTGGGATCCAAGATACCTCTGTACTTTGTCTTTACATATGTTAGTGGAACATAGCAAGCAGAACCACAGCACCCAGTGCATAGTCAGTTTTTGCATGAACTGAAATGAACTGAACTACCGAAGAGAAACATCTGTTCTTTCCCACAAGTTAGTTTTTGGCATGTCCATTCAGTTAGTCAGTGGGTTTCCGATTGTAGCAATAACATTATTGATCCTTCCAGCTTCTTTCGTCGGTAATTATCTTCAATCTTTTCTGATAGGCGCAAACTTAACGCATAAAACATACACCAGTCATATCATGAAGGGTTTCAGTATCAATAATCACGACATGTTTCTATAATTCCCTAACTGTCGCTGCTCGGAACACCAAGTACACCAGTGAAAAAGTTTGATCGAACTATAGACTTTGCTCGATATTCTCCTCCTTGGGTGCCCCCTTCGGTTTTTTTCACGTCTGATTCCTTTCCTGAGCAAATTCTTACTGCAAGCATTGCCATCTTTCTGTTCATCAACGTTCGAGGGTGAAAAAGTGATTTGTCTTATTGCGTGTAATTAGATTCACTGGCAGCTGACTGCTGATTTGTGCCATCATTGTTACGGCCACGAGCTGTCAGTGTTTGGAAGACACGCAATTGAGAGTATTTTCTAACATTGCCGAATAAGCCTTGGAGGATAGCTGCAAGCAAGTCGAAGGTTGTTTCAGTCCTAAAAGCTTGATTTTGTTTTCCGATATTCCGTCTTCTATTGTAGACAATTTTGTCGCCATTTCCTTCGTTTCAATATGTAACATTCTCAATTGTGCAATTATTACAAAATACATAATTCTATTTGCCGGCAATTTTCGAAAACGATGACAGGTCACGCGTGAATATACGACACCTCAAGTATGGAAGAAGTTGTTTTACAACTGAGGCTTCCATAACTTTGGATAAATTTGTGGCTAGAGTAATAGGTTAGAAGTTCCAAGCTGGAGCTAAGTCAGCACGCTTTTGGATTGCAAAATTACATTCAACGTTCCAGCTTGACATACCACGCTGATTTGTAAAGACTAAATAAACAGACGATGAGGGTAAGACATTAGTTCTGGTACGCATTTCTCCGATATACCAGGGATGAATGTTTCCTGGACTGAAGGTTTCGATGAGTTCGGTAAACGCTGAAATCGACAGATCGTTTTGTCATTGAAATTGACTCTGAATAGAGGCTGAATAAATACAAGAGAAAAGATAAGTTACTCGTATGTGACTGATAACAGGTTGGCATAAGACTTCAAATGTTTCCGATAGGTCATACGCGTATGTTCCAGAGCATTTCCTGATGAGCGGAAATAAAGACGCAAGTGATTCTTCGGAGATAGTCTTTGCCAGGGGCTAGAATGAACAACTACTAGAAGGGCGAGGTGCCCACTACGGAGCTCCCCGGTTACCAGCAGTTTTCCCTTATTTTGACAGACACCGCATACAAAACGATTGGTAAGACAAGAACTGTATATTTACACTTCCTGTTTGATGCATTTTCGCATCTTTACCACTTTACCGTTTTATGTGATGGTACCGGTTTCCCCGCTTGCATTCCATTGTCTCCGGTTTCCTTGTCAAAACTTTAATTTGGCATGCTCTCTTTCAAATGCAGCTCTTAATGCAGCCACAGTATCTATCAAAAGTGATGTGTTTAGTGCATGTGATCGGCTTTGCTTTGAAGCAGCCGATGATGACAAATGACGCACATTTTTCTCTCGAGGTCTTGTGGTACATTCAACTTTACTTCACGGTATATTCCAAAACAACAGCCTTCAAAGCCGTTGGATCCTTTTCAACACTGAGGAAAGCTAGCCTGATCAAGATTGTTCATTTTCATATCAAGTTCTCAAATTGCGTCAAATTGCACTAGTTCAACGACTAAACTTTTCGTATTTTCTTTCATAAAACCCAAGCTAAATCACGTGTGCGATAGCTTTTCACTGAAAATATGTAGTGTTCACACAAGCGACCTAGACACATGCTGCTTGTAAGTGGAAAGAAATTTGACGATGAGCCATATGATTGTACTTGGCCTGAAGTCTGATGGCATATCGGCCAAGTAGGTAAGTTACCTACCATTTTGAGAATCTCCTCCGGGAATAATTTGCTAAGTACCTTAAGACCGAAGAGTAGCCGCTTCTACGGGTAAGGCCACACGATAAGCCAAACTCGAGGCTTCATCCAATTCTACATGCCGAGACTCGGAAGCCAGATCAACTTTCATGAAGCAACGCGCGGTTTCCAACTCAGGAGGGAAGTCGTCAACACAAGTAACGGAAAGAACTGTTGCATGGGAGCATTTATTATCGTTTTTAAATCGATGCACTCGCGGATTTCCTCGGAAGCTTCTGTCGTGCCCACAATTTGACTTGTGGAACCCGTTATTAGTCAATTTCAACCAGGACACTTTTCGAGATAAGAATGTCCAACTCGCATTCACATCATTCTCTCACTGAGTGTGGAACGCGCTTTGTTGGTAGTGTCACAGGTTCTGCGCATTCCTTTACGCGTGAAGTCACAATTCCCGGAAGCGTTCACAATTTCTCATCAAAAATCGATGCATATTTTTGCAGCTAATACTGGAAAATATCAAATAAATAGTGAATGAACGATTCATAGTAGAGTGACACTGAACCCATGTTTTCGACGGATTCACCTCCCAGAATGGAGATATAACCCTTGTCGGTCACAACCAAGTTTACGAATGACGATGGTCCATCTTTGAGATTGCCAACTGGCAGCAATGTCTTACCCATGGAATGAATCTTGTCATCGTTCCACATAACAAATCTCTTCTATTTTTTGTATCGATGCAATACTAGACACAGCATAGTTAAGCATGACGTTCACTATTGCTCCCGTGTCCAACTGGAAATCCTCCTCTTCTCCGTTTACTAACATTTTAGAAGAATACCTTTTCGCTTTCTGTGCATTGTCACTCCCTTCACTTGATCTGTTTTTTGATGATTTTGCTTTCAGTCCAGTGTTTTACGGAGGGAACATTCTGACTCGAAATGGCTCCGCTTGTTGCAGTTGTCACATGTGCCGGACAATTGTCTGTTCCCGCAAATTGTTGTCTGCAAAAAAAACTGATATTGCTCTAGTACCGAGCGTGCCTCTTATATGATTTGCAATTGAGTAGTAGGAGATTAGATTTGTATATAATATGATTCATCATGCAGCTTGAACGCTCAACTCACCATTGAAAACCATGGAAGCACTGTACAGCTGTTTCATCCTTGTTGGGAATCATCAGCAGTGCACATCCACCGAGCCCCCACGGGGACTCGAACCCGGGGTGAACGATTGTGAATCGAACACCTTAACCACAAGGCTATCCGGGCTGGCTCTCAACGGTTTGTTGAACATCTACACTACATGATATAGCACCCTTCCGTCACTGGCTTCGAACGGTAACAACCCGCCTCCCACACAGCGATCGACTCCTATGATGGATGACTTCTCTGTAGGGGCCTAAGTACAACGAAGGCATTCCGTTATAAACAACCTACAGAGCTTGGTTACTATTTGCAATTGAGTAGTAGGAGATTAGATTTGTATATAATATGATTCATCATGCAGCTTGAACGCTCAACTCACCATTGAAAACCATGGAAGCACTGTACAGCTGTTTCATCCTTGTTGGGAATCATCAGCAGTGCACATCCACCGAGCCCCCACGGGGACTCGAACCCGGGGTGAACGATTGTGAATCGAACACCTTAACCACAAGGCTATCCGGGCTGGCTCTCAACGGTTTGTTGAACATCTACACTACATGATATAGCACCCTTCCGTCACTGGCTTCGAACGGTAACAACCCGCCTCCCACACAGCGATCGACTCCTATGATGGATGACTTCTCTGTAGGGGCCTAAGTACAACGAAGGCATTCCGTTATAAACAACCTACAGAGCTTGGTTACTATTTGCAATTGAGTAGTAGGAGATTAGATTTGTATATAATATGATTCATCATGCAGCTTGAACGCTCAACTCACCATTGAAAACCATGGAAGCACTGTACAGCTGTTTCATCCTTGTTGGGAATCATCAGCAGTGCACATCCACCGAGCCCCCACGGGGACTCGAACCCGGGGTGAACGATTGTGAATCGAACACCTTAACCACAAGGCTATCCGGGCTGGCTCTCAACGGTTTGTTGAACATCTACACTACATGATATAGCACCCTTCCGTCACTGGCTTCGAACGGTAACAACCCGCCTCCCACACAGCGATCGACTCCTATGATGGATGACTTCTCTGTAGGGGCCTAAGTACAACGAAGGCATTCCGTTATAAACAACCTACAGAGCTTGGTTACTATTTGCAATTGAGTAGTAGGAGATTAGATTTGTATATAATATGATTCATCATGCAGCTTGAACGCTCAACTCACCATTGAAAACCATGGAAGCACTGTACAGCTGTTTCATCCTTGTTGGGAATCATCAGCAGTGCACATCCACCGAGCCCCCACGGGGACTCGAACCCGGGGTGAACGATTGTGAATCGAACACCTTAACCACAAGGCTATCCGGGCTGGCTCTCAACGGTTTGTTGAACATCTACACTACATGATATAGCACCCTTCCGTCACTGGCTTCGAACGGTAACAACCCGCCTCCCACACAGCGATCGACTCCTATGATGGATGACTTCTCTGTAGGGGCCTAAGTACAACGAAGGCATTCCGTTATAAACAACGGGAACTGATGGCCTAGAAGATGTTCAGAATTTTGTGTCAGTCTGATTCGGCGAACCGTATCCTGATGTTCTCAACGGTATGAGTTCCTAATATGGCAATATATCCCCCAATCCAACACAAATTGGCACGCTTAATTGTGCAATGGGGAAAAATATAAGAAACACGTCAACTCAGATAATATCTATGTTATATCTGTTCTTAACAAAGAGACTTATGTTTTGTTGTAATGACTCAATCGTAAACTTGCACAAACCAAACAGGAGAGACGAAGAGTGATGGAAAAAGCCGGTAGTCATCTCAGGTGGTATTTTGTTTGAAGGAACCGTATTTCATATTCATTCGTTCTTCTCCCACTTTTAAATCAATAGGATATCCGAGATCGAAATTTTCGCCTGGAAGTTTTCCTGTTTGATTCATCAGTATAGGCCAGTGATCCAATGAAACCTGATGATGCGTACGCACAAGTTGAATCGACCGAAATATTGACCCTCCTCAAGGACTGATAGCACTCCATTCGCAAAAAGCATGAATAAGGGGATGAAGGGAATCGAATATGAGACTGTGATGAGCAGAACAGCACGCGCTCTAGTAAACGAACTCTCATTATTAATAGGATGCTGTCAGACAAACCTAACGATATAGACGCCCAGCTATGACACAGATGTTATCTGAAGTGCACACGGCACCGTGTGAATAAGTGGCCATGGACCGCAATGTAAGGATAAATTAGACCGAATTGCACAACTGTATCTGCTAGAGCTTGTTATGTAGAAACAAACCATGCTTGCGACTAAAATGTCTCATTTCGACCACGGCCATGAGTACTAAAATATTCCTGGCAAATGTATACGAGAAAAATAGTGTACATCGCAATAGTGAACCGTTGGTGATTGAAGTTACTCAAGGGAGCTACTTCAGTCTGGTTCCACAGAGTGGCTTTAACTAATCGGTATCCCCTGAAATGTATTGTCTGAATTTGGAATAGTGTAAAACGAGCTCAAGTAAATAAAGTATGTTGTCCGGTAATCTTTTGTTCTAATTCCGCTAACTTAAGGGTAACAAGAGAAAATATGAGTTCATTTTTCAACACCCTCTCAGATGGAACAAGCAAACTGCGGGCTAATGGTTGATTTTTCATTCGAATTGGTTCTCTTTCGTATGGGAATCATTGATTAGTTAAGAAGTAAAGCCAAAGTGAGGAATTCATCAACCGTCCGATTGTGTCAATTTCGAACAGAGCATTGTAGATTTCATTCGGTTTCATTGTAACTAAAGATCCGTTACCTTTCTCACAGTTCAATTCCTACAAAAGATGAAACACAACCATTCGTGTCTACGTCCTCTGACGACAGTCCTGATTTTTTTCATGTTACTCATAGGAGATATGAATAATACAATTCGGTTAAAATTGTAAAAAATGGGAACTGCACTACAGTGGAAAATATGACAGAGCCACTGGATTTATCAGATAGATAAGTTTGACTGTAAGTGGGGAATGTTTTGCAGTATTCACTGTTGTGATCAACCGGAAAAGTAAAGTGCGCTTTTTAATGTTCGGAAGTGACTGTTGCCATGATCTGTGAGAAGTAGGCGGGTTGTCCTCCAAAACATATTGCGTCAGTTCTCGAAGGTTTGCCGAAGTCTATATCTGGGTGCGCAGTCATTGATCTAACTGTTCACATTAGGCCAGGATAAAAAAGTCCTAAACTCTACAAAAGTTACCGTCCACAAAGTTATGTGACAAATAAATTTCATTGATTGATTCGCCCTGGAGTCTTCCGGTATAAATAGTCGATCTCTTCTAGATACCAGCCCGTCATATACAGTGAACAGTGCTCGCTTTTTGAAAATGCAGGTGGTTATGGGAAATCTTTGGTTATCTGAGGCTATCCGCTGGAAACGGATTTCATGAATTTTGAGAGAAAATTTTTGTTCGATGTCACTCTTTGTCTTCCGATGAGGATGCTTTTATTTATTGCATTCAATCAATCATCAGAACATATTCAAACCCCGACAGCACATTTTACTCATGCGTGATGCACGTCTGGGATAACGAATCTGTGATTGTCATCGCGATTATGGAGAGCGATCGACTCCTAAGATGGATGACTTCTATGTAGGGGCCTAAGTACAACGAAGGCATTCCGTTGTGATCAGTCTACAGAGCTTGGTTATTATATGCAATTAAGTAGGAGGAGGTTAGATTTGTATAATATGATTTATCATGCAGCTTGAACGCTCAACTCACCATTGAAGACCATGACCCCTACAGAGGAGTCATCCATCATAGGAATCGATCGCTGTGTGGAAAGCGGGTTGTTACCGTTCGAAGCCAGTGCTATATCATGTAGTGTAGATGTTCAACAAACCGTTGAGAGCCAACCCGGATAGCCTTGTGGTTGAGGTTTTCGCTTCACAATCATTCACCCCGTGTTCGAGTCACCTTGGGGGCTCGGTGGATGTGCACTGCTGATGATTCCCAACAAGGATGAATCAGATGTACAGTGGTTCCATGGTTTTCAATGGTGAGTTGAACATTCAAGCTGAATGACGAAGCACATTATACTCATGTAAATGTGACTAACTGAGCACCAACCTGATGTAATATTGTCGATTTACACGGTTGAAGAAGCTTTTCTACGGACCTAAATATGGTCATCATATCATTTAACTTACCTCTGACAAAGGACAGTAGGCGCGGCAAATGCAATCAAGGTACTGGCTTCTCAACTCTTTCGACTGTTTTTTTCGTGGTTGAAGAAGGAAGCAGTCGACAAAATGTACACGTACATATTATTGCTTTTCAACGGGGGATAGTATATTGACTGTGTCTGTTGATTTTGTGGCACCTACTCGCCTGATCGAGACACCTAATCAAATTTTAAATACAGATGCAGTCTTCAGTACAAAGCTAGTCACCTTCGACAGCTTGCCAATATATAATTTTAGAGTACAGTGTATTCCATTGGCACACCTGAGAAGTGGATGGACTCATCCATTCCACGGCACTACAACGAACCTAACAGACCTATGCCTGTCATAAGTCTCTATCACCGTTGCCCTTTATTAGAAAATCCATTTATTCAAACGGTCGGCTGAACTATGTGGGGTGCACACACGATATACTCTTTGACAAAACTTAGTGGGAATACTTTCTTTGTACGGACTACATTGGATAAAAAACAAGCATAATCAGATCAATTCCGGAGTATATGATGCCTGTCAGAATAGCATGACTTCAGAAACCAATATACTCAGACTTCGTCAGAATTACTGAGTCTCATCCGCATCAGGAAAGATAATGCGGAACTGTTCGGATATAGAACAACCCCACGTTTCAGCAAAGAAGAATGGCATTTTCAGTCCTAAAATACAAGTTCTTGCTTACGGTGCTGGAAGAACTATTTGGTGCAGCAATAGTTTTCACATCAACTCCTGCCACATTGGTTAGCTTATTTGGAACTCTATCGAATTATGTGAAATGATGACACATCATTGTTGTGGGCTCTAAATTGTGGGTAAACCAAATTGAACTTTCAATGGACCGATCTCATACGTCTGAGGTATCAGCCTTATGTTTTTTAATTCGCTGGACAGTTTTTCCTGCTTCACCCGAGTGTAAACCACAAAAATTGCTATTCATCAGCAAGATAATGCAGCATAAGCCAAAGCACCTGCACGATTAGTACTTTTTACTACTGCAGAAATCAGCGGTCTGTATTAGGGCAAAAATAATTCTACCTGTAAGGATCCGAACGCATTGGCCAGTGAACTGAATTGTACCTTCATAATCGTAACGATCCGTCCCATTTTGCATTGAGCTTACTAACCAGATACTTGTGCACTAGCAATAGTAAATAGGATGATCCAAGTTCAAGTAATCAGAAAATGCTACAAATTCAGTATATTTCATAGTTTAGACCCTTGTCTGTCACAGCAAGATATATGAACAAAATGCCCATTAGAATAAAATTATTTTAAGCCATAATTTTGACTAAACGAATAACCGAGCTCCCTATCCATGTCAATATTTGCGTACATCGGCCTGTTCCATTTTGCGTGGGCAATATGCCAGAATATTCCACAGCAGTTCCATCTTTAAGATACCCAACAATGTAGTGGTTTTCATATGCTCGAAAAATGCAATGTTTTACTTATAAATACGAACGCTTTCCTAAATGGTGACAGTGAATTTTCCTGAAAGTAAAACTTGAAATGGTCGTCGGATCAACTCCCACCGCCAACATTGCCATCAGTCAATATCCCAAAACGCCAGTCTGTTGATTAGACGCACTTCTTTCAAAGAATAGTATGTGGTCTTCACTCAAAAATAAGGTTGTTATAAAGTTAGGCGAACTTCAACTAAATATCTGTGACGTAAAAGATATATTCATTATTCAGAGTTTTGTGTTTAATTATTTTTCGAAAAGCTGTGCTTGATCCGTGTGCAATCTCCGTGTAATAGAGAAATCCAACTCACTAATCTAGCCAGTAAAGGGAATACGACTGTTTCAGCATATAACACGGGGGTTCAACAGATGCACAGAGAAACAACAGCAAATAAACAAAGTTTTTGCCCATTAAATTTGGATGCAACTTCTTGATGAGCCGTCATTTCCGATATTTTCTTTCCAATGTGATGGATGGATTTTTATTGGACTGGTTTGTGATGGGGTTTCTTGCCTACACAATCTTTGAGTTATCAAAAGGAATGCACTTCAGAAAAATGATGAAACCTCCCAGGAATAAATTGTTCAGACATAATGTTTGTGCTCATCGCGCTCAGAATTATGCTTGCAGCTACTTTATTTGCTATTATTTTACTCCTATTTAAAAATACCGCGGTAGCAAAGAAAAGCTACTCACGTGAATGTAAAATCAATAACCGTACATTGTTAAAATCTTTTGTCCAATTCACTGAAGTAGTCAACACTTCACAGACATCACATTCTTTAAATAAGAGTGTGATGGTATCCGCACTGCGATTCGGATGAATAAACAATCCGTCGTTACAATTACTTATTCGTATTTGAACTTGTATTTGACTGGAATTCGCTTGGACAGACTTCCGTAATTCAGGCAGGAAAGATTCATACAGGGCAGCTCATCGAATAAATGGAACGAAAACGAAAGAGATTACTAATCAAGACTCTTAAAAATTCTGCCGTTCACTGTGATACACTTTGTAATGTGCAAACAGATTCCGTTCACTGTGAATTGTCACTGGATGTCTCTTTAGGAGGATATGTGATTTATCGGCTGAGTTGTACTAGACAGAGCGGGGTCGAGAAGTGTTTCATAAGCGATATACATATGGCATGTTGCCTGGCGAAATGGGGTTTTAAGTGGGTTCGATCATGTCTAATATCCTTTTGAAACAACGCAGTCCCTAGCAAATCTGTAGCACTCAACTACAATTTGTTCAAGGATACGGGAAAACTTGTCTTCCCTAGGAGGTGGATAAACCTGCACATTCAGACTAGTCGGCTTCTAAATTTTGGTTCGTAAATCACAGACATGTCCTCGAATATCAGAATCATCGGTACTGTATACGAATCAATGGACCACTAGCTAATTGGTTCAAAATAGAACCATTGAAAGTTGGCATGTTGGATATTCAAGTACAAAAACTGTGAATATATAGCATCGTTTGTAACTCTAACTATTTATGTGGATGGAAGGAAACCCTATGAGAGTGGCACGCATATTGTTTCTGTTTTGCAAAGGAAACGGTCAATAAAGAGGCTACCAGAATTTGAACAAAACTTGCAGCATCAATCCAATGTACGTTCTACCTTTCAACACAGTGTGGAGCATCAATACTATCTAAGAAGAAAATTTCTTCGAGTTTACTCTTCTCGGAATCTGCAAGAAACCTTCTTTTTCGTCAGGCCAGGGTATATCTAGAGCGAGGCCAATAGAAGGACGATCAAGACAATATTTGGATACGTTTGATGCAATTCTTCCACAAGCACCGATATTACAGCTGAAATATGACCCACTGATATTTTTGGTATTTCGTTGAATCAATTATTTGTAAACTTCCAATAAATCCAAGGTATAGTGAAATCCATCACATAAAGGGTTTGCTTTCCGGTGTAAGGCGGAAACTGGACCAATAGTTCCATTCAAAAGTGGAGCGTACAAATATTTACAAATGTATTTATCTGTATACATAGGACTTGCAATCTATGGATGAATTTTCACACACCTGTTACCTTAGATTGTTTTTGCCACGCGTGAGTAGTGGCCCAGTGTAGATGAACTTTTCGCTAACATGTATTGTCCTAGATTTCACAGGGGTATGTGTCCCATATTGAATCACTCATCACTTCATTTACCATAGCTGTGCCGTCTAGCAACAGAGAGAGGTGATCTTGTCAAAATTGAACAGTCTCCCACAAGCAGTTAAAGTCACAGCAAAGGCTTTAATAGTAAATGGGTTGATTGAGCGCACGCTTTCCTCCCACCCCTAGTTCCCGCGTCGGGAGCTCACTGGCTAACCTTACTGAATTACTAACTACTCTAACAGCGTCACCCTTTGGAATTCGAAGCTTTCGCATATGAGTTGTTTTGAAGCACTGTTTGATCATCAGCATTCCCTGGAATGGCCTGCCCGGTGTGCGGTCCCAGTTGGCCGAGCATTTATGTCTGTACTGTAGAAAAACGACGCATTGTGAACTATGCTTCTTCCTCTAGGGAGTAGTGAAATATTCAGGACGGAGGCTCCAGTATTCGAGTTTGATTATTGTAAGTAGGGGAACCCGATGAGACAGTTCTCCACTGCAAGCAGAATTGGGGACACTGATGAAAGACGGGAGAGTTGCTTTTGAGGAAACGGTGCTTTTTGATGAGCAGAACCGTCTTATGAAAACTTTCAGTTTTTCTTGATACTATGGCCAATCGTAATCAAGAATTTTCCTCTTGTTTTATATTTCAAATTACCATGAATACGCAAATTAGCGGGACTGATGGACGCTGATAACAATAATACCAATAAAGGACAAAGCAACTATCCAGGAAATCTCAACCGCGATGAGCATACCTTTAGTTTGTCTTTCCAATTCAATAAATCACATCTTTAGATGAAATTGTGCGCCCTTAACACTCGCTACGCGTTCTATGACCTTTAAAAAGGTACCACTGCTTCCTGACCAAAGGTCAGCAAGATGATGGAAACATTGGATACAGCCGATCACGAGGGTTATTCTGTTACTACAGAAGCTATTGCAACTCAATTGAAATTCAGGTCTACGCGGTTGTTTTACCGCAGTGTATAATGTTTTTTGCACAGTCAAAACCTTTAATTTGTAATGCATTGGCTTGAAGGGAAGTATCAAAATGTGAAACCCGTTTGTTGTTCCACTTCCTCTAAATTTAGACTGAACTGGTATTTGAGTAAAATGGAGAAAATTTTTCATTAGAGACGAGAGAAATCATTGATAAACACATCACGTTCTCAAGCTTAGGAATTTTCTTCCTGTTCTTTTGCATGTGAATTGCTTTTCGGCTCTGATAACAGTTTCATACACCAAGAACAACGTCCATATGGTTCTGTCCAGACAGTGCTGACATTCCTCATGTTATCAATGAAGACAGCCCAACATTTCGATCGCTCTAGACCGTTGAATGCATATTTTTGCCGTTTTATTATTTCCAATTGCTTTAGGAATCATTGTTATTGCAAGACGATAAAATAGGTGGATCTATCTTGGTGACATTCCGGCTCGAATTACTCATTTGTTCACGTCCACAGTTTCAACCAATACGCGTAAAACGTGATCTACAGCGTTTAAACACGTTCACAAACAAAAGTTCATAAAGGTCGTTCCTGAAGAGGCTGAATTAGCCAAGCCTTCAGTTATAAGTGCATCAGTGATTGCAACGATAGCCTGGAAAACTTTTGCCTGTACAAGGGACACAGCGATGGGCTCACGGTGTGTCGCGTAGCAACGGAATGGAATAACTAAAAAGACCAAGCTTTCATATAAGGATTGCGGAATATGCCCATCACAGTACTCGGAACATGAGATGTGGGCTGATTTTTACACACAGCGAAAATTATTTCAACACTCCAACTCCCGCGACTAACAGTCAACTGCGTTACACAGCCGGGCTCAGCGGTGAAGTAAGCTAATCATCACGGGGTACATGATCCGTCATTCACACGTGATTCCTTCACCTCTCCTCCAGATTTTCCCGAAAGAGTTATTCGGAATTATTTCCAATCCTTTTCATTTTTTATTTTCATGTAAACGTGATTGTAACGGCTGGAGAATAAAGTCACCGGAAACATGTTTACCTGCAACTCGTGTTTTTTCATAATATATTCAATAAGTTGACGCACCCTTGTCTCTATCTCACGATCAAGGTTATTTGAACATTTTCTTTAGAGTCTAAACAACAGTGTAGAAACCTTCCGCATATTCTAAGTGCAAATTGCTCATGACGGACTCAGGCTTCACAAACGAGAACATAAAACATGTATTCGAAACATCTGCCTTCAGTGAGTGCAACCAAATGAAAACTCTCGAGTAGCGTTTGCATACCTTTATTGACTCATCATCACCAATACTTGAGTCCAACATCAAAAGATGCACCCACAGAGTTTGGTATTCCAACTTTGGCAAAAATGTGCACCAGATTGAGGTAATCTTGATGAGATCGTCTGAGGATTGTCAGTTCAGATCTGTGGAGTGAACACGGACCAAATATAGGCGAAGTCCGTGATACTGTACATGCTATCGTGGATGTTCTTATCAAAGTTTATCTCCTAGCCCGAGGAAGGCCTAATCTTCTTTGTTATAATTGACGAACATATCAAGCCCCGCTAAATGACTCTACCTTGGGAATGGACATGATCCGTGCCGATAGTAGTATACATGCAAGATGAGCTACACATGGTGTACCCACAATAGGCGCCTCCACCGAAAAACTAGGCTTCATTTGTCACCTCAAAGAAGGAGTGAATAATCAGACAAAAACTGAGTCACTGACCAAATTTAGGGAGACGAGACTCCGAAATTCACCCGGGTCTCATGAACTTTGCCGAGAGGCTACGCGCTGTGAAAAGAACGACCTTAAACGGTCCCAGTCCAATATTGCGAATGAGCTGGAAATCACGACTTCGGGTGACGAATTGAGGGAGCTCTGTCGGTCTACACGTTCGCTTTTGGGGAAAATAACACTCTCTGATTATTTGATGCGAGACCACAATGCACACTGAATATCGAGGAAGTGATCAAAACTCAGACGGGGTGCTATTCAACAGCACTCCGATCCAACAGAGCTGCCCAAACCATCTACCTGACCTACAGGGGAATCAGTGTAATGGATATAGAGGCTTATCTTTTATACAGTATTTTCCTTAATCACTTGGCTTCCATAAGGGAAGGGTGAATTCGCCATAAACGAAGAGGCTTATGCGGAGAAAACGTTATGTTGGTCCTATGTTTGAGCTATAATGAATCTCTTAGTATCTCAATAATTCCGACCAACGAAAAGCTGCTTACTTCATTGCTCTTCAAGATGCCTTTGATTTCAATAATGAGCATGCCCGATAAAACATAAGTCTACAAGGTCATATCATTCGGCTATGCGATCTCGTCTTCACCTTTCGTAGACTTTCTCTTCAACTCCTGCTCGATCCCGGCGTCCTTCAACACTGTCCCTTTTCATGGGTCCCGTCGAACCACGCTATAGGTGGACTGTAGCGTAATTCTCTTAACAGCTACCACAGAATTCAGATAAGCCAGTTAACTTAATAATTAACCGTCAACTTCATGATGATGTTTTCCTTCTCAGGGGCTAACCGAACAATGGGCAGTCTATTCCCAACCGTATTGAGTGCCACATCAGAGCGGTTTGTTTGACGGACTATACTCAAGTATCCGACTCAAGAATAACTCTTCCCGACAGTTATGAAACGAACTGAGAATACTTTTTGGTCACACAACACAAGCAAATGACGTAACACGTGATGTCCACAAATTTAACAGGCAAATAAACCAGAAATACGTTTAACCGAATTATCACAAAAGCTACCTCCAACCCTGAGTTAATCTGGAAATCCATGTAGTGCCACATGAAGTCTATACGAATGCCATGGTCTAAATGAACCTCAGTGGTTTGAAGGATTCGAACTCGACACAATCTGAATGTAATTTTCGAGAGCTGTAGCAGCACCTACAGTAATGTCTAATATTATGAGAGCCGGAAAATAGACCCTCATACTTCGTTCGTGATTTCTAATCATCAGCGAATGGTGAACGAATATTACATGACCATTATGAGACTGACGCAGTCTGAGACTTTCCACACAAATCATCAATAGCAGGGGTTTAAAAAATGACAGTCAAAGACAACACGGAAATGCTGCCCTAAAAACAGCCTATTCATTTATGAATCACTCTTTAAAATGGAATTTCAAAATTTACATGGGACTAATCAAAATAACCGTCACGCCAAGACAAAAATGTTGGATACTGTTCAGTACCTCGGAGATGACTGGGTTTGAATGTGCAATTTCGTGAACAAACATTATTGTGGATGAAAGTACTTGATTATTACTTAGGTCTAGGCACTTTGTGTTGTTCGATCACGCAGGGCTGTTCCGCGTTTGCCTGCTTTCTTTAAGGAGAGTTGTTTTTTGTTTACTGGAAACGATCACTTTTGACTGCTCTACTATGTAAACGTAATCGACTGTGTCTCAATACGTACCGTTCTTCAGTGATGTTTACGGTCTTTTGGCATCCCCTGGAACTTTTGGCTTGTTGCTCGTTCCTGAGGCCATTCTCACAATCCAGTTAGTATCTGCTAATCTGGAACAATAAAACTGCATGAACATATGGTTGAAAGGTCTGTTTTAATAAGCTGCGACTATTGCCAATAAGGAAATTACCCAACCCGTCAGCAAGTAATCGGTCACCCACCAACCAACAGGATGTTGATGGTCGAAAATCAGTTCTTTTGTACTGCGTCTAATAATTTTGGTCTCTCCCCTGGGTGTTATTAGGTTGTCGAAACAGAAGCGAATGTTCATGTATTTGTCTTTTTGTCATAGCGGTTTATACTGTGGGGATTCACCTCCTCGAGGCATGCTCATTTTTGTTGGAATTTTCAAGACAGTTGAAGCTATTCCTTGTGACCAACGAACAGCGGAATCTGAGTTGTGGATCTAGTCATACAGCCACTTGCGGAAGTGAGTCAGCTAATGTAGACTGTACCATGGCCAGAAAGATTTCCGTTTCCGAAACAAATGGATTTTCATCCCCAATACAGAAAGTCACAAACAAAATGTGGAACGGAAACTTATCCGTTTCTGCTTTCATCTACGCTGTAATGCCTGATTGCATTTCATGATCATTTGGTCCGATTCGTTTCTGTCATAGGCCTTCTTTGATTGCCAGCATATTCCCCAGGCTGTGCACGTGCTGACTGATCAGCCATTTTTCTTAATAATGCTGTCATATTTCAGCAACCTATCGTGTAGCTCGGTTGAACATATGTTTCTATCAACACCACCCAAAGCTGCACACTTTCGCTATTTGCTTCCTCAACACCCATGATACCTGTTTTCTGATTTTCGTGTGCTATCCTCTGGTTTGCCTGTCATTATTGGAAAAAATCACCATGGTCATCATAGGTACATGGGCCACCAGTCATTTGATGAATGATTTTGATTCAAAATCAACTTCGTCACATACGATCGTCAGGCTTTATTATTGAAAACAACATGAAAACAACAGTTTTCGTGTCGTATGATAACCGAGTAATATTTCAATTTACACTGAAGTTTTGGATGTTCAGGTAATAACGAAGAAATTAGTTCAATGGACATTGACTTTCTGCTGCATGCAGAGAGAATGATGGATGGAAGATCAGACGTTAGAAATCAAGATTTTTGCTCTAAGATCGCCTACAACCTGCTCGGTTATGTGCAACATGCTTTTCCGTTTCCCATTTCCCGCTGCCCCCTGTTATTTTGCTGGCCTGCTGTACAAGAGTTGCAGATTTATTTATCAGTAGAAGTGGACTATCGGTTCAATTTCAATCACTCCAATAAATTACCTATTTGCTAAATTTTGTGATAACCAGAGTAAAAATCGTATGCGGAAACCTTTAGGAATCCACTCATCCTTTACATGGCCATTTAACCAAGTAATGCAAGCTTTTCAGTACGTTGTATGCTTTGTAAATAAACAATTTTCGCTTGATGATCAACCGAATACCTACAGTTCTACGTCTTTCGCGGTCCCTCACAATTTGGGCATGGGTTTCAGCTGACCATCTTGGCTTTTTTCATCCATGATCATAGATATGGTATCCCCCGTTGTGAATGGTGGATACATATATTTTGACCGAACTGTGAACTGTTGGGTATCCATGTCTGGTCCAGTTAAAATTGGTTTGGAGATCTTTTTGCCGAAATGAACATGAATTATTTATTTACTTCGAGACAAAAGTGTTTTCACTTTAACATATTTGACATTAGCACCAGGTAAAACATTATTGGCCAATTCAGCATCTTAAAAGAAGGAAACATTGCCAGTAAAAGATGACTGCTTATTCCAACCGCATATTAAGCTGAAGGTAGATTCGTGAATCATCGGTAGCATTGCATTGGGAAAATTTCTTATATGAAAAAACACAAACTTCATCGGTAGAGCACATTAAGCATAAGGGGGATTTGCGAAAAAATGCCTTTGTTGTACAGACATTTGGAATATCCCGGAAGGTGATCATCTCACTCTAAATTATCTATCAGTGGTGGAATCTGTGCGTGTAAACATACATGGTTGCGATTCAAGCTTAAAATTTGTTACTTTTGAAGATCAGACGTAGTTTGAAAAAGCTGCTAATTGCAGTCTAGCATATCGCCATATGAGCAGTTTATTTGCACATTTTCCAGCGGACTGTGTGGTGTCGTTAGTTCAGGGTAAATCATTCTGACAGATAACAAATTCTGTACGGCACGGTTCCAATGGACAATTTATCTGATGTCCAGACATTTCCTGAATGATACCACCAAACATGCCCTCGATGATTGATGGTTTCCTTCATATTTTATCGAGTCTGTTGCAACTAAATTCAAAGTGGTCTATGGTGGATCCGTGTACGATATGGATATTCCTTCTAATACGTTCACCTCTTACTAGAACAGACTTATCATCTTATTACTCGGAGTGGGAGCGATCGGTGGAGGTACGATGGGAATCTAAAGCCTCCACGTCTGAAGTTCATCATGATGACCAATTCCTGTCTGGGCAGCCATTTTCTTACAAGATTTCGCCGATAGTTCTCAAATCGCTCGCTAGCTAATCATACGAGAAAACCTACGTAGCTCCTGATGCCAAGCGTCTTCATCTAACCCTCAGACCAAGACTATGCTCACAAAATAAGTTGGATCAAGAGCTTGAACCTTAGTGGCCAAAAGCGGATGACATAATCCCCGGATAAGAAACCATTATAGGTCTCTGGCAGTGACACGTATTTTACCCCATCCCCATTTTATCGATTGGTTGGCCAGCAAAACTGCTGATTAACCGATTCTATGATCGGTTAATTTCATTAGATTGGAGGACTAACTGAATAAACGAATGTATGAGAGAAAGATCCTTATGTTCATAGCTTATAAATCGATTCGTCTCGGTGCATCCTAGCTCCGTGTAAGAATGCACTGTAATGATAAACAAGTGAAAGTGAGAGTCATCTTTTGTTACAGATATGAATGAATGAAATCCCACTGGCTTAAAAAAAAAATTTCACTTCAGAATTCAAGGCAATTATTTGAACCGCGCTGTGTTATCCATTCCGGAAGGAATTTTCGCGCATACAAGTAACATATGCTTCAGTAAACTTGCAATCACCGATGTGTTCTCCACCGATGAAGACTATGTTAACTACAAAAAACATGCTCCTGTTATCATGGAAACGGCGAGCAACTAAATCATTTCCAGGTTCAGCTCAAACCTTATTTCCCGTCCACAAGATGCACAAGTACACAATGGTAGGTAAAATAGTATCGGAGTATGGTTATACAAGCGATTTCGCTTTTGTAAGAGTGAACCGTGGGTATGATCAACAGGAAGGTATGCATTTAAAAAAATGTTTCTTGCTATTTTGTTGTTGGATTATAAAACGTGCAAGTATCTGTCTCTTTTTTACTGTAGTAGGAGATGACCAATGCATGCTGCATGTACATAGACAGGCTGCCTACTGTGAAGCGCGTAGAGAATGCGAAAACGTGAAATCGATTGGACAGCGTTCATTCATTCTAGATGTTTGTGCTGCGAAAACTACCAATTCGCTTCCAAACTCAGCCACCGTTTGCACAAACGTAAATAAACTAACTGAACTCACGGATCACTAAAAAAACCGGTTAGCTGGTCGGCGATCCCAAAAATACAGGTGTTCTCATCAAGGCTGATGACATGATGTTTTCTTAGGACAGAAACAACCAAATTCGCAGGATGTTTTTATTGCTCTTTTGGGCTGTTTAATAAACAAAGATTATTGCCAAGACTCTTGTAGTCCGACTGGTTTTGTTTGCGAGTTTTTCAGGAAAGCACCGATATGGGCACATGTTCAGTGGTTACGTCATGCCTGGCTATTAGGCTTAAATCAATGTTTGTTCCAGATGGGAACAGCTGGGGTTGCTTTGGATCTTCTATTGAAAGGAGCCAATTATCGTGTACTTATATGTACGTATCAATTTACTTAAATTGTTCTGATGAAAAATGTGTTGGTGTTTGTATTTACATTGACCTGTTGTTTTCCGGTTCATTGCGTGAGTAGATGTCCGTATTTCGTTCAAAATAGATTTACTCATGTGACCTCACTGAACTACGAAAATGAGCCAATGAAGAATCGTCCAGAATTCCGAAGAAATTCGGATCAGGCTTTGAAGCTACAGGATCATTTTAAGGTGTGCGCCAGTATAAGTACCAGGAAGAAGAACGTGTATAGGAGTGTTAGGATCAGTTTGACAGATCAATGTGAAGGAAGTAACAGTATTCCGGAAGTATTTCTTAGGCCAACTAGTCACATACAATAAGTTTAGTTCACATAATTTAGCAGATAGTAAATTCATTAAGAGGAAAGATGTCTGAGAGGTAGTCGACGGTTCCGGACGGATAATTTCCGAATGTATTCAGCAGACAGCCAAACACAGTGACGAAAACACAGATGTAGACCGAGGAATAAACATTTCTATAACACTCTGCTAAATGGTGGAATGCATCCGCTTTCGTATTCGAGGGGATATCTAGCGAAACATCTTTATTCAAGACAAAATAACTTCTGATCGTATGCTCCTCTTAGAATAGTCCACTGAGGAACCACAAAGGTGATTCACTGCTTGTTTCATGTGGATTAGTCAAACTCAACCTCGATAAAGTCGACACTGTAGTTACGAGTGGAAATTGTTGATATAAGTTATCTCAACAGATGGGTGGGCAGGGATTCTCGGAAGTTCACGAATGGTTTTCGGTTATCTCTGCTCATCAGGTGTGCTCGTCCGATACTCTATTGTCTATTCTTTCCATCTGATATTTGGGTTGTGGTACTCGTAAACTCGGTCGAGTGCAGATGCTAAATACATGGACATTCTCAACTGGCCATCGCATTATGGTCCTTCTCAAGGTTTGTTGCAACGAGTCCAGGCAGATATTTTAGTGAATCCACTTTGTGGCTCCTCAGTGCACTATCTAAGAGCAGCAGCAAATTACACTCACGATGTTTATGTAAGGTTATTTTGAAGAAACACCTACTGAGTCCACAAGGATAAGAAGAAACAGCTGTACAGAGTCGTACCGGATGCGTATACTTGAAAAGCGGCGGTAGCCGCGAAATTAGCCATATGCTCTAAGGAACCTTTGTCTACCCACATGTAGATAATGTCTTAATGAAGCAACAATTTCCATTGTTTAGAGTTTGAGGTGATCGCCAGAATTTGGTGCCGATCGTGATTCCTAAGCATTTCACACAACCATACTACTCAGTGGTTCCATCAAAAAATGGGCATGTAAAAATAATCAGCCACACGTGAAGGGACAAATTTATAATCAGATGAATTAATTGCATTCAGTGCTAGAAGTTTTATTCACCAAACATCATAAAAGGAGCACAGATTACTGGACAAACTATTGGAGTTCTGAGTTCCAGAAAGAGCCTTTCATACAACATACTCGGCACAATAATCAAACGACCATTTCAGCCGAGCGAGACATAATCAAACTTCGTTTACGAAGAACTATAGGCTGCAGACAAGAACAAAACGTCAAAAGATACTACGGGGAGGAAAACCCTTCAAACGTTCGATGGTGCGTCCATGGTTTTGGTGGCACCATGGAATTGAAAAGCGGAAGCATCCACGATGAACTTGAACAATCTGAAGGAGGTCGTCAGAACGATGTGATTGAAAGGGCGAAAGATTATTGGTGCCTGTGCGAAACGTGCATAGGTCATCGGCAAACTTCATTATTCCAATTATATCGATTGTCGTTTCAGTGCATAACTCAATATGCTTTCATTGTAAGAGTTATAATTTTACCGACATCGACATGTTTTTGTCAACGCGCTTCCGAAATGTCTATCAAAATCCAAGTGCTCTAAGGAATTAAAATTTGTTATCTCTCTTTGGGTAGTATTAGTATCTATGGTAGGTAAATGGAAGTGGGAAAATATTAAATACGAACATAACGTAATTGATAATAGGTGCGGCCATATTTCAGAATACTCCGTGCATAAGAATATTTTTGACATCTTTGGATTTTAGAAACGGGCAAGCCAAGCAAAGATAGTTTTGGATTCCATAAATCAGCTACACTGTGAATGTCTATGGGGTAATTTGTTCCACTCCACCGAAGTCTCACGACGAAAGGACCTCACCAAACTGTTTATAAACAAAGATTCTTTGGAACTAAACCATTAATGTACGTAGTCATTCAAAACAGCTCAGTGATTAACATGGCAAAAATGAGCCATGACAACATGTGACCCAGGAACAAGAACACGAACTGCCTTTTGAGTTGAATGTTGATGTTTGGGGGGTTAGATAAGGAGCGAGTAGGATAGGGTAAGACAGAGGACTAGTAGGCTGTTGGAGTGTATGAATCAATTTCTAACTGAGTATACTATCTGGTAATGCAAATCCACTCAGCCTTCACTGAGATTCGAACCCAGTGTGAACAACTGTATATCGAAACCCTATGCAACAAACTACCCAGGCTGGTGCCTAACGGTTTATTGAATCTTTACACTACACGATACAGCTCCCGTCCCGCCACAGGCTTTAGACAGTAACAAGCCGTTCTCTGCACATCGATAGTTTCCCACGGTGAGAGACCTCTCTGTGGAGGCTTTCCCACCCTCTTTTCCACAATGCACTGCGAAGCAATCCCTCAGCGTTCTTACTCAACAATAAAAACAAGCACTTATTCACATTCAAATTGAGGCTGATAATAACCATTATGCAAACTGTATCGTTAGGTAACCCCATGGTCCAGGAGTTCTGGAAAGAAGAATACGGAAGTGGAGCAACTCAAGGAAAACTACACCGAATCTCCCACGGGATAAACCATGACGCACTATCGGCTAAATATGTCAAAATTTTTGAAACTATATCTAAGTGTACGTGGAATGCATTGCTTCTGTGGATTTCACAAATTTTTGCTTACTTTATCTTTGTCACACATCGAAATTGATAAATAGATTTTAGACCCTTCTGGCCTTTTTGCCATCACATCTTGTTTTGACGGTGGGGATTTTCGAATCGGTTGTTCTATTTTGTGCTTTCGTTACTACTTTGGCAGATTCATTTCTTTTCATTTTAAATTTTTTTGTTCCCACATCAATGTTTTCTCTTTGGTACCCAAATGGTTTGTTTTGATTCTTGTGCGAAAAACCTCTGAAACAAATATAAACTTGGTAGCGCTATTTTTCTCAATTGATTGAGAATGAAATCAAAGGAATCGAAAGGCATGCCAAATGAAAGTTTGATAAACATCTATTTGAATGGGAAGCTTTTTCTTCATGTAGGATTAGTTAACCAATGTTTAGTCTTTTAACCGTTCATTCATGTAGAAATTGTGTGATATCAGAAACTAGTGGACGTCTTCGGAGTATGGGAGCTGCGGTGTCGGTTTATTTCAAAAATCGTTGCCACATCCAGCGACGGATGATGAATTATTGACGTCTGATGGATTCACCAGCCATAGGCTGGACAGGCAATCAGGCAGGAAAGCTAAAGGAGATATAACCACAAAGGTATGTAACGTTTGGTTTTCTCCATACTCAAGCATACTCACGTATAACACAAAATGTTCGCTTTGAAACCAATGAATGTTAGCCACACTTCATCCCTAGAGGTCTTTCTGTTGTTGCAACATTTGTACATAGCCTCAGACTTTAGTTCCACGAAACTATCTAACTTGCTAGATTTATTCTGTTCGGCGGTATTTGAGCTGACCGACAGCTGACATTTTAATATTGCTAGCGACTTTGACAGCTCCAATTTGACACTCTGCAGTCTGAAGTCTCACAATACCGTTGTTGCTTTGCCCTCCGGGAATATTACTGACCTAACCTGCTCCTTCGCAAATGGACCATCATTATTTCGTGCTGTTAGGCCTGTTGCTTGAGAAACTCCGACCGCAACAAGTTTTACCTAAAGTGTTTGGTAAATGCCATCACCAAAGCCAAAAGAGCAACCCAGGCTGGAAGGTGCATGTCCAGCACAATATCAGTTCACTGGAAGAATTGGAGACCTCTTGACACCTTAACTGATTGTACGGCCATATCACGCGCTATTTAAACCCCTGTTACGAAACGTGCTGCTTACGAACAAGGATCACGAGTCGTACAGACCGTTTTGCTCCGGAGAAGCTGAAGGCATTGCAGAGGATATAGGAAAGAGTACATATCTTCGCTTTTAATGCCAGTTTTGAAAAATGTGACCAGGGGCGACCAAAAGTCGACAATTTACCAACGATTTTGACTACACTGTGCTATTGAACAATAAAAATGATTCCCCCATGAAGTTTCACATGACGCATCGATTTTCCGATGCACTCCGAACCGACCCCGGTTCTGACACAGTAATCTGTAAAACATTTGCTTTGAAAACATTGAATGTAGGACACACTTCATCCCTGGAGGCCCTTCTGTTGTTCTATCTAATTTGTACATAACCTTAGACTATACTTCCTTGAAACTAGCAAACTTTCAGGATTCATTCTATTCAACACTAATAGGGTTGACTTACACCTCCCTTGTAAATGTGACTGACGACTTCAGCAGCTTCGGCTTGTCATTCAGTAGGCCAAAGTCCCCCATTACTTCGTTCATTTCTTCACCAAGCATAATACTGAGCTAAACTGCTCCGTCGTAAATAAACCATCTTTCTTTCATGCTATGATGCGCGCCCGTTTGAGTAACTCCGAACACTGCCAAAGTTCTCCCTGAAGTGTTTAGTAAACGTTAACTTCAAAGCCTAATGTAAAACCCATTCCAAAAGGTACTTTGACCGCAGCATGAAAAACCTAATTTCTTTTACTGGGAGGCACGGGGGCCTCTTCAGAATTATATTCATTTTACTACAATATTACACGCTAGTTAAACTTCTGTTAGGAAAACTTGATGTCCACGAACAGTGATTATGATTCATACAGATGGTTTTTCTCTGGAGAAGCTAGAGAGACTGCGGAGGATGAGAAAGCCTATCTTTCTTACAGTAGTTTTGAAGTAAAACTGCTAAACTTGTACATCAGTAAAGAAACTTCGTCCTGAAGGACTAATGTGTGTAGCATACTCAATGATAGCTATTTCCACTAATTATGGAATGGACTGAAAAAAAAACATGTGATCGCACGATCCGAACAAACTACATAACGCACGAGGTTGAGAAACTTAACAATATTTTTTGTACCAGAAATATGCTCATCTAATTTATCACATAAAATACCTAGACACCTGAGCAAACAGGAAAGTCCTTGATACCTTTATCGCAAAAGAGTTTACAAGTCGTTTAAATCAATAATATCATTATTGCCTTCTTACCCGACGGCATCAGTTCCAACATTCTGAAAACCTGTTTCGCAGATTCGGCATTTGTGTCCTCCTTCATATTTGATTTCCGTTAGAACGCAACCTCGCTGACTCGTGCAATCAAGTTCGTATTACTCCGATACCGAAGAAAGTAAAAGGGGAACTTTGGTTCTGTCGGATTGATGCTGGAAACGTTTGAGCGCATAATGAATTACGATACCAAGGACACAAACAATTTTTCGGATGAAAACCAGTTTGCTCACAGAAAACAACGTTCTACTTTGAATACCATTGGCTGTCTTATCCATCCAATGGCTTCATTGATTGGCTTGAACCGCAAACTTGTTCACATCTGTTTCTTGAACTGAAAAAATGCTTTCAGTTAGCTCACTGAAGAGAGATTTTACAATCTTTTTCAGACCATTAAATGATTTTCACGATTCTTTCCAATTGGTGAATTAACTAATTCAAGTACCGTTTGCGATTCGCAAATTTTATTGGTCAAAGATTCTTCACATTCCCTAACAACACTGGAATATTGCAAGGTACTATCCTATCTCCATTTTTGTTCGCTAGCTACACGGGTTATCGCCCTTCTAATTCGTCATTCTTTACTTTAAAACCCTCCGACGATGTTGTGGTCGTTTCTGAATCACGGAACAGTGTTACCATCAATTCACTACAACAGGCTATCAATACGATGACCAGATGGCCAAGAACCGTCAGTTCAGCACATTACAAATAAATGTGCAGGAGTACTGCCCAACAGCTGATCGTAAATCGTCACTGCGTGATCAAATTATTGAACCCCATTATAGGAGATTCGAACGTGAAACGAGTTCTGTGCTATATTGTAGTAATATCATCTAATCTAAAAAGAATGCATCATCTACGAGATACATCTGTCAAGGTAAGAAAGCTGACGTTTTACAACTCCTGTCTGGAATTTTCACTTTTACTTACTCGAATCATCTCTTAGTTTATTTATTCTGGCGTGTTACGTCACTGAGTATACTGGTACCCTGTTATTTTTCCGTGTTTCCTTGTCAAAGACTTCTCGTCGACTAAGTGCTTACTAAATGCATTTCTAAGTGCAATGACATATAATATTCTGGATTATTGAATTTCGTGGAAAAAATCTACTATTTGCATGTGAACAGCTGTGCCCGTACTATACTTGCTGATGACATACCAGCTTTATTCATCTCTCACTCGCAGTAATCCTCACTTTGCTACACGTACTAAATTTATGCTGAAATATTCCCGACCTACCAAATTTGATCAATTGTTTATCCCGTATCTAGCAAAGCTTGTCGTTGAGAAAGAACACTTTGTAAAAGACTTGTTTATGCAGCCTAGCTTTCGAAAATGTCCCTTTTTAATAAATTAATTTCCTGAGACACGGCTCACAATTTCCCGGTCATTTTCCATTCAGGTTTAGAAAACAATAGTAGGGCGCACAAAATTTGTTTCGTGTGAGTCTGTTCAAGTTTGCCACAGCCAATGGGATAAATGACAGTGATGTAATTATAGATACTCGACAATCATATGACTGTTTTTTTCAATGAAAAACGACTTCGGATGAAACTGGAATGCCACAGAACGGTTGATGGAAACGAGCAAAAAATTATTTCTGGTACGGTAGTTCTGATTCGTTCCTAGCGCTGACCACGTCTTGGGCCTGGTCACCGACCGTAGCGCTCCCTGGATTGGCTGAGCAATATTTTCTGTGATTCACTGTTGTCGTTTTATGAGTTTTAAAGGATGTACTTTCGTGCTACGGCCTTCGTTATTCTTCTGGTAGGCGATTGGGTATTTTTGTCTGAGCAACCATTCCTTCTCACAATCAAGTCGTGATCGCGTTCAGAGTATTCCTTTCATTTGGAGCATGACTAATAATCTCATTAGGCCTTTGCTAGGAAATCGATAGTCTGGAAACGCGATGTAAATGTATCAGCGCTCTTATGCGCCACTGAAACCATACGTTTACCTTGTTACGCATCAGAGAACATTTTCCGTTTTTTAATAATGAAGAAACGAAACATTTTGCACATTTTGATGAATCAGGCCATATCTGAGCTGAAGCGTACCAATTTCAAAGTCAAGACCTAGGGGAACATTTGCACTGAAATAAATGCAATAAGCAAAAACAAATTGACAATAAATCGACGGCTTATCTCCTACGAAATAAGTTCATGTGAGTTTTGAAAATAAAGGTTTTGGCGAAAGTGCACAAGTCAGATATTACACTGTGCCCCTTGATATTGTTTTACAACCCACTGAAAATCATTTGACCAAATCCGGATTTCAGTGTTAGAAACTAGTCAACTCAAAAACTACGAATTATTAGTTGGATAACACCTTCTGAATTGTGAAAAACCAAACGAATGAGACTAAAGAAAAAAATTATATTTTCACGAAGCTCATGCTCCATTTCGTCAGTAATATTCAGCTTCATGAATTCTTCTGATAAATGATGAAAATGTTGCGAGAAAAACCGAATATTTGCTTTGGTTGAATGTCTCTGGACATACAAACCACCGTCCATCTTTTCAGTCTTGCACTCGGAAAAGTCAAATTTTACTGTGGCTCTTAGTGGAACACATCTCAAGTGCATGTCCTCCGCCGCACCTACAAATGAACGGCAGCGAAGCAGTCAAGGACTATGTTGTCACAGTACTGTGGAAAATACATGATTTGGTGAGGTCGAGGTGTGAAAGCCCAGTTTAGAACGGTAGGTGTGGTTGGGGATACGCATCACCGATGAGCTCTAGATTGAGCCATACTAAGTGCAATACCGACCAGTTTACCGGAGGCTTTTTCGAGAAATGTGGAGATCAAGGACCAATAAGTCAACCAAAGTATCACCAGTTACACAAAAACAGGCTCGCAAGTAATTGAGGGATACATAAACGAGAATTATTCAGTGAAGCGCTGATAAGCTAGCTCGAAACAAATAATCCTTTTCCAAAAGGTAATCAGTACATTATCTCTAGCGATCTACTGTTAGTCATCATCGCTTCCTGTATCGAATCATATGGATTGTTTACTTACCAGTTTCCATGAGTACATGCCGGTAGGGAGGCATCATCCAAACTTCCGACTTCCAGCCAACCCGAACACATGAATGCGGTGCCCGCTCAGTGGAATCATATCGCATTCCACGTGTAAATAAAAAAGTTTGTGGTTAACAAAGATCAACCCAATCTCGTGGGGCGCCGGCATCTATACCGCATTAGTTTGATTTCTGTCACACCAGTTTGACGGCTTGACGACAAGGAGAAATATGACAAATTTAAAAGAGACTATACCTGGTCACCCTTAAGTGTGACATTGGTCGATTAACCATCGAAAATAGAACCGCAACAATCTTCCAAGAGAATTTCTGGACTCAGTTCTTCCGTCACCCTCCGTTCACACGCGGTTACTCATGTGACCGAATGAATACATTCAGCCGCCACACAGGACCACCCATTACATTTCATACAATGGTTTTATCATCCAATTTTACTATGTATTTCAACCGCTTGACTGTCCACTGAACAATGTTGCCCACAAGTAATGCTAATAAACTTATTTACTGATTGCTCATTTTCAGAAATGTACTCCATTTTCCGTGAAATTGTTTGGATGAACAGCATCACTTGTTAGAATAAGTGAAATCAGCCAACCTGTGTCGATACCACCAAGACAAGTGTGGGGTTCTGCATGGGGGACACGTTGGATATTGTGCGTTAACGTAACGCGGGATCGTCTATGGAACTTGTGATTTGCCAGTATTGGAGACATTCAAAACATGTACTTGATCCATTATATAATAGATATTATACAGTATATTCCGTAACATATAATATGTATACATACTATGTGTATACCATATATCGTATATGATATGTATTGTCATATACTACAGATATCACTTACAGTTTGAGTGGTAACAGCACGGAATTTGTGATGAATTCGGGTCTCACGCTGGTAAATTATCCCTGAATGGAAATCACCTTGCAGATGCACTTGTTCAGGTGATTTAATTATATTCAGTATGGAAATTTGGGCCACACTTTACCACTACGCTTCCGACTTCCTTTCTTCCAATTGATGATTGGTAAACTTTCAGGATCATTAGCTCCATGTTTCAGTTAGGCCGTTTCTCTGCACTCGGCCATCTAATACCAACTCAGTAGGCAAATTACGTAACTGGGAACAGCGTTTTCATTCTAATTGGCCAGTTCTCTTGAAATTTATTCTTACTGGTAGGTCAACTTGAATCTTGCATTTATACGCTTGGACTCCCGAGAGAGGGTGCAACCCACTTGAGACAATTTACCATTCACCTCAACTGTAGGTTTCTTTCTTGTTGTTCTTTTTCATCGTTTTGAATGTCATGACCCAATTAGGTGATTATGTTTTTGTTGCTGAACCATACAATTCGTACACAGAATGTGACAGGATATCCACCTCGAGTTCAGCTATTCGGCTGACAAGTCAAGAAATGTAGCAAAAGAAATGAGCTGCCCTATGGAAGTTATCTGAGATTCAATGCGAACGTCATTCAATGGCATCTTATTATCTATTGGCGGGCATATTCCATAATATATCCCAATCTAATGACGACGGAAATCCTACGGATTTACTTAAGCATTCACTTACAGGTTTAGTCAAATTCAGACGCAGTTGAAACTTGCAAGACTGTGAGCATTTGCACTTGTAACACATAGGGACCTTGAAAACCTGTGATGCAAAAGAAGCGAACCAAAAATACCAATCTTCGATTGCAAATGCAATATAATCCGCATAACACAAGCGACTACAACTACTGCCCGTCAATAGACAGCAAATTTCGTGAAGAGTTTCCGAGGCGTAATATCTTCAAACTTGGTTGCATCCCCCAAAAAGGATCTATGTTTTCGATAAATTAATCCGCCCATCTGTTGCATGAACAAAAATGAACATCACTAGCCAGTTCATGTAGTTATCTAATGCTGTGACGTAAAGGCTAAATAAGCTACATTATACTGACCTGCATTAGAAGCCGAAGGAAGCTTGAAGGCCGACACAAAAGGTTCTACCGGAACTGCGTGGTATCACGATCGCTTATCGATTTGCTGTTTGTCGGACCGAGCTTTGAGAACGATGACTGTGAGCCTGTTATCCAGATGATGCAGAAGATTCAAGCACGTATGGTAAACTTGAGACAACTCAATTTTGCATCGGATGTTGATGCTGGTGGGACGTTACAAGCTGTTGTGGTAAAGTTACGTCCACTGATGAGATTAAAATGGGCTGATAGAGCAGCCTCATTTGAACGATAAGACAGACAACAGCATTATACTCACCATGCTCATTCCTGGTAGAAAACATTGATACAGATTTTACTAGACTTGCTTAATTCGCTGTCATACTAAAATTTGACCATGGCATGCTGAAGATATGCATTGCCTAACGGGAGCCATCCAATCGTCGTTGGGACATGCAAGCTTCCAGCTTCATGAAATCGAGAATGCACGGGCATAATCAGCATGCATGTTCAAATCGGATAGAACTAAAATGTTCGTCGTCCATAGCCACATGAGAACGAGGGATACTGTTTGGATGTTCTAAACCTAGTCGTAACTCTGAGTTCATTTGGTAAAATAACTCGACAACCATACCGGTGAAGGTGTGGGACAGCCAGAAGCTTCCAGATTACGGAAGATGAGAGGTAGCGGAATAGAATCAAAAGAGGATGATTAGTCTAGAAGAGAGTCATTGACAGATTTCGATGACTCACCCAGCGATCTTGTTGTGTGATGGCTTAGGGAGGCGATAGCAACCACAATGTGTGATGGAGGCAGACTGAATTATTCTTACTACGAAGAAGGGACCAAGCATCCCATGATCCTGCCCAAAAAGCACCACGTGGTGAATCTGATTATCCGACAAGTACATAAATACGAAGGACACTGTGGAGCCAATCAAGTATCGAACTCCATAAAACAGAGTATCTGGATTGTAAAGGGCGGGATAGCAGTTCGACGGGAACTTGGTCAGTGTCCAAGTTGCCGGAAGGGATCGAGACACCCTGCATAGCAGATGATCCCACTAGCCTCATTTGGAGTGGAGCCTGGCTGGCACCCCTTCAGTGATGTGCGGGTAGACCATTTTTGACCGAGAAGGGTGAGGATACGGAGAGGGACCGGGAAAAGATATGGTTGTTTATTCCTCTGCTTAAAACTTAGGGCCGTCTATGTAGAACTACCGCATGATTTGTCTACCGGTGCCTTCCTTCGACTGTTAGTGAGATTTGTAGGTAGACTAGGATGACCACGCCACACATACAGCGATAACGGAACAAACTTCTTCGGGACCGTGAAAGAGTTACGAGCAGGTATCGGTAAATGGGACCAATGGAAGCTCGACCAACGAGCTTCGTCCCAAAACATTCAGTGGCATTTCAACCAACCTGAAGCTGGTCATGGAGGTGAAGCGTGAGGGAAAATGATTAGATCGGCCCCAGAAAATGCATGCGACCTCTTTAATGAACAAACCTTATTGAATGACAAGCTTCATCCTCTGACGGTGGGAACTGAAAGAATAATCACCAACAGGCCGCTACTTCCTCCTTCGTCGGACAGTCCGGAAAACGTACCGTTGACACCAGGAGACCTGGTGTTTATCCGAACACCGGTCTCGACAGCCACCGGTGAAACCCATGAGGCGACATGTAATCCGCGATGCGAACAGATAAAGCAAGTGACCTTAATCTTCTTGAGAAGGTGGGTACGTGAGTACGTTCCTACACTTCAAATATGACAACAGTGGTTACAATCCAACGATGAAATGAAGTTACAAGAAATAGTGATACTTTGTTTCACAAGGACTTCTGAAACTAAATGGCCGTTGGGGAAAAAAGTGGAATGCAAGATCAGCAAGGACGGCATTGTGCGGGCCGTGACCGTGCTTGTCAGTGGCGGAGTTCTAACAAGATATGTGCTCAGGGTTTGTAAGCTAATGGGACATCTACGGTAAAGCACGGGCACGGAAAGACGAGCATAGGGGCCGGGTTGCGACTAGGTGGACAGAACCATGGCTGAACTGTGTTTTAGGAGACGACAGAATTATGGGGCTGGGGTCACGGTTATTCAGCACATTGTGTGAAATTCCCACGTAATTTCTTTCTCTCGTTCCCGTTTCTTTAATCTGCGTACTACCCAGCCCTTTCCAGCCATATCGACCTACCGGTCTACCCTTCCCTCTCGCATGTCAAACACGGTTACCTTGTTTCTGTTCACCTACAGTTTTCCTTACCTTTACAGTGGGTTGATTTTCCATTGTGCCCAGCTCAGGGGCCTACGACCCTCAAGTTTGTGTGCATCATATGTGCCCGACCTTGTGTGTCATGTTTGCCTCCGTTCTTTGTCGACTTTCCCACCCGCACCACACCAGTAACTTCTGTACTTTCATTTCATGCTAAAGACCACACGTGTGGCTCTAGCTCAAGCGCGCGTACAATGCTCCTCGTTCTCGTCTGAACCAATTTCTTGGTCCATGCAGCCGTTTTTTATACTCTTCCACTTTTTCTCTGATTGATGGATTGTTCTTGCTATAAAAGATTAGTTTCACTGTATTCCGATAACTTTACGGGCAACGTCAATGATGCAAGAATAAAATAATCAGACAAATAACAAAGCTTGCATTAGATAGCTAAATACATATCCGTAGCTCTACTTAAATCCGCACAGTGTTTCCTATGGCAAAGAATAAAGCGGAATTCTGTTTTCGTACAGTTGTAAGTCTGAGGCTTTACCACAGCCAATACCGGTCATTTTGAAGGTCTAAGGCATTGGTACGACAACCGACCTGGTGCTGCTTTTCGTTGTGCTTTGACCCCATTTCTCCGGGTGGCTTTTTCAGTTGTCCATGAATGTGCGCTACGTTTTTGACGATATTGCGATAACTACTTTCACTCCACCCATGCGCCCGCTTGCACTACAAAAACTGATTAAATGAGTACTTGGTTGATTCCTCTGGTTTTATTATTGTTACCGTCATACCAAACTGACTTCACTGGCAAATGGCAATGGAATATCCAAAGTTATACTTCACCAATCTTTGACTTGTTCCTCGCGAAATTCTCATAAGGTTAGATGGAATCCCAAACACAGATTATAGTCTTTTTTCAAAAAAAATAACAGTCCGGATCAATTTGAACGGTTTGAATATCTGTTCCTTACAACCCTCTACCTAAATCACTGCTCAGTGTAATTTGTATTTAGAGATATATGGGCAAGAAAAAAATTAGTGCCGTTTTTGATACTGTTTTCTCCAAATAGTTGTGCTATGATTTTTGAGTCTGTTTTGTCCGTTTCCAATCCTGTTCATTCGTCAGCACCAACTTATTCTATCTTTTGAACCTGTTCCGATTTTTAGACTCATTAGACGTTGGCCACTTGGTTGCACTGTTATCATTTCATGATATTAAGAACAAGACGCTGGAGAGCGAACAATTGTTTTCAATGAATCCTTTACGTGCTCTTACAATTCATATGGGTGAAGTAACATTGGAATGCGTTAGCCATTGGCCGGATACCGCAAAGTTGTTCTCCAAAACCGGGGAGCGCTTACCCAACATCATTTAATGGCATTGAAAGAACTAAGAAAAAGAAAAGATATATTGATACTCAAACCAGATAAGGGATCCGATGTTGTCCTTATGGACAAGCAAGATTATCTCGAAAAAAATTGTGTGATTGATTCAAGACCCAACGGCACTGGCAACTGAGGATGTGGTCAAAAAAATGGTCGGGATCGTCAGAAATTTGCCGATTAGTTTTATGTTTCTGGCTGGTTAAATGTATACGATATGCAGTAACATGACTATGGTGACAGCTCGATGAGCCGAAATACGCTAAATGCATACTCGAGCACAAGACTTGTATCACAGTAAGTCGAGTTGCGGTCATTTGCATGGCAAATAAATTGAAGTTGAGGTGACTCTTTTCCGGGACCTCGCACATCAACATTTTACTAAACGAGAAATGCTGAAAAAGTGAAGTAAGAAAAGTTGTGTGCATCAGCAGAGCAAGGTATGTCACAGTGTACATTATTGTTATGACGAACGCAATATTATTCATCACAAAGCGATGGGTAACTTATTTTTTTCAAATTATTTGAAATCTCTCGTTTCTGTTTTTTTCTGCTCGCACCAACACCATGTTTTCCGTTGGCAAATACAACTTCTTTTGAATGACCATTCACCCCCTCCCCAATAAAAGAAGTCCTTAATTCATTAGTACCGGCACAATCGTATTTGGAACGCAGTGATTTCTCAGTACAAATTCTTGTCTGAGTATTCATTTTGAGTAGTTTTCGAGATTTCGTTTTTGTCAAACAAGTATATTTCTAGTTATTCATACTCGTGGTAGTACCTGATAAACTACTGAATGATGGTGGTGCATAGGATTCATTAAACAGGGTGAAATGATAAGGAATAATCGTCCGTTCTCTGAACCAAGTGAATTTCAACTACTGGATCCCGATTTTTCGAGACTGAGTTACGCGAGTTTCCCCTCGGATTCGGCAAATTTCTGTCGACAATGGAAACTTCGCATGAGATAATTTTCGTTTAATTGTAGCAAAGTTGAAGAAATTTGACGAAATCCAGCATCGAGGCTGACGCCAAACGAGCAAAACTGAAATCTAGCGTAGATTGGTTCTGCTTTACATTTATTCCTCCACACAGTTTGTGCATCATTTATATTTCATAAACCCAACTTGCGTCCACATGACTTCATCATAATTTGGTTCGCTCCAGAATCCGCAACCCCATTGGTTCGCAAGTCTATTCAAGAACAGCTTATAACATTTAAATCAACTTGAATCGGTGATCCCAAATCATTTTGCTCTATTTTGACTGAACCCTGTCAAAATGGGTTATTAGTAGTTCATTCAATCTGCAGTTAGGCTGGTCTGTTTTCCGTTGAGGTAATTTAATGATATTCAGTTTCAAACCCAGCTCGCAGCTTACCGGAGAATACACCTTTCTTTTGTGAACCATTTCTCAAAGAAAAAAAGATTTACTTTGAAAAATTGTGTCAGTATTAGTGTTTATTCCATATGAGTTTTGCTGCATCATCATCGAAGTCTTTCAACAATAGCCGCGACTTCCCTTTCTTTTTATTGTCTAACACCATTTCGAAGAAGTTATGTACTCAGTGTTGACCGTTTATTCAGAATAATGTGGAAAATCAGGTAACTCAAAAAAAAGTCTAAGGTATAGATGTGAGGATTCCGTGGCTCATATGGACGTTCATATCGGTGATTCAAAAATTGACGGACTCATCACCGGTAACCCCCATGGATAAGCATTTCAGTTTGAAGTCTGTAAATGCATTCAGCCAGCCCAGCAACTGATATCTTTTTCAAAAATGGAATTTCACAGGAGACATCCACATTGCAATCTCAGGGAAGCAGGTTACTAATTCATTAATGAGTTTGTAGAAAAACATTGGAAAGACGAACTCCAGTTTAACTAAATATTCTTGAAAATATTACCTGCACATTCAGCACATGCGCGCAGATAAATTACTTTTTGGTTGAGGACTAATTTTCCAAATACCTAAGACGGAAACTGAATTAGGAAGTTGTTCCAACCAAAGACATCCACGGGTTATTCTTGAATTGTGAGAGGGCTTTTATGAACTTTCCAATGTTTGAGTGCCCTAATGCATGGTTGCTTAATAATGAAAATTTATGTGCTAACAACTGAGCTTACAAAGAAAAAGCTTACTGTTTTATCATGTCACAAACAACGTATACAGAGTGGTAGTTGTGCGGTGGACGAAATGTCTCGAAAGCGTGGTCTACCACACAAATGAATAATAAGCATTTTCATCATCATAATATCTCTGGTTGTCTGAAGAAATGCAACTCTATTTATCATTCTGTTACTCAGGAAGGCTTTCGTGGCAAGTCTTTGAAAGAAACAAATGATATCAAGCAAGGCGAACCGTTTTATGTTTTTGTTACGACTATGCCGATGTCTAGGGCTGGGAATCTAGCAGTAACTTAGTTTCACTAGCTACACGCACGATATGAGCAGAACACGATTACGGGCAGCAGAACAAATTCCAGAGAAATAACCGTGTTTATCGATTATTCGTGGTTCTAAACGGCAAATAAACAACTTACAGCCAGGTGAGAAACCAAGAACAATGGACAATAAGCTTCCGAAATTGGGACAACGCAGAAAATAAAAGCGGTCCACATAGCAGTCAGCTGAACGAAACTGTAGCGCAGTTCGGTTGCGGTACAATCAATAATTCAAGAACCTTTACCGTCAAAAATTAGAAAATCAATTACAAACGCGTGAATTGGACTGTGGTTGCAACAAACAAGTACGAATAAGCTAACTCTGAGGAGTAAACAAAGGCACGTGCCAACATGAATGGGCGAATCCCGCACTAGATCTCTTAATGCCGTTGACGTGTGACGGCCAATGGTAGAGTGCACTGACAGAAACGCTTAGACTGGGAGTTCGAGCCTCCGTTCGCCAGTACAATTGAAACACTCAGAAAGATTACATAATAGTAGAAGTGTGGACCTTTGAGGAAACAAGGTTAATAATAGATAAGCTAAATGCTCACGTAATAAGCACCATGAAACTCGAGTATATACTGATGTGATCACTTAGAAACAGAGGAAATACATTACGAATTTCTAGGGTTCACGATGCATGTACTCACTACTGATAAGTAACTGAACAGAAAGCAGAAGAATAAACTCTAATTACGATTAGTAAATAACAGTTTCGGTAAATAAAAGACGTAATATTTTTCGTCACGTTATTGAAATATGATGATTCAGTGGATCTGCAGGCACTGTTATTTGTTGCGGCATTGGCTTGAACGAAGACCCAGATCCTAGGTGCATACATCAACTATCTCTTTAATTAATGTTTCTTAACTTAGAAGCAGCGCCAGCGGTAGTCTACTGCTTGTGAGCTATCACTGTCGATAGTAATGTGGATTTGTACAAGCATGTGTATGCTGTCGCCTGTATCAATCGACCGAAGGTAAACTTAGACCGCGAAATTATCCACACCCTATCATTCCTTTTTACTTTTATAACTTAGGGTTTCCATTTTGGGTTTTTGTTCATTGATTTACGTCAAGATCTTAGGTTGCTGCAGCACCAGTTTACAAACCGATCTCACCGAACAAAAAAGGGTTCATTTAACAGGCAAAAGGGATAAACGAATACTTTGCGTTATACACAGAAACAACTGTAGGTGCACACAATTTGCGAATTCAGATAAGGTCATCGTAACATGCACTAGAAATCACAGACGGGATTGGTTCATAAGGTACAAGTCATCGGCAGCAATCACTATTTAAATCAAAACAGTCAGGGACAAAAGAACGGGCTGACGTGCACTACAGATTCCTCTGTTGAAGAAGGTCCATTATTCAGTTTCGAAAATACCGCCATCAGTTACGTTGAGTAAATGAACTTGGCATCATCTAAGAAACCACATCTGCAAAGGGGAGGATTTCGCGATTGAGGTCATCGACCTTCGTTTTACTCCAGCAAAAGGTGATATTCAAAAGTGAAATTAGTTTTGCTTGACATGCTGCAAACCAGACAAGCCTAATTACTACGAGATATCTATCGTTTTCTTGCCAGTTATATTCTGGGTAGGTACCGTAAAAGTGAACATTGTCAGTCTGTTTTTGATGAGTTTAGTCAATCCTTTCATCAGCCTTCTGATGATACCCGTTTCATCAGTTAGGGAGACACACACGATGATACTGCGCTTGATAAAAAGAGCATAATGTATTTATGTAGGCGAGAGGCAAACGTAAGTCATGAAGTATTCATAGTGCCTAGATGTTTCGTAAGCCACATACCGCAAAGCCTTCATGATCCCCTGAATTTTAAAGCTCTGATGGTAATCATGCCACTGTATCTTAGTGCGCGGATTGAATATGACTCGGTTACTTGGGAAGAGGACTGGACGATTTTTGGCCACCGAAACAGACAATTCTTGCAAGTAAATTGGTGAGATTTGTCCAGCTATTTCATTGAGTCATATGGTCCGTAAATTCGTCCAAAAACAGCTTATGGGAAAATTCAGATCAAGTCAACCTTTATTCTCGAGACGAGTGGAATCCATTCGGACTTGAGTCTGTCCTTGAACGATGTTATCCGTCACCTGCCTTAAGTCGAGTTTCATCATAATACGTTTCTTCTACGGGATAGGAATTTCTTGTTTCTAGTGATGTTTATTCGTATTTGTTTTGATTTTTCCACGGCTACATGTCCGCTTCTATCTAGAATAGGTTCAGTTAAGGAATACTGATATAATGTAAAAACGTTACAAGTAGGAAAACATAAATCATGTCACTTCATGGTTTCCGGAGTTCAGAGTTCATGAATATAAGGAAGGGAAATCAATTCATCAATCAATGATCTTGATCTTTATGTAGATCCCCCTTTGGAAAAATGGGTGGAGTCCCAAAGGATTACTTTTGGGAAAAATCCAATTGATTTCAAGTGGTCAAACATGGTTCTTCTGCTGAAACAAAGTTGAATTCTAGGCATTTCCTTCCACTCTAATAGGGTATTAGTAAGCAAAGACGTCTGGGTTACTCCTTCTGAAGATTGGGGAAATATCTGCGAAACAGCGATGCAAACAAAACGATTGACAACAGTTGCGGTGACAGCTTGTTTTTGCTTGGAATGCATAGGCATTTACTTCTGCTGTGAAAGCCGAAACCGATTTTTGTCGTTCGAATGCGAATCAGCCACCATGGTTGGCAGTGTGCGAAAAGGCAATTTTACGGTAGCCAATTTGATCGATAAAGCTAACCGACATTGAGAGAGCTATGAAACAGACTTCGGAAAGATAGCGAATCAGGGTAACATAAATTTCCCTGAACACTGCATTCCCCCACTAAATCCGTTGTGACCGAGAGGATATTTTCAAACGTGATGGCATAATTGTAATTTACGTTTGTACGATATTTGTTATGAAGGGCGGAAACGGACTTTATTTGATTACCAAGTCTGACAACCTGTTTATATGAGTTTAAGCGAGGCTCCCAAAGTGAAGGTCTTCTTTCGTGCAATAGAAAAGTGATACTCAAGGTCAAATCGCGAAAATTCCAAATATTTTGGTCTTTCAACACGGAGATTGATCAAGTGCATCCCGAGCCGTTCACTTACTCACTCTGTTTCCAAGCAAAATCCACAAAGTCATGGGACCGTCGAGCCCGTTTATGAGAAAAATAAATGAACTGCGCAATTGAACGCTATCAGATATAGCTGTGATTCGTCTACTTTGCACGCTGTCGTCCAAAACAACGGCCAAATGAATAACTTGTAAGTGGCGTTCCTTCAGTGAAATGTTATGGGACGCACAGTATTACATTGGTCGTCACTCAGTACCTGAAACATCCCCGAGTTCATCAATCAATAAGTATCCGCACATAGTTCGTGCCTGGAACGGAACGAACATTTTCGGTAAAGGAGGTGCCGAAAATTTGAGAGATTTAGAGCGGACAGAAAACGGTCGTTCAAGGACAATATTTCACTACGAACAGTACCCACTTTATTATAATCTCTTCGTGTGGTCGATAGACTTCTAAAGCATCACTTGATTATTTTTGCATCTGAGAGCATGGAATTTTGAGCCAAATAAGGCGATTGGAAATGTTTTAAGGATAAAAGTGTAGTAGTAGTGGGATAAGAAAACGAGGTTATTGATGCCGGTACAACCAAGCATGGGGCACCTTTCGAACAGCCATCCAACTCCCAACGTTTATATATTGGTACGTAGATAGGTATCAAATAAAATGGTTGAAGGTGTATTGTGATTTTGTTTACTGTTCATGCTCGATCATGAGGAATCCACTGTAACTTTTCACCACTTTAAATGCATCCGGTCAATTTCTTTCGTCCTTCGTGGACTACGGAACAGACCGCTTATTTTTTTCGCGTGATATACTGTTCATTTTTCAGATTTGGTCACATACGAGAATATGAAAGTGTCATAATTTGTTAATAAAATATCAGTGAGATGGCTATCTTGTATTCCACACATGGGACAAACCTATGCTCATTCGGATTAGAGTTCAGTGGTTGAGAGTCGTTATTTGTTGGGAAGCTTTCACTTTTTACAGATGATAAACTTAGCTCTGAGCGGATCGAAATTGGTCCATACAAATCGAGTCGGCGGTTTCTGAAAAAGAGTTCAAGTCCATTATCTGTTGCGTTCGATGACGAGTGGATTATCACTCATCATATGGTCACAGAAAGCAGTATTCGTGCCGGGTCTGTGGATGACCGATGAGTAGGCTATATCCTGTTAAACAAATGCCGCGCGAAAGAAACCGAGTTTTCCAAAAACACAACACAGGTATATGGATTGTGTTTTCAGTCGTAAACTGACTGATTATGAAATCCGAAGAGGCGATATGCATTGCGAATCACAATATGTCTGATAAACACTGATACCTAATAAAGCTGTGAAATATTGTAACGAATTTCTCACAGTGTTTCACCGACAACACAAGCTTGACGTTAGCATGTGTAATGCTTGGTGTCGTTGGCCGTTTACACTTATGAAATCATAGCATTGCACAACTGTCCTCTCACATATCCATTCTTACAGAAATACCTTCAATTCTTGCACCTTCAGTATTGAAACATATTCTACGTACAATACACAGGAGATATTTCATTGGACAGCTTCAAATCAGTAAATAATGCAAACATCAGTTTTAGCAGATGGAAAATCCAATTACCTGCCGTTTGTTAACTGTTTTCACAAGTAGTTCACCGCTCATCGGGTGCGTATGAGAACATTTTTCCACCGATCAGATTATTTATTACATCAATAATTCACTACTAACCGTATCGCTTTCACGACGGTGGTGTTTTGCCAAGTCTTATAAATGAGCCATTCAATAATAAAGCGTCCAGCACCTTGTAAAGCATGTGTATCCATTGTCTGCTTTCCCTCGTGTTTGACAAGGCAATCTTATTGCCAAGCTTCACAGCGGTAATAATTAGGCACAGACATTACAAAACTCGTGCTCTTCTAGCTCTTTTAGGAAACATTAACCCGTCCATTGATGAAAAATGGAAGGTTTCCATGGTCCTGGCTGAAGACAACGATGCAGGTAACCAAATGGAATCCTTACGTTTTCTATGCTTATGCTGTTGTAAAATTTCATATCAGCAATTCATTTCACATTTTGTGGAATATGGAAAACCGTCGTGTGTCACGAACATGGATTTTATTGATGGGTGTTCCAAATTTATCAGGATGGTATCAGATTGACTTGGTCGTTATCACGATATTATTCAATCCAAATCAGTGAGCTCATAATAAAAATATGCAAGATGCATGTATCTAATTACCGAATATTTCCCGTCTCATCCAGATCATTTAAGGTGTAGGCACTGAATATCGTTTCGTCCAAGTTTTCACAATGTGGATCATTGAGAATTCCTGTGACTGTTTTCTCTGTCAACGTTGTCCTATCGTATTATGTGAATACTTGGTAAAATGCTCCAAAGTCGAGGCTTCGGGGGTCACGACTGAAATCGGCGGTTTGAATTTCCACTCAAGAACTGGGGCCTTTGCACCGACCGAAAGCATTGCATTCGGTTGTGTCTAACGGAGCATTCTTGTGCGCGCCCTCGATGGTGGAGTGAACACGTGAATTATTTTCAAGGGCTTGTTATACCAGAAAAATGGTTCTGTCTCACGATGAGGATGCACAATGATAACCAAACTGCAATATGATAAATATTTCACTTTTGTTCTATGTTTTTGACTAACCATTGGATCACTCGAATGTGAAATCAGTAAGGATGTGCACCAGTCATAAAGTAGGCTGATGGATCACATTACAAAGTATTCAGGCAAATTATGCGTTAGAAATTCCCTAAACGTAAAATGCATGAATATCTGCATGCCATTATTCTGACAACTGAGCTTCACGTTATATGTTCAATGAATTGAAAGAAAGTCCGAACGTTGTTGGCATAATGTCTTGGTAAAAAATAATCAATCATTGACGCGTCATGTGGTAAAAATCTCGAGTTATGAGTTAGTTCAATGAAAGCAGTGACATCAATTTCAGTGGATGAATAGAAAATTATTCACAGGTGTGTAAACGGGACATGGCACAAAGCGCTCTACTTCGTCCGAAATGCAAAAGAGCAGATTAGCATGTGGCGCGCCAGCATAAGGGAGCACGTGGTCCCAGGGCATCCTAATCCAGTTGGAGCATATTAGGGACCAAAAACATGACGGTCTTCATATTCACACGTACGGACGATAGCAGAAGAAATGGATGGTTACTTATTCATCACCACGAAACCGATTGCCGTTCGATTATCATCGTGATTGACAGATCTCCTTCAATCTCCGATTATTGAACTCCAGCACCACTTTGAACTAATCATATTTAACTTTTCCTAATACACAAGCAAAAGCAAGCCGACCGATGCATCGCACAATATTTTACTTTGTAGATGAAGCAGACCGTTTGGACTAATTTGAGTTTGGTATTCCACTGATCATTTTGCTTGCGCATATCTGCCTTTGCATTTGCCCGAATAATATGGATATGAATTACGGCATGAAGCACACCAGTTAGAACTGTCTAAATCCCCTTCATATTTCTGTTTATTTCATTTGGAAGAAATCATTGACGACAGTGTACCAATCTTCCATAGCAAAACGAGATATCTGAATGGAGCATTGACCAGGGTCGGTAAGCCACTAGCTGAATCTGAGTATCTCCTCAACAAATTCTACCTCCAGTACAGCAGAAGACGAATGTAGAGTCTAGCTAATCCGTTACCTATTTTCGTGTAAAATTTCAGCTATTATTAGTTTCAAATTTGGCTAGTGTGGTCTCCGTATAGATACGGATCCTTTCCCAATTGGTTTAGGCATGGCATTCAACGACGGTTGGGAATAAAATGTGACTATTAGTAACTGAAATTTACGGTAGATATAAAATGGTTTCTCGGAAGATGGAACTGCGCCACTATGATAACAGTTATTACATTGCTATCAGATGGCCGTTCATGATTATGAGCGAGAAAACCTCAAGATGAGAACACCTAAGGTGGACTCGATCGAAGCGACATGAATTCCGAAGCCCACCGAGAGCATTCTTTTCTACCTTAAGAAAGTGGTTCAGCTGAAAAAACATAACTGATTGACTTGTCAGCCGAATAGCTGAACTGGAGGTGGATATCCTGTCACATTCTGTGTACGAATTGTATGGTTCAGCAACAAAAACATAATCACCTAATTGGGTCATGACATTCAAAACGATGAAAAAGAACAACAAGAAAGAAACCTACAGTTGAGGTGAATGGTAAATTGTCTCAATCGGGGTGCACCCTCTCTCGGTAGTCCAAGCGTAAAAATGCAAGATTCAAGTTGGCCTACCAGTAAGAATAAATTTCAAGAGAACTGGCCAATTAGAATGAAAACGCTGTTCCCAGTTACGTAATTTGCCTACTGAGTTGGTATTAGATGGCCGAGCGCGGGGAAACGGCCTAACTAAAACATGGAGCTACAGTGTTCCTGAAAGTTTACCAATCATCAAATGGAAGAAAAGAAATTGGCCCAAAAATTCATATTGAATATAATTAAATCACCTGAACAAGTGCATCTGCAAGGTGATTTCCATTCAGGGATAATTTACCAGCGTGAGACCCGAATTCATCACAAATTCCGTGCTGTTACCACTCAAACTGTAAGTGATATCTGTAGTATATGACAATACATATCATATACGATTTATGGTATACACATAGTATGTATACATATTATATGTTACGGAATATACTGTATAATATCTATTATATAATGGATCAAGTACATGTTTTGAATGTCTCCAATACTGGCAAATTACAAGTTCCATAGACGATCCCGCGTTACGTTAACGCACAATATCCAACGTGTCCCCCATGCAGAACCCCACACTTGTCTTGGTGGTATCGACACAGGTTGGCTGATTTCACTTATTCTAACAAGTGATGCTGTTCATCCAAACAATTTCACGGAAAATGGAGTACATTTCTGAAAATGAGCAATCAGTAAATAAGTTTATTAGCATTACTTGTGGGCAACATTGTTCAGTGGACAGTCAAGCGGTTGAAATACATAGTAAAATTGGATGATAAAACCATTGTATGAAATGTAATGGGTGGTCCTGCGTGGCGGCTGAATGTATTCATTCGGTCACATGAGTAACCGCATGTGAACGGAGGGTGACGGAAGAACTGAGTCCAGAAATTCTCTTGTAAGATTGTTGTGGTTCTATTTTCGATGGCTAATCGACCAATGTCACACCTAAGGGTGACCTTTTAAATTTGTCATATTTCTCCTTGTCGTCAAGCCGTCAAACTGGTGTGACAGAAATCAAACTAATGCAGTATAGATGCCGGCGCCCCACGAGATTGGGTTGATCTTTATTAACCCCAATCGTTTTTATTTAAACGTGGAATGCGATATGATTCCACTGAGGGGGCACGCATTCATGTGTTCGGGTTGGCTGGAAGTCGGAAGGTTGGATGATGCCTCCCTACCGGCATGTACTCATGAGAACTGGTAAGTAAACAATCCATATGACTCGATACAGGAAGCGATGATGACTAACAATATATCGCTAGAGATAACGCACTGATTACCTCTTGGAAAAGAATTATTTGTTTCGTGCTGGCTTATCAGCGGTTATCAGAATATTTCTCGTTTATGTATCCCTCAATTACTTGCGAGCCCGTTTTTTGTGTAACTGGTGATACTTTGGTTGACTTATTGGTCCTTGATCTCCACATTTCTCGAAAAAGCCTCCGGTTAACTAGTCGGTATTGCACTTAGTATGGCTCAATCTAGAGCTCATCGGTGGTGCGTATCCCCAACCGCACCTACCGTTCTAAACTGGGCTTTCACACCTCGACCTCACCAAATCATGTATTTTCCACAGTACTGTGACAACATAGTCCTTGACTGCTTCGCTGCCGTTCATTTGTAGGTGCGGCGGAGGACATGCACTTGAGATGTGTTCCACTAAGAGCCACAGTAAAATTTGACTTTTCCGAGTGCAAGACTGAAAAGATGGACGGTGGTTTGTATGTCCAGAGACATTCAACCAAAGCAAATATTCGGTTTTTCTCGCAACATTTTCATCATTTATCAGAAGAATTCATGAAGCTGAATATTACTGACGAAATGGAGCATGAGCTTCGTGAAAATATAATTTTTTTCTTTAGTCTCATTCGTTTGGTTTTTCACAATTCAGAAGGTGTTATCCAACTAATAATTCGTAGTTTTTGAGTTGACTAGTTTCTAACACTGAAATCCGGATTTGGTCAAATGATTTTCAGTGGGTTGTAAAACAATATCAAGGGGCACAGTGTAATATCTGACTTGTGCACTTTCGCCAAAACCTTTATTTTCAAAACTCACATGAACTTATTTCGTAGGAGATAAGCCGTCGATTTATTGTCAATTTGTTTTTGCTTATTGCATTTATTTCAGTGCAAATGTTCCCCTAGGTCTTGACTTTGAAATTGGTACGCTTCAGCTCAGATATGGCCTGATTCATCAAAATGTGCAAAATGTTTCGTTTCTTCATTATTAAAAAACGGAAAATGTTCTCTGATGCGTAACAAGGTAAACGTATGGTTTCAGTGGCGCATAAGAGCGCTGATACATTTACATCGCGTTTCCAGACTATCGATTTCCTAGCAAAGGCCTAATGAGATTATTAGTCATGCTCCAAATGAAAGGAATACTCTGAACGCGATCACGACTTGATTGTGAGAAGGAATGGTTGCTCAGACAAAAATACCCAATCGCCTACCAGAAGAATAACGAAGGCCGTAGCACGAAAGTACATCCTTTAAAACTCATAAAACGACAACAGTGAATCACAGAAAATATTGCTCAGCCAATCCAGGGAGCGCTACGGTCGGTGACCAGGCCCAAGACGTGGTCAGCGCTAGGAACGAATCAGAACTACCGTACCAGAAATAATTTTTTGCTCGTTTCCATCAACCGTTCTGTGGCATTCCAGTTTCATCCGAAGTCGTTTTTCATTGAAAAAAACAGTCATATGATTGTCGAGTATCTATAATTACATCACTGTCATTTATCCCATTGGCTGTGGCAAACTTGAACAGACTCACACGAAACAAATTTTGTGCGCCCTACTATTGTTTTCTAAACCTGAATGGAAAATGACCGGGAAATTGTGAGCCGTGTCTCAGGAAATTAATTTATTAAAAAGGGACATTTTCGAAAGCTAGGCTGCATAAACAAGTCTTTTACAAAGTGTTCTTTCTCAACGACAAGCTTTGCTAGATACGGGATAAACAATTGATCAAATTTGGTAGGTCGGGAATATTTCAGCATAAATTTAGTACGTGTAGCAAAGTGAGGATTACTGCGAGTGAGAGATGAATAAAGCTGGTATGTCATCAGCAAGTATAGTACGGGCACAGCTGTTCACATGCAAATAGTAGATTTTTTCCACGAAATTCAATAATCCAGAATATTATATGTCATTGCACTTAGAAATGCATTTAGTAAGCACTTAGTCGACGAGAAGTCTTTGACAAGGAAACACGGAAAAATAACAGGGTACCAGTATACTCAGTGACGTAACACGCCAGAATAAATAAACTAAGAGATGATTCGAGTAAGTAAAAGTGAAAATTCCAGACAGGAGTTGTAAAACGTCAGCTTTCTTACCTTGACAGATGTATCTCGTAGATGATGCATTCTTTTTAGATTAGATGATATTACTACAATATAGCACAGAACTCGTTTCACGTTCGAATCTCCTATAATGGGGTTCAATAATTTGATCACGCAGTGACGATTTACGATCAGCTGTTGGGCAGTACTCCTGCACATTTATTTGTAATGTGCTGAACTGACGGTTCTTGGCCATCTGGTCATCGTATTGATAGCCTGTTGTAGTGAATTGATGGTAACACTGTTCCGTGATTCAGAAACGACCACAACATCGTCGGAGGGTTTTAAAGTAAAGAATGACGAATTAGAAGGGCGATAACCCGTGTAGCTAGCGAACAAAAATGGAGATAGGATAGTACCTTGCAATATTCCAGTGTTGTTAGGGAATGTGAAGAATCTTTGACCAATAAAATTTGCGAATCGCAAACGGTACTTGAATTAGTTAATTCACCAATTGGAAAGAATCGTGAAAATCATTTAATGGTCTGAAAAAGATTGTAAAATCTCTCTTCAGTGAGCTAACTGAAAGCATTTTTTCAGTTCAAGAAACAGATGTGAACAAGTTTGCGGTTCAAGCCAATCAATGAAGCCATTGGATGGATAAGACAGCCAATGGTATTCAAAGTAGAACGTTGTTTTCTGTGAGCAAACTGGTTTTCATCCGAAAAATTGTTTGTGTCCTTGGTATCGTAATTCATTATGCGCTCAAACGTTTCCAGCATCAATCCGACAGAACCAAAGTTCCCCTTTTACTTTCTTCGGTATCGGAGTAGTACGAACTTGATTGCACGAGTCAGCGAGGTTGCGTTCTAACGGAAATCAAATATGAAGGAGGACACAAATGCCGAATCTGCGAAACAGGTTTTCAGAATGTTGGAACTGATGCCGTCGGGTAAGAAGGCAATAATGATATTATTGATTTAAACGACTTGTAAACTCTTTTGCGATAAAGGTATCAAGGACTTTCCTGTTTGCTCAGGTGTCTAGGTATTTTATGTGATAAATTAGATGAGCATATTTCTGGTACAAAAAATATTGTTAAGTTTCTCAACCTCGTGCGTTATGTAGTTTGTTCGGATCGTGCGATCACATGTTTTTTTTTCAGTCCATTCCATAATTAGTGGAAATAGCTATCATTGAGTATGCTACACACATTAGTCCTTCAGGACGAAGTTTCTTTACTGATGTACAAGTTTAGCAGTTTTACTTCAAAACTACTGTAAGAAAGATAGGCTTTCTCATCCTCCGCAGTCTCTCTAGCTTCTCCAGAGAAAAACCATCTGTATGAATCATAATCACTGTTCGTGGACATCAAGTTTTCCTAACAGAAGTTTAACTAGCGTGTAATATTGTAGTAAAATGAATATAATTCTGAAGAGGCCCCCGTGCCTCCCAGTAAAAGAAATTAGGTTTTTCATGCTGCGGTCAAAGTACCTTTTGGAATGGGTTTTACATTAGGCTTTGAAGTTAACGTTTACTAAACACTTCAGGGAGAACTTTGGCAGTGTTCGGAGTTACTCAAACGGGCGCGCATCATAGCATGAAAGAAAGATGGTTTATTTACGACGGAGCAGTTTAGCTCAGTATTATGCTTGGTGAAGAAATGAACGAAGTAATGGGGGACTTTGGCCTACTGAATGACAAGCCGAAGCTGCTGAAGTCGTCAGTCACATTTACAAGGGAGCTGTAAGTCAACCCTATTAGTGTTGAATAGAATGAATCCTGAAAGTTTGCTAGTTTCAAGGAAGTATAGTCTAAGGTTATGTACAAATTAGATAGAACAACAGAAGGGCCTCCAGGGATGAAGTGTGTCCTACATTCAATGTTTTCAAAGCAAATGTTTTACAGATTACTGTGTCAGAACCGGGGTCGGTTCGGAGTGCATCGGAAAATCGATGCGTCATGTGAAACTTCATGGGGGAATCATTTTTATTGTTCAATAGCACAGTGTAGTCAAAATCGTTGGTAAATTGTCGACTTTTGGTCGCCCCTGGTCACATTTTTCAAAACTGGCATTAAAAGCGAAGATATGTACTCTTTCCTATATCCTCTGCAATGCCTTCAGCTTCTCCGGAGCAAAACGGTCTGTACGACTCGTGATCCTTGTTCGTAAGCAGCACGTTTCGTAACAGGGGTTTAAATAGCGCGTGATATGGCCGTACAATCAGTTAAGGTGTCAAGAGGTCTCCAATTCTTCCAGTGAACTGATATTGTGCTGGACATGCACCTTCCAGCCTGGGTTGCTCTTTTGGCTTTGGTGATGGCATTTACCAAACACTTTAGGTAAAACTTGTTGCGGTCGGAGTTTCTCAAGCAACAGGCCTAACAGCACGAAATAATGATGGTCCATTTGCGAAGGAGCAGGTTAGGTCAGTAATATTCCCGGAGGGCAAAGCAACAACGGTATTGTGAGACTTCAGACTGCAGAGTGTCAAATTGGAGCTGTCAAAGTCGCTAGCAATATTAAAATGTCAGCTGTCGGTCAGCTCAAATACCGCCGAACAGAATAAATCTAGCAAGTTAGATAGTTTCGTGGAACTAAAGTCTGAGGCTATGTACAAATGTTGCAACAACAGAAAGACCTCTAGGGATGAAGTGTGGCTAACATTCATTGGTTTCAAAGCGAACATTTTGTGTTATACGTGAGTATGCTTGAGTATGGAGAAAACCAAACGTTACATACCTTTGTGGTTATATCTCCTTTAGCTTTCCTGCCTGATTGCCTGTCCAGCCTATGGCTGGTGAATCCATCAGACGTCAATAATTCATCATCCGTCGCTGGATGTGGCAACGATTTTTGAAATAAACCGACACCGCAGCTCCCATACTCCGAAGACGTCCACTAGTTTCTGATATCACACAATTTCTACATGAATGAACGGTTAAAAGACTAAACATTGGTTAACTAATCCTACATGAAGAAAAAGCTTCCCATTCAAATAGATGTTTATCAAACTTTCATTTGGCATGCCTTTCGATTCCTTTGATTTCATTCTCAATCAATTGAGAAAAATAGCGCTACCAAGTTTATATTTGTTTCAGAGGTTTTTCGCACAAGAATCAAAACAAACCATTTGGGTACCAAAGAGAAAACATTGATGTGGGAACAAAAAAATTTAAAATGAAAAGAAATGAATCTGCCAAAGTAGTAACGAAAGCACAAAATAGAACAACCGATTCGAAAATCCCCACCGTCAAAACAAGATGTGATGGCAAAAAGGCCAGAAGGGTCTAAAATCTATTTATCAATTTCGATGTGTGACAAAGATAAAGTAAGCAAAAATTTGTGAAATCCACAGAAGCAATGCATTCCACGTACACTTAGATATAGTTTCAAAAATTTTGACATATTTAGCCGATAGTGCGTCATGGTTTATCCCGTGGGAGATTCGGTGTAGTTTTCCTTGAGTTGCTCCACTTCCGTATTCTTCTTTCCAGAACTCCTGGACCATGGGGTTACCTAACGATACAGTTTGCATAATGGTTATTATCAGCCTCAATTTGAATGTGAATAAGTGCTTGTTTTTATTGTTGAGTAAGAACGCTGAGGGATTGCTTCGCAGTGCATTGTGGAAAAGAGGGTGGGAAAGCCTCCACAGAGAGGTCTCTCACCGTGGGAAACTATCGATGTGCAGAGAACGGCTTGTTACTGTCTAAAGCCTGTGGCGGGACGGGAGCTGTATCGTGTAGTGTAAAGATTCAATAAACCGTTAGGCACCAGCCTGGGTAGTTTGTTGCATAGGGTTTCGATATACAGTTGTTCACACTGGGTTCGAATCTCAGTGAAGGCTGAGTGGATTTGCATTACCAGATAGTATACTCAGTTAGAAATTGATTCATACACTCCAACAGCCTACTAGTCCTCTGTCTTACCCTATCCTACTCGCTCCTTATCTAACCCCCCAAACATCAACATTCAACTCAAAAGGCAGTTCGTGTTCTTGTTCCTGGGTCACATGTTGTCATGGCTCATTTTTGCCATGTTAATCACTGAGCTGTTTTGAATGACTACGTACATTAATGGTTTAGTTCCAAAGAATCTTTGTTTATAAACAGTTTGGTGAGGTCCTTTCGTCGTGAGACTTCGGTGGAGTGGAACAAATTACCCCATAGACATTCACAGTGTAGCTGATTTATGGAATCCAAAACTATCTTTGCTTGGCTTGCCCGTTTCTAAAATCCAAAGATGTCAAAAATATTCTTATGCACGGAGTATTCTGAAATATGGCCGCACCTATTATCAATTACGTTATGTTCGTATTTAATATTTTCCCACTTCCATTTACCTACCATAGATACTAATACTACCCAAAGAGAGATAACAAATTTTAATTCCTTAGAGCACTTGGATTTTGATAGACATTTCGGAAGCGCGTTGACAAAAACATGTCGATGTCGGTAAAATTATAACTCTTACAATGAAAGCATATTGAGTTATGCACTGAAACGACAATCGATATAATTGGAATAATGAAGTTTGCCGATGACCTATGCACGTTTCGCACAGGCACCAATAATCTTTCGCCCTTTCAATCACATCGTTCTGACGACCTCCTTCAGATTGTTCAAGTTCATCGTGGATGCTTCCGCTTTTCAATTCCATGGTGCCACCAAAACCATGGACGCACCATCGAACGTTTGAAGGGTTTTCCTCCCCGTAGTATCTTTTGACGTTTTGTTCTTGTCTGCAGCCTATAGTTCTTCGTAAACGAAGTTTGATTATGTCTCGCTCGGCTGAAATGGTCGTTTGATTATTGTGCCGAGTATGTTGTATGAAAGGCTCTTTCTGGAACTCAGAACTCCAATAGTTTGTCCAGTAATCTGTGCTCCTTTTATGATGTTTGGTGAATAAAACTTCTAGCACTGAATGCAATTAATTCATCTGATTATAAATTTGTCCCTTCACGTGTGGCTGATTATTTTTACATGCCCATTTTTTGATGGAACCACTAAGTAGTATGGTTGTGTGAAATGCTTAGGAATCACGATCGGCACCAAATTCTGGCGATCACCTCAAACTCTAAACAATGGAAATTGTTGCTTCATTAAGACATTATCTACATGTGGGTAGACAAAGGTTCCTTAGAGCATATGGCTAATTTCGCGGCTACCGCCGCTTTTCAAGTATACGCATCCGGTACGACTCTGTACAGCTGTTTCTTCTTATCCTTGTGGACTCAGTAGGTGTTTCTTCAAAATAACCTTACATAAACATCGTGAGTGTAATTTGCTGCTGCTCTTAGACAGTGCACTGAGGAGCCACAAAATGGATTCACTAAAATATCTTCCTGGACTCGTTGCAACAAACCTTGAGAAGGACCATACCGCGAAGGCCAGTTGGGAATGTCCATGTCTGTAGCTTTTGCACTCGACCGATTTTACGAGTACCACAACCCAAATATCAGATGGAATGAATAGACAATGGAGTATTGGACGAGCACACCTGATGAGCAGAGATAACCGAAAACCATTCGTGGGCTTCCGAGAATCCCTGCCCACCCATCTGTTGAGATAACTTACATCAACAATTTCAACTTGTAACCACATTATCGAATTTATCGAGGTTGAGTTTGACTAATCCACGTGAAACAAGCAGTGAATCACCTTTGCGGTTCCTCAGTGGACTTTTCTAAGAGGAGCATCCGCTCAGAAGTTATTTTGTCTTGAATAAAGATGTTTCGCTAGATATCCCCTCGAATACTAGAGTTGATGCATTCAACTATTTAGCAGAGTGTTATAGAAATGTTTATTCCTCGGTCTACATATGTGTTTTCATCACTGTTCCTCCTATGTGTTTGGCCGTCTCCTGAAGACATTCGGAAATTATCCGTCCAGAACCGTCGAAAATCTCTCAGACATCTTTCCCTCCTAAGGAATTTACTATCTGCTAAATTATGTGAACTACACCTGATTGTACGTGACTAGTTGGCCCAAAAAATACTTCCGGAATACTGTTACTTTCTTCACATTGATCTGTCAAACTGATCCTTTCACTCCTACACACGTTCTCCCTCCTGGTAGATTAACTCGCGCGCACACGTTAAAACCATCTCGTAGCTTCAATGCCTGATCCGAATTTCTTCGGAATTCTGGACGATTCGTCATTGGCTCATTTTCGTAATTCAGTGAGATCACATGAGTAAATCTATTTTGAACGAAGTACGGACATCTACTAACATAATAACCCGTAAAACTACAGGTCAATGTAAATACAAACTCGAACACATTTTTCATCAGAACACATTCAGTAAATTGATAATTACCTATAAGTACACGATAATTGGCTTCTTTCAATGGAAGATTCAAAGCAACCCCAACTGTTCCCATCTGGAACAAACATTGATTTAAGCCTAATAGCCAGGCATGACGTAAACACTGAACATCGGCCCATATCGGTGCTTTCCTAAAAAAGCTCGCAAACGACATCAGTCGGACTACAAGAGTCCTGGCAATAACCTTTGTTTATTAAACAGCCCAAAAGAGCAATAAAAATATCCTGTAAATTTGGTTGTTTCTGTCCTAAGAAATCGTCATGTCATCAGCTTTGATGAGAGATCCTGTATTTTTGGGATCGCCGACCAGCTAACCGGTTTTTTTAGTGATCCGTGAGTTCAGGAGTTTATTTATGTTTGTGCAGACAATGGCTGAGTTTGGAAGCGAATTTGTACCTTTTGCAGCACAAAAATCTAGAATAAATAAACGCAGTCCATTTGATTTCCCGTTTTCGCAAGCTCTACGCGCTTCACAGTAGGCAGCCTGTCCATGTACATGCAGCATGCATTGGTCATCTCCCACTACAGTACAAAAGGGACAGATACTTGCACGTTATATAATCCGACAAAAAAATAGCAAGAAACATTTTTTTAAATGCATACCTTCCTGTTGATCATACCCACGGTTCACTCTTACAAAAGCGAAATCGCTTGTATAACCATACTCCGATACTATTTTACCTACCATTGTGTACTTGTGCATCTTGTGGACGGGAAATAAGGTTTGAGCTGAACCTGGAAATGATTTAGTTGCTCACCGTTTCCATGATAACAGAAGCATGTTTTTTGTAGATAACTTAGTCTTCATCGGTGGAGAACACATCGGTGATTGCAAGTTTACTGAAGCATATGTTACTTGTATGCGCGAAAATTCCTTCCGGAATGGATAACACAGCGCGGTTCAAATAATTGCCTTGAATTCTGAAGTGAAATTTTTTTTTTAAGCCAGTGGGATTTCATTCATTCATATCTGTAACAAAAGATGACTCTCACTTTCACTTGTTTATCATTACAGTGCATTCTTACACGGAGCTAGGATGCACCGAGACGAATCGATTTATAAGCTATGAACATAAGGATCTTTCTCTCATACATTCGTTTATTCAGTTAGTCCTCCAATCTAATGAAATTAACCGATCATAGAATCGGTTAATCAGCAGTTTTGCTGGCCAACCAATCGATAAAATGGGGATGGGGTAAAATACGTGTCACTGCCAGAGACCTATAATGGTTTCTTATCCGGGGATTATGTCATCCGCTTTTGGCCACTAAGGTTCAAGCTCTTGATCCAACTTATTTTGTGAGCATAGTTTTGGTCTGAGGGTTGGATGAAGACGCTTGGCATCAGGAGCTACGTAGGTTTTCTCGTATGATTAGCTAGCGAGCGATTTGAGAACTATCGGCGAAATCTTGTAAGAAAATGGCTGCCCAGACAGGAATTGGTCATCATGATGAACTTCAGACGTGGAGGCTTTAGATTCCCATCGTACCTCCACCGATCGCTCCCACTCCGGGTAATAAGATGATAAGTCTGTTCTAGTAAGAGGTGAACGTATAAGAAGGATAATCCATATCGTACACGGATCCAACCTTAGACCACTTTGATTTAGTTGCAACAGACTCGATAATATATGAAGGGAACCATCAATCATCAAGGGCATGTTTGGTGGTATCATTCAGGAAATGTCTGGACATCAGATAAATTGTCCATTGGAACCGTGCCGTACAGAATTTGTTATCTGTCAGAATGATTTACCCTGAACTAACGACACCACACAGTCCACTGGAAAATGTACAAATAAAATACTTATAAGGCGATATGCTAGACTGCAATCAACAGCCTTTCCAAACTACTTCTGATCTTGAAAAGTAACAAATTTTAAGCTCGAATGGCAACCAAAAATGTATTCATGCACCGACTCCACCACTGATAGATAATTTACAGTGAGATGATCACCTTCCGGGAATATTCCAAATGTTTGTACAACGAAGGCATTTTTTTCGCAAATCCCCCTTATGCTTCGTGTGCTCTACAGATGAAGTTTGTGTTTTTTCATATAGGAAATTTCCCCAATGCTATGCTATCGATGATTCACGAATCTACCTTCAACTTAGACTGGGGCCGGAACAAGCAATCACATTTTACAGGCAATTTGTTCCGTCTTTTATGATGCTGAATGAGCCAATAATGTTTTAACTAGTGCCAATGTCAAATATTTTAGATTGAAAACAAACTTCTGTCTCGAAGTAAATAAATAATTCATATTCATTTCGGCAAAAAGATCTCCAAACCCATTTTAACTGCACCTGACAGGGATACCCAAAATTTCACAGTTCGGTCAAAATATATATCTACCATTCACAACGGGGGATACCATATCTATGATCATGGGTGAAAAAAGCCAAGATGGTCAGCTGAAACCCATGCCCAAGTTGTGAGGGACCACCAAAGGAGTAGAACTGTAGGTATTCGGTTGATCGTCAGGTGAACATTGTTTATTTACAAAGCATACAATGTAAAGTAAAGCTTGCTTTACTTGGCTAAATGGCCATGTATAGGATGAGTGGATTCCTAAAGGCTTCTGCACACAATTTTTACTCTGGTTACCGTAAACCTTAGCAGATAAGTAATTTATTGGAGTGATAGAAACTGGCCCGGTAGCCCACGTTTACTGATAAATAAATCTGAAACTCTTGTACAGTAGGCCAGCAAAATAACAGGGGGCAGTGCTGGACGGAAAACGGAAAAGTATGTTGCACATAACCGAGCAGGTTGTAGGCGATCTTGGAGCAAAAAAATAGATTTATAACGTCTGATCTCCCATCCATCATTCTCTCTACATGCAGCAGAAAATCCAAGATATCTCGTGTATATTGCAATGTTCATTGAAAAAAATTTCTTCAGTATAACTTTAATATCCAAAACTTCAGTGTAAATTGAAATATTACTCGGTTATCATACGACACGAAAACTGTTGTTGTCATGTTGTTTTCAATAATAAAGCCTGACGATCGTATGTGACGAAGTTGATTTTGAATCAAAATCATTCATCAAATGACTGGTGGCCCATGTACCTATGATGACCATGGTGATTTTTTCCAATAATGACAGGCAAACCAGAGGATAGCACACGAAAATCAGAAAACAGGTATCATGGGTGTTGAGGAAGCAAATAGCGAAAGTGTGCAGCTTTGGGTGGTGTTGATAGAAACATATGTTCAACCGAGCTACACGATAGGTTGCTGAAATATGACAGCATTATTAAGAAAAATGGCTGATCAGTCAGCACGTGCACAGCCTGGGGAATATGCTGGCAATCAAAGAAGGCCTATGACAGAAACGAATCGGACCAAATGATCATGAAATGCAATCAGGCATTACAGCGTAGATGAAAGCAGAAACGGATAAGTTTCCGTTCCACATTTTGTTTGTGACTTTCTGTATTGGGGATGAAAATCCATTTGTTTCGGAAACGGAAATCTTTCTGGCCATGGTACAGTCTACATTAGCTGACTCACTTCCGCAAGTGGCTGTATGACTAGATCCACAACTCAGATTCCGCTGTTCGTTGGTCACAAGGAATAGCTTCAACTGTCTTGAAAATTCCAACAAAAATGAGCATGCCTCGAGGAGGTGAATCCCCACAGTATAAACCGCTATGACAAAAAGACAAATACATGAACATTCGCTCCTGTTTCGACAACCTAATAACACCAAGGGGAGAGACCAAAATTATTAGACGCAGTACAAAAGAACTGATTTTCGACCATCAACATCCTGTTGGTTGGTGGGTGACCGATTACTTGCTGACGGGTTGGGTAATATCCTTATTGGCAATAGTCGCAGCTTATCAAAACAGACCTTACAACCATATGTTCACGCAGTTTTATTATTCCAGATTAGCAGATACTAACTGGATTCTGAGAATGGCCTCAGGAACGGGCAACAAGCCAAAAGTTCCAGGGGATGCCAAAAGACCGTTAACATCACTGAGGAACGCTTCGTATTGGGACACAGTCGATTACGTTTACATGGTAGAGCGAAACCGGACACGATCCTAGACACGGAAGATTAGGCCCAACCGTCCGCAGATAGAGCAGTCAAAAGTGATCGTTTCCAGTTAACAAAAAACAACTCTCCTTAAAGAAAGCAGACAATCGCGGAACAGCCCTGCGTGATCGAACAACACAAAGTGCCTAGACCTAAGTAGTAATCAGTTACTTTTATCCACAATAATGTTTGTCCACGAAATCGCACATTCAAACCCAGTCATCTCCGAGGTACTGAACAGTATCCAACATGTTTGTCTTGGAGTAACTTTTATCTTGATAAGTCCCATGTAACTTTTGAAATTCCATTTGAAAGAGTGATTCAAACAAGAAAAGGCTATTTTAGGGCAGCTTTTCCGTGTTGTCGTCGACTGTCATTTTTTAAACCCATTCTGTTGATGATTTGCGTGGAGAAAGTCTCAGACTGCGTCAGTCTCATAATGGTCATGAAATATTCGTTCACCATTTGCTGATGGTTAGAAATCACGAACGGGGTATGAGGGTCTATTTTCCAGCTCTCATAAAATTAGACATTACTGTAGGTGCTGTTACAGCTCTCGAAAATTGCATTCAAATTGTGTCGGGTTCTAATCCTTCGAACCACTGAGGTTCATTTAGACCATGGCATTCGTATAGACTTCATGTGGCACTGCATGGATTTATGCCGTATTAGACAGCTCAGAAGGATCCCTCAGTCAAGGTGGGTTTGACGAAATACCACTCGTTTGTATTTGGTTTCCACAAAGGTCTGAAAAGGAAAGTGGGATAGTGCAGGTGTTCTGCTGAGCGATCACAGGTGCACCATACATTTTGTACTGATGGTAATCTATTTGAACCCCATGAATTCAAGTGAGCTTGCAGTAAGACTGAGGTAGGTTTGGTATCTATAAAATGACTTGAAAGACCATTTAAATAATTAACCACGGAAAAATCAGATAAATTTTTATTGGAAATGAATGGGGGTATTTAAATCTATTATTTCCTGTCTCGAAATTTAAACAGTACATTTGTTTCGAATTCGGTTCTTCGCAGTAGGGACTTAGCATTGGTTGGGGTTTGTGGCGCATTACTCCTGGCAGTTCGTGTTGTCATTGTGCTCGAGGGATCCGAAAACTTCTGAAATAATTTGAAATATGGAATCCACTGCATTACATTCCTCCAGAAGCATGTGAATTACATAGGTTTGGCTCTGAATACACTCATAACACGAGGCGAGGGAAGCTAATCTGAAACTTGAAAGAGAGGATGCAAATCTAGGGCCTAATCCGTCCGTCTACGAAACAGCAATACAATTGCACCTCAGCTAGCATTAGAACACTCAGTGGTGGCACTGCATACATTTCTATGAGCGTAAACACAGAACTGTGCCGTAGCTGTCACGTAAGTCTCAAGCAAGCAAGTAAGTTAGCGAAAAGAGCCAAACTAAATGTGCTGTCACACGAAAAAAAGAGTAAGACTAACCAGTGCACAGCAGAATCGACAAGTCAATACTGCTGGCCCTGAAGCATGATCAAAGATTGAGGCAAAATAGGCTTATGTCCATTCATAAAAGGAATATCGATTGGTTTTCCACGTAGCGTGCGTGACTTTATTCCGACACAACGCTTCTGAAATTACCGTCTACCAGCTGACTCGCTCAGTTTCAAATTGTTAGTGAAGTGTTTCATATCAAGAAGATAACCACCCTTGAAAAGACCACTCCACATGCGTCTTGAATATATTTCAGTTGAAAATAGTTTACTCGTTCACCTACATTTTACATTGTTCATCTGTCTGCTTGAGATTTGCTACGAGAACACATACTCAATCTATCCAGATATTGGAAATCGTATAGATACAGCTTTTTTGATCAACCGGAGGGTTTGCCGGAAAACTGAACAACTTAAACCCTCCAGTAGCACTTTTTCATCATCACACGGCATCACCCAGTTATTCAATGTTGCAATAAATTCCGTTGATGACTTGCATGTCTGTATAAGGGTTATCTCAGCTAGGTAGGTTAGATTGCTTGCCGTCGTTGTCGAATACTCCTGAGCAAAACTTGAAAAACAGCAAGAGCTAATAGAACAGGACTACTCGACAAATGGAGCAAGACTCCAGGGGCTCGGGGCGACAAGGAAACAATATGTAGCTCTTATCTCTTCGGGTCTTCCATGGTTTATTGAATTAATGCACTATTTTGAATTGATAATGACCAACCGTTGTTAGTTGTCTGGGACTCATACGATAAAAGAATGCCAACCTGAACCAGACAATTACCGGTCAATAAATAATCGTTGAATAAACAACTTACGAATCGATTCACGACAGTTGTATCCAAATAAAAAGGTGTAATACTGAAAGGAAACCCTCCATCTTCTAGTGGTTTCATGAGTACCTACGTAAGCTTAGCAATTTTATATTAATCAACAAGCAAAAAGGCAAAAGAAATGCATTTGTGTATGTATTTGAAAGTAGGACATCCAAAAACGTGTTCCAAAAAACACGCTCCCATTCTGGTGTATCACACTAAGCATGTGTACACAAATCTCAAAACCATTATACAGAGATCCACTTTATTTGTAGGCTGGTATTACCTTGCAGATTACTCATTGATCGTGCTGCTCAGCTCATGACTATGAAGAAAAGTCAACAACCGGCCCAGTGTTCGACTAGAAAACCGGAACTCAACATGTTTATTCAAGTGATGTTCTTACTGATAGAGGTTTCTTCATGGGTGACGGCCGATGTATGTATGGTAAACTTTTGGTGTCCAAGGACAGAATGATTTGTCTCATAATTATGGGGTTGAAGCAAATAGCGGAGATTTAGTCACGCCGAACTGCCTCACAGTCAACGAGGCTGGTTCTAGAAAATATGAACACTGGACCTGTTTTGCCGAGTTCACCTAAGAGGATAGATCTACCGTACCGGATCTGTGCTGCTTACAATTAAGAGTTAACGTTTTGACATTTTGAAGTGAATGACCAAATGATTCACTAGAACATATGACGGCACTGTGACTAGCGTGTGAGACATCAAGGGTTCTATTCTAAAATAGACCTCAGTGAACATGAGCTGTTAAAGTGAAAGAATCGACCAGATACAGCACCTCTGCACAGCTCTTGGCATTTTCTGTAACCATTTATGTGTTTGCTTTCACGGTGAAAGTATCCCGTAAATCACGAAGTCCATGTGCGTCGGTATAAATTCATTTTTTCAATCTCTCGTTTTATATGTAGTTCCCTCTCGTTTTGACCTGAACATGTCCACTAAGAATGGGCCTAATAGTGATCCCATGGTTCAACCATCATGTAGAATATACGACTTTCCGCTAAAGAGATTTCTGAAGTCAACGGTACCTCCTGAGAAGGAGTTCTTTCAGATGCTTCCATGGTATATTAGCTGGCTATTGGTTAATGCCAGTGTAGTCACAAATAAACCAGTGCTCCTTAAGATGAATACGTGGGTGAAAGGCAATGCCACCTTCAGGGAAGCTATTTGATCAAATTTCGTGTTTCGGTGTTTGAAGGTTTCAACAAATTCAAATAAATCTTTAAGACTGGACTTGGAGAGACCCCTGCCTATGGGCTCCAATTTGACTGCGAGGCTTTTGGCAGTTTCATGATAAAGCTAGTGTAGCGTAGAAAGAATTGGTCTCAGGGTTTACCCGACTTCATGGATCCTACGTATTCTATAAACTGCAGAGTAGTAGACTAGAATAAGTTGACTGCTTCGAATATGGGTTGATTCCAATAGCCCCGAAATTTCAAAGAAATCAGTGCATTTGTAATCTTTTTCCTAACATCGGCCGCCTTTTCTTGTTTTTCTGACGATTGTGTGAAGCCCCAATCGGGTCTGGATATTATGATTTCGTTCAATCGTTGTACCTCCTCTAGTACTTTTATGTATCATTTTATGATTGACCTGAGAAACCCTCACAATAATTTGCGAAATCCTCAAGTAGATTTGCGAAACAATCCTATAGAGTTGGAAAACTACAAGTTTAATTTAGGAACCGAACGCAGTGGTTAGTTCTTGCATCGGTAAAGTGCATTTCATTGGTCAACTGGCCACAAGTCTCTCTGGCTGACCATTGTCCGTTGTGTCCGTTTGTCCTGTCACACTCTTCTCGTGTACAAACGGCACAGACCTCAGTCGTGCGATCTGTCGCGCTCAAGGGCGGACGTCGATCCGCTGAATCAGCTGAATCATGTGATCTGAGTCACAGAACCAAATTGTCCTCAAATTGCCAATGGAAACGACGGCTTATTGCGTTAGAGGCCTTCTGGCGGGTCAAGATATTTCAACTATCCTATAGGCGGAGTTGTGATAGTGGTCCCTGAATAACATAAGCATTTGGTTCATCAACATGATGCGCAGATGAAAATACATTAGTTACAGTAACTTGGCTATCCTCAGTGCTGAATGAAAGTTACCTAGATATGTTAATTTTCATCTTAAACATTAATGTCTCACGAAACGTGTTTATATATATATATATATATATATATATATATATATATATATATATATATATACATATAGGTAGAGAGTACGTATAATATGCTCAAGTTCATGTTATCATTGAAATTTAGCGTCCGTACCCCCCATATGCATGCATGCTGAGAATCAACAGGAAAAACATATCGTACTAAATGTCACCTAGGTTATTTCAAGTTGCAATCTGAAAATTCAAGCATCTTTTAGCGCACTGTCAGCAAAGTCAAGCGAGATTTGAGTTCCAGCCTTCCCACTTTGCTGGAAGGGGATCTCAAAGAACCTCTTAGTCGAACGGAGGGACAAATGCAGTTCTTGGAAAGCTGTGAAATCAGAAATATCCTTCACTACAAGGAATGTTTGTGAAAATACCGTGAGGTATTCGCAGACAATTTTCTTTCCTGCTGTCGAAGGAGAAGACACGAGAAGCTTTTGAGTTTATGTCCGACAGCAAACGATACCACTTCCTCACTCGGGGCAACTAAATAATAGTCCCATTATTATTTCTTTTCTTCACATTTGTCAACTTCATTGGTGATATAAGGAATTACCCCAGTTTGAGAAGAGAAACCATTTTTATAAAAAGTGCTTATGTTTGCAGAGGTTTGCAATGAAGTTTCCGGGTCATCAGTGCCCATCATGCCATAGAAGAACCCTTCTTTCAACCATTGTACTCGCGAATATGTGCTCAGTTTAGTCAAGTCGATAGCACAAAAAACCGCACAAGCTGGTCTATCGAGTAATGTGCAAATTATTCTAGGGTGTTTTTTGATTCAAGATTAGTACTATAGTTTCTCAAATCAATCCTAAATTTTTATGCATGCCGTTGAACTATTGGTCGTTGGTTGCGTGAGGTGTATTTGCGATATTGTTAGCAACGGTAAGTAGGGGTTGCTTTAGATTATTGGATCCCATCTGGTTACCTGGGTAGATGTGGGTTTGAGAGAACAGGTTTTCGAACTGAATTTTGGTTTCTAACTGACGTATTTTACGAGGAAAATGCAACTGTCCCAGAGAATTGAGGAACGCTGTCCTCGGTGGCTACAGCATCGGGGAACAGGAATCATAGGGATTGCCATGTACGGGCACCTAGTCAACCCAATTCATCGAATAAACGGTAATTCATTATTCCAAATCGCTTTTCAATTGACCCCCAGTCCCCACAAATACATCCGTTAACATGCTCTGACCGCCACAGAGACCATTTGTATCCGTCATTTCACACCTGCTATCTGCACTCAAGAAATTCGTTCAAGCCTTCCAGTTATCCTGACTGCAAGTGAACCACTCACTCCAGTAACATAGCTCCAAAGCACGTGACTGTCACGACCTAGTCGTACGGATCCCAAGCTGATCTAACCCCAAATCCCTCCCACCTACAGTGTCCGATCAGAATGACCCTTGACCATTTCAACACATTCGTTCTCCATATGATTGGTAAGGAGTAGAGACTGGATTTCTGATGGCAAACATTTGCCTCCAAATACTTTCTGGAACTTACTGATCCGGACGGGTTGCTGCCAAGGGCGCTACCCGACTTTACTCTCATTTCATCATCAGCGTTCAAGTCAAGTCAAGCCAATTCAAGTATATGCCTTATAAACCCTTATTTTATTTTCTAAATAAAACATCCCAGTTTATACTAGAGTTGTATCAGCTGCCCAAATGAACGTTAATGGCTCCTTGTACTCCAAAAAACGAATAACTTGACCGCGGTAGAAACCAGCGAAAATCTAGCATAAAGCTCCCAAACATATCGTGCACACTAAAGCCCTTGAATTACGTACTTAAAGATTCTAATTGCATAAAACATCTTTGGAGATGGGAATAAACGGCCCCATCGGCTTAATCATCGCCACCTAAAGGACCCATTGGATGTCACTATATGTCATACACTATTTACGTTGTTTCTCGTTCTACGGGAAAAGTAAATCCTTTTGTATTAGTGCTGGGAGCTGAGTTGATGCATTCATTTGCTTACTGATGAAAACTTTGCAATAGATATTAGGTGCAGATGTTAAGCCGTTATCTACCGAATGTCGTTTATGTGACCCTTTTACCAATCACAGCTAGTTAACACATGGTCATGATCAAAATGTCTTAACTACTTTCAACGACTGACATTCTTTTTGCCACTCTGTTTCTATCCCACATATGAGTACATCGGCTGTTTCTTTATGAAGACCAGTTTTATACTTCAGTAAATAATTTGTTGACCGATCTATTTATTTTCATCACTCGGTTGTAATTAGCAATCTAACGTCAACATGATTGAATATAATGTTTCAATGCCTGATTAAGTAGTAGTACAGTGCCGCCCTTTTCACTTGGTCTCCAACGTAACTTATAATGTCAATCAATAGTAATCAAATTACCCAATCGTTTTGTATTTATGGTTTTAACTCTGAGAATGTCACTTCTGATTGCCTTAGGGAATACCTATTTCAAACTTACTGGTGGCTCTGTTCACTTGTTGTTTTCTGCAGAATTCAAATGACTTCTGCAATCGAATCAACCGAATCTGTCGTTTATTCTATGAGTTGAAATTGCTTATTATTCTGGAAGAGGAAAGGCTGATGTTCACGTTTTCATATAATGAACATAAATCTTGTTATCCACGAGGGAAATGTCAGGACCGATCAAGTTGTTGAAAAGCGCTTAGCACTTCATTCTCAAAGACATTGGTACATCGCTTTTGTCATCAACCGTTTTCATAAGCCCTTTCTCCAGGGGGCTTTTTGGTTAATTGCACGTAATCAGTATGGCATTACGTATTCATATATCTTTGGACGAAAGAGCACAGCTTCGGCAGCACAAGCATAAAGGTGTACACAATGTCTCTTGCATATATCAAACTTTCATACTTTATTACATTAAATTTGAAGAGGAGCGGTGACTACACCTACATGTGCGACAGCAGATGACTCAGGCCACGTAACCCACCTCTACGCCTCAACAGGTTAAAATGAAGGAAAGTGAGGAAAAAAATATAGAAAAAGGTCCTAGAATGCTCGGCCGCGAACTAGTGCACCCAATAGGGGAAATATCGTCCCTACTGCGCTATTCCGCGAAAAACATTTGTTGTCAGTGGTAACATACATACCAATTGTTTTCGAAATCATTGAATTCGAGCCAGTCATTAGGTTACATTTAGAAGGGAGGTGAACCAGAAATCTTCGCAGCCAAACTAATAAAAAATCTTTTTTAGACAGTTGGTAATCTACATTTACCAGTATTAGTTGGATTTCCGTTGCAATCCATTAGGGTCACAATTCACGGACTGCGTTCGAGATTTGATGGCAAACAGAAACGAATATATGTAGACATATCAGCAAGGGCACTTATTTTGAACAAGGTTAATGTTGCAGAAACAGATGTAAATGATGGAATATATTTTCCTTCCACTGTGAATCAATATAAAGATCATTCAGTCAAAAATGTACCCTGTGACGTATGAAATCATTGGAAGAAGGATCAGGAAAAAGCCAGCTTCACTGTTGATTTGCCCGGGTACAATGCAAACACAATTCGCAGTTCACCGGGAGTTCCAAGTCTGACGGTGGCCTAAGAATGATATTCATGAAATTCGGCCGGTAATATCGTTGGCCTGATTCCTTTCATCAACGGCAACTTCCTCGTTGAGGGGCTTTTGATTTTGCGCAGCCCGTTTGTAAACCATGACTTCGTCTGGAATCCAAACATTGACCAATAATAATCTCTATCTCCAACTCCTTGTTTTTGGAAATGAGATAACTAGATGACAACACACGGTGCATCAACTTTTCAACGGACTTCAAACACCCGGTCACTGTGATATATTCGAGCTTATGGATTATTTATCGAACCGTATGTAAGCCACGGGGATCTATTTTGGTAGGATGAAGAATCTTCAACAGCCGACCATGGTGAGATACGGTTTGGAAAATATTTCCTGAATTCACTCAAGGACAGCAACAAATTTAGACTAACAGATTTCTTGTTACTTGAAATCTCGTGAATATCCACCAAACATCCCTGAACCTTCCAGAGAATGGCACAATTACCCATTCACGGTAACCAAGTTATCCATTATCCTTACTGAAACTCATGAAAATTAATAAACGCATTTTGGTCTGGTCCCAGAAATGAATAACCTAAACCAGCGTCTAAAAAATATCGATCTATTGATCGAAACACTTCAATGGTCGAGTAGATTTTCCCAGTTGTATAGTACTCTATCACTACTGGCACCTATAATTCTGCGACTATTTGACCCTTGGATGAGATGCTGGTGCGAAAGCCATTCTCATTTCTGTATAATTCGCGTACATATAAACGAAAATGAGTGGTCAGAATCTATAAGGAAATTGATATTGTTATCTTCCGTTTATTCGTGATTTAAATTAATTGTACGACTACCTGAAATGTAACTGGTCAGGAAGCGGGACATTAACATGATAATGATTTCATGTTGAACGTTGTATTATTCCTCTGTTTCACTTTCTGTAAGAATCAAAACTTCTCAGTCTAAAGGATATTCAGCATATTAACATTTTAGCGCAATATGTGTGAATTTCAATCCGCATACCTACTCAAACCTCCACACTGAAATTTTTGATTAGAAAAATAACTTTGAAACTGGTGCCTCAAAATTCAGTGCATTTTTTGTCGACGTGCTGAAAAAAAGGTATTAAAAAAAAACAATTATTACATATAATGTTCGTAATCCATCGGCGGTCTGGATGACACTGCTATTCAAGCTTTATTCACATGGTAAAACTAGGAGGACCGTCATCATTAGATCGCGCTATCGCTTCCTTTCATTCAATTTGTTAGAAAGACAAACATTAGTAGACCAAGGGAATGGAAACCTGAATAATAGTTTGGGGACCTATTTGGATCCACTCGAATGGCTTGCCAGGGAAAAGATCAAGTCAAAAACACTTGTGGTGGTTCTATCCCGTCCATTGTCAATTCTAGAAAACCCTCTTGGATCGATCAGTGCTCAGTTGTTCAGTGTACATTCCAATCAGTTTCCATGCATTTCCGTATGCGGACAGATGTGTCACGCGCGTGTGACTGATCTTAAATCAGTCATTAATATTGATTATCACAGTACGCATGTCTCGCGCGCATGGTAGGCTTCCCTATCACATGGCAATACCTTGCAAGTTTGTGCCCCCAATCATGTTGTTCATGGATCAAAACGTGTTTTTATATGCTTTCCGTCAAGTATCTCATGATTATAAATACCGTATTCTGCTTGTCAAAACAAGGATGCATTTCAGTGCAGCATGGCGAATCTTAGGATTTCATTTCGGGTAATGCTGCCACTACAGAGTTCTTTGAAAATAGTGGAATAATGGTTTTTCATACTAAAGGCGAACTCATATCAAACGTGGATGTCTTTTGTTTCTCAGTTTCCAACCCGAATTACTTATATTTCAAAATCCTTACCTAGTCGTAAAACGGGATGTGACAAAGATTTAATCAAACAGATTCATTATGCCACCAAATATTTGGCGCCATTTCAAGGTTGTACACCATACTCCTATTTTATCTGACTCAATTATATCATTAAAATATATACACTAAATATTGTTGAAATGAGCTGAAATATCGTGCCCTGGAAAATGTACAAGATGCAGTGCTTAGCAGGTAAAATGAAACAAATTTATGCTAGAAAAAAGTGTGCTCATGACTACATTAGGTAATACATCACGCGCAAGGCACTAAATATTGGAATTCTGCAAGGAAGCAAAATTTAACTATTCTCCGTAGTTTGATTTTACATAGTGATGACGAGAGTGGACGAAGCGCCTCTTATTACTGAGCAACTGGTAAGTAGACTTTAGAGAACGATATTTATCTATCCTCACTCAGCAAACGCACTGTATAGATTGTTAGACGTGATACAGTTTGATTAAATGACTGGAATTATGGACCATGAAGGGAGTCACACAGAAGTCAGTTCACTGTCAATCAGTCTGTCTGCGGCACGATGTCACTGTCATCAAATCGACTTCATTACAACAACACATAGACAGCATTTGTTTGTACGTTCGAGATGATTCAAACGGTGTCAGTGTTCAGCTCGTGCTATTTGTTGATATTTGAACACTGGAACTGACTGTTGCAAGAAAGCCTAGAACCATCTTCAGTAGGTTTGTATTCATTTCATATATTTTCATTTTAAAGGTCTGCCGTGATGCGATTGTGACGATTCAATTTCCTCATCCATCGATTGGACTGATGTACCCTAGGATTTTGAAAAACCATGGTACTTTGTCTCGCTCTCCACCCACCCATAGAAAATGCCGCCAACATTTCAGTCAGGTTGTAGCTGTGGCAGTCGATTTCAACGGAGGCTGTTCACTTAGCTTGTTTGTCCCTCCTTTGCACTGATCAATTTCAATAATGATTTAGATTCACTTCATTTTGAGAAGACCGCGTTTCAAAATACATAGTTTACCTCTTGATTTCGTCTTTACCTTTTTCATTTAAGTGCTTCAGAACAATCATTCACCATTTTGTGTCTAGTAAAGTTTGGAATCGATCCACTATCTATTCATTATCAGGCAATATATTTGTATATTTGTTTCTCTAATACATATGAGATTATCTCTTTGGTAGTGCTTTTCCTTCAAAAAAACAACCCCTAACTGTGATTCGAAATTTTATGCTTTACGCAGGTGATTCAACAAAACAAACTGGTATAATTTACGTTGCATTATTAGTACAAAATTTTACTACAATTCACGGGGCTCGGTAATTTTTTGCACAAAGATACGTGCCCATAGCAACGGGTTAAGAGCGATTTTATGCATATGAACATGTTAAGCAGTCGTAGTCATGGGTAGTGGTACTGGTTAATTGTTTCCTCACAATTCAGTACTTTCGAGTGACACAGTTGTTCATTTCCATAGTTTTCTCAAACATTTGTATCACTTTTTAGCTTTCGCCGGCTATGCATGATGGATTTAATAAACTTTGCAGGTTCGCCCTGTAACCGAGTTCTCCAAAACAGGAGTCGGTTGCTGTGCAGGGAACAGGATGTTACCATTCGCCGGCAAAGATAGGGTGGTATATCAGATATTTCAATAAACCGTAGAGATTCAACCCGGATTGCCTGATGGTTCTGGTGGTCGACTCATAATTGTCCATTCCGGTCTCAAATTCAACTAGGAAGTGGACAAATGAAAATTGCTGTTGAAATCTAATAGGGATCGAACAGCTGTACAGTGATTTTAAGTGATGAAAATTTTCTAGAAACTTGCCTGTGCCCATTCAAACCATTTTCTGCACCGGGCTACTTTTCTGCTTGTCAGTAGGCAAATTACAGAAATAATCCACATAGAATGGGACCGTCAGTATGATTGCCTAGACCGTACATTTGCATACCGACGAATTTCTCACCAGTTAATTTTACTATGCAACCGAGACTGTCGACGGATAGATGTCGGTATGTCATCAGCTCCTCGGAGCTGCTACTGAACTCATTGTTAGGGAATGATTTTGTGAGTAAAGAACGAGCCTTCTGTCTTGATGGGCTGTCAATCCAAGCAGCCCAGTACTGTTCAGGTGCGGACATTTTATCCTGCCTCATCTACATTGCATCCAAAGGCAGAAGTTCAAAGATTCGAGAGTGCGAATCCTTATAGGTGCCGACTTTCCAGAAGCAGATTGAGCATTACAGCAAAGATGCGGTAAAATTAAACAATCTTATGCCGTGCGGACGATTTTAGAATGGATGGTGCCTAATCCGAAAAACCAGGAATCACGCTTTGTGAGGACAGTAAACCCCAATGAAATGGGAATGGATCCCTTAGCGGAACAGATCGATCGACTGTACAACGCCGATTTCTGTGATGAGGATGCTTCGAAAAACTTTCTTTCATTAGAAGACAAGCAGGCTGTTGATATGGTTACAATGACATAACCTTGTTGAACGGACACTATGAAGTTGCACTTCCATGGAGAAACCTTGTAGTAAGACTTCCAAATAATTATTTGTGGCCAAAGCGAGGTTGAACGGCTTGGGTGAAAGGTTTGCGTATGACCCTGAATTCTTTGGTAAATACTCTACAATAATAGAGGGATATATGCGCAAGTGCCACGCCCAGTTAATGCACGATAACCAGTTAAAAATAGACTTGAGCCTGAGTGGGACTTATCACATCACGCAGTAAAAAACCCGCAAATGCCTAGCAAGTTCAGAGTGGTGGTTGGCTGCGCGTCTGCATTTCAGGGACGCTTCCTGAACTATTACTTGCTACGTAGACCGGACATGACAGCTAGCCTAGTTGGAGTGTTGCCTCGTTTTCGAAAGAAATCTGTCGCATTGGCTGCGGACATTGAAGAAATGTTTATGCAGGTTGAAGTGCTGACAAAAGACAAGGAAGCACCGAAGTTACTTTGGTGGGAAAATGGTCAACAAGGTGGTAATGTGGTTGGATATCAAATGGCTGCCCACCCGTTTGGTGCTACTTACTCCACATTGTGTACGAATATTGCGTTACTTCGCACTGCTGACGATTCGGGAAGACAGTATTAGGATTACATCTACAGGGCCGTGTATGATAACTTCTATGTAGATGACTTTCTTGTGCCCTTGCCTAAGCAGGAGAATGCAGGAGGTTTTGTTATCCAAATGAGAAAATTACTATTACGTGGTGGATTTCGGCTTCGTAAGTGGGTGTGCAATTGTGAGGAGGTGCCGGATATTTTGCCAAAATCTGAGCTGGCTTATCCCAATCTGGAAATCGATGGTTGCGGGCCAGTGCCGGAGAGGACTTTGGGATTGGAATAGAACGCAACAGAAGACACCTTTCAGTCTTCATTTACAATACGCGAAAAACCTCAAACATTTCATGGCTTGTCGTCCATAGTGTCATTAGTGTTCGACCCACTGGAGGGAGTTTCACCTTAATTTCTGCCATGCAAGGTATTGTTGCAATAACTGTGTCACTTGAAGCTTGGTTGGGACGACCTAATTGGAGAAAAACCCTTACGATGCTGGAATGAGTGGTCAAGGAGTATGGAGCAGCTTTGCACATTTAAAATTAAGCGTTGTGTTCTAAGAGGTGGCTCACTGAACGAAAGTACACAGCTTCATGAGGCTTTTGAAGTTGGCTATGGAATGGTAGCGTATTTCAGAATGGTTTCAAAGGATGTAGCCCCCTATTGTACCCCTTTGCTATCCATATCAAGGGAAGCTCCTCTAAAAACCGTTACGATACCTCAATTGAAGTTAACCACAGCAAGACTGGCCGTCAGAGTCTCTCGGATTCTTATAGAAGAAACTGGAAACAAAATGGGCAAGACTTACTACTGGACGGACTTCGCTATAGTTTTGCACTAGGTAAACATCACTAAAACGAGATTTAGTATGTACTTTGCTAGTCATTTGGCTCAAATCCATCAGTGTTTTGAACCCTGGCGATGGTTTCATGTCAGATCGGAGGCTAGTCTTGCAGACGTGGCATCAAGAGGTTCAAAATCACCGAGTGACATCAGTTGCTGGTTCAACTGTCCCTACTTCTTGATGAACAATGAAATCTTATGGTTTACCAGTCCTACGGTTAATGTAACACCGCCGAACGTGGAACTGCAGCAGCCTTCGAGTACGATTCTTACAGTGGTACAGGGCACATAGATAGAATCACTTCTGGCTAGGTCCTCTACTTGGTTCCCCTACCTTAAATGGGTAGCGTGGCCAATCCATTTTAAAATATACATTGCAGTCTAGAGAGGCGGTCGCACAGATCTGGGATCGGAAACTGGGCCGTTGAAGTTACACGATATTACTAAAACGGAGGGAAGTGCTATTCAGATTGTACAAGCTGAGGTCTATGGTGAAGAGTTCAAATGGTTACGAGACAGGAACAGTAACTCATATCTTAACAGATCTCCGATGGAAAGGACTCTATAGGAACTCGATCTAATCTTAATGAATAGAATGATTTGTTTTGGGGGACGAATGAACTACTCCAATCAGCTTCAAGGTGTGAAACATCCGGCGATACTACCCAAGGCTCACCCTATTACGGACTTCATAATCCGACGGTATCACGCAATGGAAGGACACACAGGACCATCTCAATTACTCGCGGAGCTTCGCAAAATATTGGGATTGTGCCAAGGGGAGCTGCCGTCAAGCGTGTACTTGGAGGATGTTGGAAATGTGAGAAGCATTTAGCAGTCGGAGGTAAAAAGATGATGATTTCTCTGCCAGCTATTAGAGTCTAACAAGGTTGGTTTTCTTTCAGGTAATTCGAAATAGATTATTTTGGTGGATTTTCAGCTGAACATGGGCGCAGCATGGAGAAACGATACGGATGCATCTTCATCTGCTTTCAGATGATTGCGGTACATAGTGAAGTTTCTTATTCTCTTATTCTTATTATTCTTATTCTCATTCATTACGACACTACCGCGTTTCATGTCGAGGAGAGGGGCACCGTCCGAGATTTTCTGTGATAATGGTACAAACTTTGTTGGGGCTCAAAGGGAATTGAAGAAGCTAATGGGAAACTGGTCTAAAGATAAGATTGCCGATACATTGTTGCAACGGAGGGTTCAGTGTTACTTCAATCCCTTTCATGCTAGTCACCGTAGTGGCATATGGGAGATCATGATGCGCTCTGTTAGGAGATTACTTCTTTCAATTTGTGACGAATAGTCGATGACTGAGGAAAGATTGTTGACTTTTCTTGCGGAAAGTGAACGGATAGTGAACGGACAACCGCTAATACTTGTAACCTCGGACTGTCGTGATCTGCTAGTATTCACACCCAATTACCTACTTATCCTGAAGACATACCAACGAGATATTCTGACGAATTCCTTGCGAGATAGAATGGTTCGTCAGTGGATGCAGGTAAACTACCTTAAGTCTGTGTTTTGGAAGAGATGGACTAGGGTATATTTTCAGCTATTACAACAGCGGAAGAAATGGTAGCTTGAGAACGCAAATTTAGATCGAGTGATTTGGTGCTACTAGTTTCGGAGGCTTTGTCGCTTGATCGGTGGCCAATTGGAGCTATCGAAAGCCTCTCAGCTTCGGACGACTGCCTAGTACGAACGGCAACAGTGCGAACTAATTGAAGATCAGTGCTCCGTGACATTGGAAAGATTTATCTTATTGAAGGTGAACCGGACACTGGTGGTGTGAGTTCAACAGCCTACTCTCCTCAAGTGGGAGGCTGGTCTTCGAGTCTGCCGAACCGAGGGGGAATACTGAGAGTTGATCCACTTGACCAACTGGAAGCTGCTATTGACGATAATCAGTTTTGGATATTGGGGAACCGAAGGGAAAACCGATGCATGAGGTCGACCACACCTGGCGGTGCACGAGGAAAACCCGGGTCTGATTTTTGAGGCCGGTGTGAAGGAGTTTGGGAAACTCTGTTCCATTCATCGACATCAATGGTACAATCAACATTTTTCATTTGTATGAACTATCTTTGCCGGAATCCTGCACTTTTGTCTTATTGTTCTGAATTCTAGTCACAAACCGGTCTCTCGAGCATGAGTCACTCCGCTTGAACCTCGTTGTGACTGTATTCGATAATCTTATCTTCTGTATCTAACCTATTGCTGTAATTCAGCTGCAGTCTTTAATTTGCTGTTCATTTTGGAGCGTAAGAGCCCAGAAGGAATACTATTGAGGTTTGATTATTATAAAATGCCTAATTTGTTGCATATAGTACCGTAGCTATTTTGAATCGACTTTGTTTTGAATTGTGTTGTAATTGGTTGCTACACGTCGCTCGAACGTTCCGCTAACCTGGCTTTACAATACCTTTTATTACAGTAAAGATATAATCTGAGCATACGGGGATTACTTTTTCCCCTACTCCACATTGTCTGAAAACCGTGTATGTGACTGTGCTTGGATCTTCTAGTGTCTGAACCATTCACATAGTTTCAGGTTATCCATCGAAAAATATGTGCAACCTGTATGTCGAGAACAATGGATTTGGGCAGTTTGATCTTTTTTCCATTGACAATCTGGCAAATAACAGCAAAGAGATATATACTGATATGTTTTCGTCATTCGCTGGTCCGCCTGGAATGCTCCGGTGTCTAATATTACGAGCATTTTTTGGTATAAAAATGTAATACCTGACATCATCAAAGGGTGTTAAGACTCAATAAGTTCTGCAGTCTATTTCAACTGGATTTATGACGTAAGAATGTCTGTCGATGACGCAGAGGGAAACAGAGCTTTGTTCTACTGAACGTGAGAAATCTAGGATTTTCCCCCTCAATAATAGATACTCCGCAGTAAAAGTTCTTTGTATTCTCCATCAAGTTTTACAATCCCTAGGGTCATAATATCGTTGCAAAACATGAAACATATTTACTGTTATCGGTACAAATGAGAAAATGTAGCTGGCATGTAATATCGGACCTATGTATATAACTTACGGGTACACACAATACACCAATGGAATTCATTTTAGTCAAGTAAATCCAGTCGGAATGGATAAAATAGGCCAGTTTATGTCGAATACACAGTTTTCCAGTTGTACCAGGACGAGCATGTGATGCAGGTTATCTGAGTGGTCTCAAACACCTTTTACCTCAAGGTTGATACTGCCACTAATATAACTCGGCATTTTGGAGTTGAGGATACAAATACGGTACATCTATTTTACGATGTGAACATCCAACCATGTGAGTCATACAAACGTCCTGTTTTTTGAGACTTACGCTTTATCGAATTAGTTACGTTTGCCATTTTGTATGACCAATAATCGGAATAGTAAATGAAGGGGTTGAACGAAAATGCAAATTGGCACCCATGCGTATAAAATGAGGATCTCAATCCCTGAATAAACAAAAGCATTTTACTAGTCTGGTAGGGTTCAACGCTGTGCTTTCTTCTGCACTTGTATGCGCAAACATCATTCTCGCGGGAAAACCATTACGATAAATATGCTCTATTCGATATAATCGTGATGGTGAGAGTTATGCCCATACTAGTACAATTATTTTCCACTTGCTAACTCAATCTGGACAGAAACTGGGACTGATTTCATTCAAAACACGGATCACAGAGACAATCATAGCTGCTAATTTGTTAGGCTTGAATCTGCAAGTCTGCCGTGGTCAGATAAGATAAACTGGTTCTGTGGATGGTGAATATATATACAAAGGGTGTGCATAATTTCGTGTGACGCGAGTTCTGGCACAAAGCCATTAGAAACTGGATGTAACGTGATAATCAGTAAGCCACAACAAATCGTCAAATTGTTTACAATTCCGAAACACACCGGCTGAATCCTACTACCAGCGATCAAAGTGCTACTTGAGCAGAAAATCACTGTTGCAAGCAGCCCTACAATCAAATGACCGATTGAAATACTTGGTGCTTCCCAAATCCAAGTTTGTAACTACTATAGTTGTCCGTTAACTAATTGACCATACATTTTGTCGCGAAAAAATTGGTCATCAGCCCCTTTTACTTACTTCTTACAGTTTGATGGAGAACAGGAGTATTCAGCAATTATAACAAACTCTTGGTTTGAAGCTCATGTATTATGTATCCGATGCAATTGTTCATTGGTATGCTTAAAAAACGTTTTCCAGAAAAGCTATAAGAAACACATCCAAGCGGAAATCCAGGTGAGTTTGATAAAAGGATTTCAACTGATTGCTATGTGAATGGGAGCCAAAGATGAAGACGAAAATAAAATACTGAAATTTTCGTCAAATTAGTATCATATTTCTTCCTCGGTTCATGAGATATTATGGTTCACACATTGAATGATCAAAAAACAAAAAAAATAACATTCGGTCACCCTTTATTCGGCAATCCGTGTTGAACCTATTGATGGCGAAGCATTCTCTGATCTGTTCTCTTAATTGTAGTTCAGTTGTTTGGAAATGGTTTCTTCCTCAAAAGTTTCATTTGATTCTATTTCACTTGATTTGACAGATATTCTTTGAGGCTACCTTCTCGATTGAAGTTAGATGGTTGAGCAGTCAGCAGAATCGGATAGCAGAACTGTCAAAACAGAATTCCAATATGTGGTAGGCAACCACGTGACGGCTGTACCTCTAGAACAAAAAACGTCCTTCTTTCTTTTGATATTCTATGCATTTCCTTAGGTTGCTTTTCATTGAGTGATTTGGACCCGGAAATCCCTAATCTTTTTATCCCCCACCTCATGGTATGTGTTCTTCTCAAACAAGGAGACAAACTTTTCTCACACAATTTCGCATCGGAACCATTCGATGCTATGTGTCATAACTGGATGCTATTTTTTATAAATGGTTTTTTCGTTTTACCTTTGACCAAATCAGAAATAAAAAATAACATGTTGACTGCGCTGACAGAAGCCTTCGGGTGTAATTTGAAATGTCTCTGTACCTGTCCCATTTCTTTTAAAAGTATGCCCTCAGTAAATGAGTTGGCATATGGTCGAGTCGCACATTTCGCAGTAAAACTGAGCTTTACATGAGAGAGTATTAAAATGAAGCAATTCATTCTGGATAATGCGTTGTGGTTACCATTTGTCACTGACAATTAATGAATCCGGACTGGAGTCCCACTTGCAATGTGATAAGAGGCTTTTGTGGACAGGCTCGACTAAGTACAACAAAACTGACTGAACACGTTCTCGATGACTTTCGGATGGCTTTCTTTATGACCGTTAAAAAAATAAACGATTTATTTTGAACGGAAATCCTCTTCGGACATCGACGATATCCGAAGTGGCTGGGGTGAACACACTTGTTTTGAATACGAAATAAGATATTTTCATCCACTTTGTACTACTAGTTTAACGTGAATATTTTCCCCCTTGTTATAAAGAAAAGCATGGAATCGTAGAATGCTATAGAGTAAGACGCGTAAAAAGAGCACAAAAATAAAAAGATAATATCCACAAACCTGTTCAAGAAACAAATAACCATTTGTAGGCAATATATTCACAGCATTTATTATTCGCCCGTCATTTCAAAAAGCCAAGTGGAAATCCTTGAGAGATTTCCTAGAAAGTTTGATACTATTTGCTTTCATATATGAAACTATCGGCAGTTCCCAAAGATTGATTATGGTGACTTGAATAGACGTAGTATAAGTGTTGCAAGAAAGTAAGCAATTCAAAATGGAAATACAGAGGCCGCTGAAGATAATCCCCGGATCTATTGACGTATCCGAATACACAAGGCTTGGGCACATTCACTATGGAAAGCAAACAAATTGTCTTTTTGTGATTCTGTCATGAATGAGAAATCCCAAGTCAGTGTAGTTCGTAATAATCCTTCTTTGTTCAACATAAACAATGATATTATTAATAATCCCCTTTCATTATTCTCAAGAGTTTTCATCACTGTCCTCGTTCCATCACGACCCAATTAGTCCAAAACTAGATGGACGGCGTGTGTTGCCAAGCGACAGGATTTAAAGGACGAAATCGTTGTTAAGCGACGCAGATCACAATGGTTCAACTGGTAACTTCGTGGAACAAGAAAAAACCTTTCCCCGTTACAAATTTGAAAACAGAAGTCAAAAACATAGATTGCACGATGTATCCTGGGTCATTTCGCTGCATCTTTACAAAGTGCATACTGCAGTCGAAGTGATTATTTTTGTAGCAAAATAAATGAACGAAATGTTTATAAACAAGGGCAAAATCACATGACGCACACATTCACACATGTCTATCGGATGATCACACAACAATTATCACACCTCATTACCACGGCAATGATAAATTGATTACAAGTTCGCGTTGCTTGCAAAGTTCAGGTTTGTGTGCACGGATCGACAGGGCCTCCATGTATCTTAATAGTTTGGTACTGGTGGTCGAGTAGATCACTTTGAACGCTTGACTTGCATTGACGCAATGTTTAGTCTCGTAAATATGCCGAGCAATTGATGATCTGATTGACCTTTGCTCGGTTGATGATACAATTGTGGTAAAATCGTTGCTCATTGTCTTCTGAAGCCACACTGGAATGTGTTCAGCCATTCGATGAGGTAACTGCCTTTCCGTTCTGCCTATGTAGGTGGCTGAGCACTCACATTTGAATTGGTATATGCAGTTTGATTTGGCGTGGATAGGCAAGGGTTCTTACATCGATGGCCTAGTTAACCGATTAGTTGTGAATATAATCACCGGATCGGCTGCATAGTAGGTGCGGCTGACAGCTGATTTCAAGCGTTTTTTTTACCAACTCACTTACATTGTCACCTTTGTAGGGGAGTTTTAGATATACTCTCATCTTAGACACTGTGGTTGACTAAAAGCCACATCGATGAATGTAATCGGAAGTTATTCTACTTGTTGACTACGATTCGAAAAATGTCATTCATCATCGATCTGTTAAATTTGATATGCAGAATAAAGTTTATGAATTTCTGTGCTGATAAAGTGCGTCAAACCCGCTTACGTGAGATCAAACGTTTGAAAAACTCCTTAAATGATGAAATGTTGGTACCGTCATTTCCGGATAATCCGTGGAAATATGTTCGCAATTTATCCTATTACCAACTAGACAAGGTACAACTCTAGGCACTTTCATTTGGCCTTAACTATTGTACTCCACCAAACAAAATTAACCACATTTCTTCAGAAGCAAACTTTGAAGCGTTCTTCGAACAGATGTCGGTTTTGAAGCCAACAAATGCAGATACGTTGAGCTGGTTTAAAGCGAAATTGGTTGATTTGGAATGTCAATATCGAACGACAACAACACAACAAGAATCGTTGTTAACGAACAGGCACATTGAAGCTCTCGACAGATTGAAGAAGAACTCTAACATAGTAATCCTGCGTGTCGAGCAAGGGATCAGGAGTTCTCATTATGGATGAATCGTCCCACGTGCAGAAAGTGTTATTTATTTTAGAAGATAAAACAAAATTCCGGAAGGACCCAACGCCAGATGATCCAAGTGAACCCGAACAGCGAATTAACACGAAACTGCGAACTCTAGTTCAAGCGGGCCTTATTCGCGAGTCAACAGCCAAATCACTGAGACCCAGTGGGAGTCAAACACCACAACTGTATGGCCTACCAAAAGTACAAAAAAAGATATACCAATGCCGGTAATCTTATCAATGGTCAACTCTCCACAACACAAACTAGCAAAATGGTTAGCCAAGTTACTGAAGCCAGTCAGAGACTCGGTTGCGAACCATGCAGTGAAGGATAGTTTTGAAATGTGTAACCTATTGCAAAAAAAATATCCAGAACCGAAATATGCTTACTATGGATATAGCATCACTATTTACAAATATCCCACTTGAAAAAACTATCAGTCTTATATGCCAAATAATCGACCAGCATAATATTCATATCGGACTGCCGAATACCGAATTGACACGTTTACTGCTGCTATGTACATCTAATGTGAAGTTCCGCTTTCTCAATGAAGGATATGGACAAACTGACGGAGTTGCCATGGGCAGTCCATTGGGCCCTATTCTGGCGGATATTTTTGTTGCCCACTTAGAAAACAAGATGGAGAACGAAATATACCACATGATACTCTATCGCCGTTACGTGGATGATATTTTTGTCATCACAAAGAGGAAACAAGAAGGTGACGAGCTGCATGCCTTGTTTAATAATCTACACCCAAACATATAACATATGACAATCCACAATGAGGACAATGACACCATAAGCTTCTTAGACATTGAAACTTTCCGCTGAAAAGATGGTTCAATCAGGAGGTCCGTTTATCGAAAAGACACCTGGTCAGGGCAATATCTCCCTTTCAATAGCTTCGTCCCGATAAAGTACAAGAGAAACACAGTGCAAACACTGTTCTGCAGAGCACAGAAGATTTGCACGGCGGACACTTTGGATGAAGAAATAAATCACATCACTAAAATTCTGACGGAAAATGGATACCCAACATCATTCCTGACAGAGTACCGTCACCTGAAACCAAGAAAAGATATTTCAACCACAGTGTCTAAGATGAAAGTATACCTAAAACTCCCCTACAAAGGTGACAATGTAAGTGAGTTGGTAAAAAAAAACGCTTGAAATCAGCTGTCAGCCGCACCTACTATGCAGCCGATCCGGTGATTATATTCACAACTAATCGGTTAACTAGGCCATCGATGTAAGAACCCTTGCCTATCCACGCCAAATCAAACTGCATATACCAATTCAAATGTGAGTGCTCAGCCACCTACATAGGCAGAACGGAAAGGCAGTTACCTCATCGAATGGCTGAACACATTCCAGTGTGGCTTCAGAAGACAATGAGCAACGATTTTACCACAATTGTATCATCAACCGAGCAAAGGTCAATCAGATCATCAATTGCTCGGCATATTTACGAGACTAAACATTGCGTCAATGCAAGTCAAGCGTTCAAAGTGATCTACTCGACCACCAGTACCAAACTATTAAGATACATGGAGGCCCTGTCGATCCGTGCACACAAACCTGAACTTTGCAAGCAACGCGAACTTGTAATCAATTTATCATTGCCGTGGTAATGAGGTGTGATAATTGTTGTGTGATCATCCGATAGACATGTGTGAATGTGTGCGTCATGTGATTTTGCCCTTGTTTATAAACATTTCGTTCATTTATTTTGCTACAAAAATAATCACTTCGACTGCAGTATGCACTTTGTAAAGATGCAGCGAAATGACCCAGGATACATCGTGCAATCTATGTTTTTGACTTCTGTTTTCAAACTTCGTGGAAGTTGAATAAAAAACTCAAAACAAATCGTCCAATGCGCCATCATCTCCAACATTCCAAAAGTAGTGTCAAAGTGAGGGAGTAAAATTTTGCGAGTTTTTCACTATGTTGATCCGTCAGGCAGTTCACCAAAAAACTCGACCTTCTGAACTGGAAGGCTTCATTGGAAAGAAATCCGATGAAGCTTTTGTTGGTTTTGCCTGAGACGATATTTGTGGTACTTTTTGTTTCAGTGCAAACGTGATTTGAATGAACAGGGCACTTACCTGAAATATGGTCTTCGAAACAGAGAATCAGTTGTTCACGAATCAGGGATGTCTTATTTTTCTTTGACGCGATTTCTCCGTAGACTTTATATCAAGCTAATGCTCAGAAGAACTATATCAGTGGGAAAAATCAAACCACTGAAATTTAGTGGGCAACTTTCTTGATTAGGAAACATAATGAATAGACGGATATCCAAGGGAAGATTGATGAGTTAGGGGAGTTTCAACGATGGAACTATAATGAAAATCGAAAGCCAGCCAAATAAACTTCGAAACAGAGTGGAATGGCCGACTATATGATCACGATCAACTTCTGGTAGACCAGGAATGAATCGGGGGATTTTGAAATAGAACTGTAAGTTTGAGATAAAGATATATATTGCCATGAGGTTTTGAAGCAATGCATGCAACGATTAGGTGCATCAGGCTGGTCTGTATACGCAACGGCTATGCTGTGTTCGGTAGCACGTTGTACTTTAGTCGATTTTGTCGCTGAAATTTTATGATATTGAATACCAGTGATCAGCAAGTAGTGTCTCATACAATATTCATTCTATATATATCAGAATGTAATCGGGTTATTTTCGGGCAGATCTGAGTGATGACTTGCAATGACAACGTCGTTTAAAGTGAAAACAAAACACACGCAAATTAGCAGTTGTTTGCATTGTAGCCTTGATTTATAACATGAATCACTTTTCTGAGCAGAAAATGTACAGTGGCAACCCGGGTTTGTTTCATTAGGTTATTAGCACCATGCATGTTTATCATAAGCATGTCAGAAGCTATTGGATTATATCACTGTCAGTAATTAATACATTTTCCTGATGAATTTTGCGGAAAGGATTTTATCGGTTGTATGAAGATGAAATTTGTGAGATCAAGCGCAGAATGAGGGTTACTGAACATCAGACTCAACTATATAGGTTTGCATCAAACATTGTTCAGGTCATCCAGTTTTTTCCACAATTACCGTATCCTGTCAACATGCACCAAGACCAAACATGACTCGCTTAAGAGTCAGCCATTTAGTGTAATAATTAGCTCCATTGTATTTGGGCGTACCACTGATGAGTAAATTTATACCGGAAAATATGTATGACATGTTGCGGAATCCCACTGAAGGATATTCTGGAATGACAGATAAAACAATAAAATTTTCGTAAACTAAACTAGCCAGTGTTTATCTCTACTAAAACACGGCGACCGGACAGGCTTACATATACTTCACGGACAATCTCATGTTCAGCACTTCCTTATCGTTTTGGTTAGTAGAAAGTAGTTTATTTTCGGGATCATGGGGAGCACGTACTGACTATAGTTTGTGGTGCACGAATTGCCTGTCTGCTTCCTTCCCAAAAGAAGCAGCTGATACATTTCGCCTTGACATCACAAAAATACTACCGAAGGCTAGATGACTTGCGTCTATATTATTTTACTTGGAGTCGTGTAGTTGCACATCCTTCCATCGGGACAGTCGAAGTGGATTTTATCTCAATGCCCATTATCAGTTACGTTGCCGTGTTCAGCGTAATCAAGGAACTGTTGTTCATATGCACATTTGAGTTTTTGGATATTTTTCTGGATACACGGTCCTTTGATCGTGCCTGCATATACCAGTATTTTTTGTTCAAGCTGAAACATCTACGAACAAAGTGCAGTTCTACTGCTCGGAACGATGAAATACCGCTACATCGAATCCTAATGTAGAGCTTCAACGAAGGTCATTCACATCTCAAGTGTGGCTAAAACAATATCCGACGACACATCTCTGAACATCGACGACGAATGACTTTTTGTTTGCAAACCCATTCGAGGTTTTATCCCTCCAGGAGCATTCCTGAAAACATTCGGCATCGTTTCAGGCACATTTTCCGGGACATGAAGATTTTTATGCAATTTGCCTTATATTCCAAGCAAACAAGTGCTATTCAAGTTAGCTAACATCAACTAATTGAAAGTGGTCCTCGAAGGTGGTTTGTTCAAAACGTGTTAGCGATTGTAAACTGCTAATTGTTGTACTTAAATTTGAACCGACTCATCTTATTGATAAATAATGTACAGAATATTAGGAAGTCCATCGATTCAATTTTTGGAACTGCTAAAACATTTTCCAACCCTCAAGCTTGCCGTTTCTATCATTTATCTTTACTGTTTTCCACTGTTTCCAACAATTTTGAAACTAAAGTACCCAAGTGTTTAGCCAACTAAACGAAAAACTGATTTTCTAGCCACCAGTTACTTCATACATAATTTGCTGCAAACCCAATATTCAAAAGTGAGCTTTTTGAGGGGGAACAAACTGTTGGCTTCCATACACGTTAATGAGATTTATTCATAAACATATTGGGTCAGAATGCAGGTTTCCTTAACAAAACGAGTTACAAAGAACAAGTAAGGAACACATGGATCCATATCCCGCTGCAAATTACGTGCGTTTTTACCTATTCCAGCACAGAAACAGGATTCATGCATTATGCAAACGGTAAATCGCAGATGGATAATTTTCATCGGTGAGCAAGTCGGAATAACGGACAGGTACATCAACCACCTGGACAGCACTAAGCTCCTTAAAAAACAAACTCTAAGATGATCGCACTATCGTTTCTACCTCAAGTGACACCGCTATAAGCGGCATGAAGCCACCATAAACCTAAGCAAACAGACATGCTCGAGAAAACGCATCTACATTTAGAGATTCGAACTTCAGTGGGCTTGTTACGACTAACTAATAATCATCTGGTTAAAAAGATCTGAAGAAAGTTATCTGCAGCAGCGGAAACGTTGACTAACTGAATTCTCCACCGCAAACTCGGCATTTTTGAGAAAAGAACTTTCACACTGGTTGATTATACTTGATTGGCAATTTCCGATGAATGAAAGCAAGCAACTTCAACAAGAATCGGTCTTGGTAATCACTTTTATCGATAAATAGCTAAGGCCAAGGTTTTCTTCAGGGAGCATTGCGACTCAGACCTTAGCAGAAAAATATAAGTAAAATGGAAAAATTGTGTTATGGTTACCCTCACTCTACCACCTTATTCTTCTTTGCGGACAACCTGAAAGTATTGTATGGGCAGTCAGTCCTGTGTTCGAAATTCTCTGGAGTAGAAAAGACCAACCAACCAGTAGACCTGAATGACTGAAACCTGGCTGCGTGTGTTTGCTACTCGGGGAATAGGCTTGTGGTTATCGTTACCTCTGATGGGTTCTGAGCATTGCACATCGCACCACAGATGTAGGAACCTCCAAAAATTTTTTGGTCACGATGTCACAACAGAAAACCATTTAGTTGGTGCGGTAAATCCATTATATGCTTATCAAGTGAAAATCCTGAAGGTTGTGAGCAGCGGTAACATTCGGATGTGGGTTGCAGTGGGCATCCAATAGCCTCATATGTTGCAGTTGACTGCAATGCTGAATGTAGCTTTAGGAAATCACGTTCAAGTGTCCGACAGATTCGTTCAACTGGAAATATTTTTTCATTATTTTTGCTAATTGCTTATTATTTGGATTAAACATACATATTTTTTGTGAAGCAGCATTCCACTTAGAAAACGTTCATTTTCTTGAAATATCGCTCTTTTGCTTTGTCTTTGGGAAAGGAGGAAATCTTGCCGGGGTCGAAGGGATTTTAAAGGCTTGTGGAACATCATACGACCACTTTGTGTCTCTACTGAAGCAAACAGTGAGTCTCATTAGATAGAAACACGGACTTCAATTCATAAAAAAGAAAGATGTCCTAAGGGTTCCGAAAGCTGCCACAATAATTCTTACCTCAATTTCTTAAGGCTCAGAAACGATAATTGTTGAACTAACTTTTCATTTTTCTTCCTTATACCATTCATTGAATTGCTGATAATAAGCACAATCGAAAACGAGTCCAACTTTAGTTCTGCTATCACCAGTTAAATGGCTGATTGACGCAATCAATCGTTATTATGGCACTTCTGCTACAACGGCCACCTCGATTACGACCGAATTCCGGCGAGCAGGTTTATGTCGGTGTCAATATCTTGTGGTATCCAATGCTATTATTGCAATTTCGGACGAGGTGTTGAGAAAATGTTATTATTCTCCACCCTACAAATTTATCGAATAAGTAATATTTGCTGAAGTTGTTGGTCATAATATAACTGGTCATTTCAGATTTCTGCAAACTGTAAACCTATCAGCCATCCGTGGTTTTTGCACATGCCGTCACCACCAGTCATTCTGCACCCAGGTTGACCGAGTTGTTTAAATACTTTGATCATATCAATGATGGCAGTTACTTTTAACTAAGACAAAAAATGGTTCGAGTATTTATTGATTTCTGTAAATTTTTCGGCTTTGATTATAATTCAGAGAAACATTATGACTTTCGCAGCGTTTGTCATGTCTCTCCCACTCGGAATAGATAGTTGATTCATAGAAAACGATCGCCGGCTGAAGTGCAATAAAGCATAAGTTGAAATTCAGAGAACCATTTACTACTTTTTGCCAAACTAGGTTAAGTAGTATCAAACTCATTACAGAGACTGACTGACATAGGTCGGTGGTTTCAGTGTTATTGCGTGTCACATATACGTGGCTATCCAACTGAATGGAGATTTCCCGACAGTTCCTTTGGCAATATGGAAATTATGTTGTTAGAAAATTGCAAGACGAGGCCATAACTGCAGGTACTGCTGTAAATTATAAAGCTCATTAAAATCCCCTTGAGATCAGTTATGTACTCGACATTCACCATTACCATCAATGGCTGTTACAAATGCAAATGAAATCAAACATGAAAAATTGCATTGCAGAATACGCAACAAGTTCGATGTCCTGAAAGAGGGTTAACACCCAGAAAGATTTTTCTCCTTGTATAGTTCTTGCCAGGCTATATCAACGAGATTTATTGGCAACTGAACATAAAATTCAACCGATCTGAAAAGTATATTGCAAATTCATCCACTTCTCAGCCAGGGCATGCATTTACTAAGTAAGATTTTCCTGCAAACACACAAATATACATAATCATCGTCAAACAGTTTATAGGGAAATGCTCTTGTAGTTGTACTTTTTCCTACCATCAAGTAAAGTAAGTAACGGCTTTTGAAGCGAAATGGTCATAATTCGTAGAACGTTTGAACCTCGAGATGTGGAACTGTCCACCGACGTCGACTTGATCTTGCGCATTTTTTTCAACATTCACATTAGCTTTGTGTTACCCAAAACCGCGGTGCACTAAGCGAGTACCGACTGAATGCTCAAGTCATTTGGTTGTATGGGTAATGGCCCCATATAAAAAGCAAACACACGGCTTGAGGAATAAGAGAAGAGCATTACGTGTAGCCTCTATCCCAGACATTGAGTCAGAGTGCGGAACAACCACTATCATCGTTCAATCTGGAACAGAATGATCTCTACATTCATACCTTAAGAATAATCATACCAGGACCTCAGTTGAGAGGCAAGGATCAAAATGAATATAGAGTTTCAACAATAATGAGCGAATGTATAAGCATGGTGATAACCATCATCTTCACAACAACGATAACAACATACTTTTGAAGAGAAACAAATGTTTCTAATTCAAATGTTTGTCAGTGGCTTGCTTATGGCTACCGAACACAATGCTAATTTGGACAAACGGTTCAGGCGGGACGTTCCAGAGCTTACTGGACAGTGCGAGAAAACCGTCTGAATATGAGCGATAAATGGTAGAATTTTATTGTTTAATAACACAGCGTAGTCGAAATCGTTGGTAAGTTGTCGACGTTTCATTCATCACGGGTAATCTTTTCCAGACTGGTTTTACAACCAGCGATAAATATTTGGTTGACGCTGGTTTAAAGAATAACGACAAATACAGCAGTAGAGGAGAAGGAGTAATGAGTGATTCGTAATGAAATGGATCAGTGAAGCACTCTCCCTTGAGAATAATTTCTTAAGTGAAGAGCACAAACAAATCACCTAGTTATGGCGATGGGAACTAGAGTTAGCATACGAAACAAATTTTGGTGATCTCAATCTGATGTGTCATCCGGCTCCTTTATGTTTCACTATGTATAACTGATTGTTGTGAGTCCGTGCATGTTCCATTATATAATTCGAAGCGGATTTTGTCGGAAATTATTACTGTTCTTGGCTACATCAAGAATAAATCAAATATCAGCAACTGCTTATTCTTTGATGAGTGGACTACGCAGGTCCGGTCTGTGTGGGTTCATTATTTGAGGTCACATGAAGAATATTCGAACCTTATCAAATAATATTCTCCACATTTTTATGATAAAACATTCGGTGCAGTAATCATAGGAACAAAACCGTCTCGTAATACGCCTGCTAACCGTACTCTTTAACAAGAGTAGAGACGATATCACGGATATGAGTGCTTGCGCTACATAATTTTCAGTGGTTTAGGAGTATTGTGCAGCAGTTTCGAACTCATGCATTCCATCTCTTGAACTGATAAGAGGCTTAATTCGTTGGAATCGTGCCTCTTCTTGATTTTTACTCACATAACTAATCACACGTTTTTATCTTGGACCTGAATTTTAGAGAGTTCTGCAAACAAAATTTGTGGGCTGACACCTTTGTGAAAGCGCCTTTTTGGTCGACGAGACTACGAACCCGAAGGTGCTTCGTTATCCTTATTATCTAATAAAATGCCAAGCCGTGCGGTGGTTACTTTTTAGTGCCGCAAAATCTAGAAGCCTCTTGCCACTTTTGGGGGACGTATTGAATAAGTGAGATAGGTGCGCACAAACAGATGAACACAAATGATTTGATTTCACCAATACACACCGAATAGCGCATGAGAGTTGACGACTGACCCTCGTGGAAGGTTTTTGGTCATCCGGCTAGCAAAAAGCCGAAAAATTTCCTTGATAAAACGGAACTCTGTCATTTAATCCGCGAACAAGGCCGAACAAAATGGTTACATTGACTGCTTGATATACTGTGTGTAATTGATAGACTTGCACCCATATATCGGGAGCATGAAATGTGTTGGCACAGCAGATAATTCAAGTTCGTCCTTTATATGGTCCATTTCCCAAGCCTACGGAGGCGCGAGTACCATTCTTCTATAGTGCTGTGAACTTATTATCGATAAGGAACAAAAACAAGCCCATGACGATAGAAGGTGAACAGTCTGTGAGGATGTTTATTATTTATTTTATCAAACGATATTTATCATTGCCACAATTAGCAATATTTCCTACGATATACACAATGCCACCTTTATTCAGCTATGCAAGACGTTTCAGATATATTTTTATCTCCTTCCGTGAAAATGAATGATATGATTCACATACAAATGCACGAATAATTAACTGATTACAGATGGTCCTTCACCAACTGAAAGTACTACAGTTTCAAAAAATTTCAAAAGCTTGCTGCGCACCCGTCGTCGTAAATTCAATATGAGTTGCGAACAAAAAGTCCTAGTGAGCGGCATTATTTGCTACGTAGGTGAGAGAGGATCGACTGATGTATATTTTGATAAATGACTTAGGTGAATAGACAGTATTCACATTCTCAAGCGGCCAGAAAAAGAAATTACTTTCTTGTCGAGAGCACTTTCTTACCGTCATTTATCTCGATGAAGACAGGAGCTGTTCTCCAACAAAAGTAGAGTTTAAGAAGTGCTTCGTGATGTTTTAGATGAGCGCAAAAAGAGAGAGTTTTGAGAAATTCAGTTGCTTTGGGTCAGGTCGACGGAGCTGCATTCAGTAAAACCTTTTTAATGGTTCCCAACGCTCATCAATATCAGATAGGGCAATGGATAACATTATCTAAGTCATTGTTTTCTGTTAAGCTTTATTATTAGGAGGTCGTTCAGCTTGTTCATATAAAAGCGACAATGGTTCGAATTCGTCGAGACCTCAAATCGCGAACGTATTTTATGACAAACTTATGCGTGATAGGAATCGGGAAATATTGACCAGTAAGAGGAACAGTCTGGCACACTGACATCCCATACACAGATAATCGCCAGTCTTTGCACTTGTGTACGCGTGTGCAGCTTGCCATATTTTATGAAGTTGAAACTTTCGCATACATGTAAGGATAAACAAAATAGGCCTAGTGGGATTTTATGCCTGCAAACATCGAACCAGTACTCAGGGTAAGAATGCAGAGACGACTATCCACGGCTTCAACTGTGACTAGAATGCAACCACGGAAAGTTGGGATTGCCCAGACCGAACTCCGTTAAGCGTACAGAAAACCCCGATCATCTCTAGTGAAGAATATGACTGAACCGGCTTTAGCACAAAAACGTTCACTGTTGTCTCCATCCCTCTTGTATTCAACCAAGCCGGTTGCTTTGATCAACGTATTCGGAGAAGCAAACTGTTGCGCGGCCAGTGTGCCTAGTTTCACGGGAACAGTTCGATGATTACATACAAAAAATGCTGTACAACCTGACACTCTACTCTTTATTCGAAAACTCATAACTGGTTATGGATGCAAATAGAATTTATAATTTTCTATTCAATTCTGCTAGTTCTCATAGGATAACTTATACATCCCTGTTCCCTTTGAGGGGAAAATTTAGATAAACAATCTTTAATTCGGATCCTATTTGCTATGGTCTTTATTCGTATCCTTGCATTATCCCATCAATCGGTCGTTTGGATAGCCGATTTATAGAAAACACTGCAGGGAACAAAATTCTTCCTCTACCGTATATTTATTGCAGATATTTCAAGCTGTATTATTTATACAATTTATTATGAATATCATTGCTTGGAGCAGTATACAACAATGAAAATAAATGTATTTACTTTCCATGTTGCTTTTCTATGCAAAGCATATGTTTTAATACGAAGGACCACCGTTATCCTATGTTAATAAAGTTATTTGGATTTTCGGATCAGCAACTTCCCCACAATTTGTAGTCAGCAGATTTCCATCGACGCTGGCATCTACCACACAGAGGATATCGTCTGCATGTCGGTTTTACACGGTGCAATCTCTGAATGTGGCCTCAAACTGATGTTGTGAATTCATGTAATACATGTTTCAGTAAATAATAGCCATGGAAGTGCATCATTATCACCATATTCTTCTGAAGAAATAGAATAAAATTGAAATGAATTGCAATAGTTTTGTGATCATGGACTAGCCATACCTTTTCAGTTCGTCCAAAAGATTACCTGAATCCATACCGAAATTATCCATGAACATAATATAGTGATTAATTTCAACTCAATGAACAGTTTCTATTAGAAGATCGTAATTTGTCACCAGTAACATCCAAGGTGTATTCATTCCTCAAGGGTTTTGACCGAACGCACCTACTAACAGTTGGGTGATTTGAAAAGTCCTGTCACCGACGATCTGCGCACACTCATATCAACTACTCAGACAGAATATATGCCACTCTCAAAAAGATTTCACCAGTTCGTCTCGTCCGAAACGAAAATAGTATGTGTGCTAGATTTGTCACATCAAGTTAAAACGTCTGAGGTCCCACTCACGTTTGGAGAGGAATTTTCCCTAAGCTTTGAATTCACATACATCCTACAAAATAATATATATATATATATATGTATATTTATGTACGTATACATATATAGATATGTATATATATAGAGAGAGACTGAGAAAGAGAAAGAGAGATAAGGGTATATATAGAGACGTGCATTGAAGCTACTCATTATGATCCATGGTGGGTGTTTCCACACTCAAAATTGACTAGTCATCCTAAAGGCCTAATGCGATGCTCTAAAGTGACAAGAGGACTCAAATAGCCTCTGCTGAACTTGGACTAGTTGATGCGACCACATGGCTGAGGTGTTTCCGCCAGTGTGAGGAAAGAGGCAGATACAATAAGCAATCCAACCACCGAACTGGTAATCAGTCTAGGAGAGTCGGTTAAATCCTGATAGCTAAAGTCTCCGTTTATGAACCTTGAGAAACACACCTGCTTTGTACCGGCCAACCTGCTGTATTGAGCCCGGACACTGAACCGCGCAATCTCAAACAACATTCACACTTTATTAATGAAAACCATGTTTAGGAGAACTTATCTTCAGAATTTCAAAGCACTGAGGCCAGACCATTATCAGAATTTCGACTTTTAGGCCATAGGTAAATAACAATTGCTGAACAAGATACAGCGGATTCAACGAGCCATATGAAGTTGAAAGAACAACATTACTTCTGTATCAAAACCTTTTGTTTTCCAATTTTTCCAGTATAAAATATTTATTGAACCGAAGTCATTTTCACTTGGCACTTCGCTACCGCGATTAGCGGAGACCGTCTTTCATTCCAGCCCCGAACACATCGGAATTATGGGAAGTGGGTGTTTCCAGGCTCGAAAATGAGCCCTTTTCATAAAAGCCTATTTGGATGCTACCAAACGACTGCATGTCCCAACGAACCGCTGCTTAGGAAGTCCCATTCATTACTTTCTCTCCACGGAGGTGTTTTTACTAAATTTTGATGACAAAGTCGAACGCTCACTATTCTGCACCGGGTGAACATATAATCAGTATAGAGGAGATGGCTAAAACATGATTCGAAATAAACCATGGAAGGCGTTCGAAGAACACTGCACTGTTTGCCGGCATCTGTTGTGGAAGGCTTTGTTGGGCACTATGGCTGTTCGGCTTCATCCAAAGGGTGTGTGAACCGCGTAATCAGTCACCGGTCCGCATTGGATTTCTGACTCCGCTCATCACCCCACTACCCCGTAGGTTAAACCCTGGTTAATAAAGGCAACGCTCGTGGATTCGTACGAAAAGAACCGGATTTGACTCGGGCGGTGCTAGCAGTATTCTGCACGCTAACTGAATCATGTGAGCTAAAAAAGAGCCGGCCAAACCGGTGTTGGAATTACTCTCAGACGTAGAGCGGACGGGATTATGCTACTCTGGATTTTGTCAAAAGCCAAATTTACGCGGTCCAGCACTGAGCTTCCTGCCTCGAGACTAGATACGAGGACCGCGAATGTGAGTTATTCGTCGTATACGACTGTATCCAAACAAACTGAAGTTTGGAGACAGTCAAGATGAATTCCACCACCAGCTTCATGTGCTCCTGCACACAACACACCACACGGATATCGATGTCCTTGCAGGAGATCTGAACGCGAAAGTTAGCCAACTGGTGGTGAGCGAAAATTACCCAGTGGGTCATTTAGCCTTGGTTATATTCACTTGGACAGCAAGATCAGACTGACGACAATGGGATGATTACCAACTTTTCCTGTATAGCACAGACGTTTACAGCACTAAACAACTTACGGCTACCTGACATCCTCCTTTCCCAACAGGGTAAGGGCCTTTAAACTGACCACTAAGCTAGTAGCCACCTTAGGCATTCAGTCATGCTAGATTTGAGGTCTCAATGAATAATACACCTTGGTCATGTTGACGCATTGGTCTGTGAAAAGATATGCTCGAGATTTAGGGGCTCTGATAATTAAATGATACTCGCCTAAATATCAACAACCTGGATGAATCTGTCATGTTGAAAGTTCACCGAACTGCAGTGGCTTATCCACCGGAATCCACTGATCAAACTGAAGTTCAAAAGCACTGCGGATGACAAAAAGAAGCCATACTGAGAGCCAGGATTGTTAGTTGTGGTTCGCTCCGACACCGCCAAGTTATGCGTTCTTGCTTGCTAGCCGATAAGTATCTGTTCATGAAGGACACAACGAAGGGTATCTTGAACTCCTCTCATGTTCAAAGAATGGTTAGTGAGCTGATCGTGAGATGTGTTGGTCGTCACTTTCCCGAAAGCCGGGAGCAGCTTCAGTTTCTGTTACCTCCATCAATCTCTATCAAATAGTTCACGATACGACACCATAGAAAGCAGTTGTGGGTGAGACACTAAGCGAAAACGGTGATACAGCAAGCAACAACTTGCGGCGCCGATTAGACTGAGCACAGAGATTCAGCTCCCAATTTAGCAAGCCACTGACTGCTTCAAATGAATGCCGCAAACCCAAAATTCTCAGGTGGCACATTTCAATCAATAGCGGTTATTCAAAAGCAACAGCACACAATCACGATTTACAAGGTACACGGGTCAGATCGTATTGCTTCTGCAAATTTTAGGCATTGTGGGCTGGTAGTGTTAAAACAACAGAAAACACTGTTCTCAAGAGTTTCGGGTAATGAGACATTTCCCACATCCTGATGTGAGTCTACTATTATAACTGCTCTCACAAAGGCCCGCAACACGATGTGTTCCAGCCATCGAGAAAATAGCCTTTCGTAGTCGGTTCGAAACTCCAGGTGTCCATTTCTCTCCGCAGAGGTGCCCCCTCGAGCGGGCGCCAGTGTCGTGATGAACAAGCCAAATCAAGCTGCGAACAAGGCTGCATGGATCAAGTTTCAACCCTTCGACTGCTGCTCGAACATCGTCGCAATTATCGAAGACCAATCATCCTCTTGGTCCAAGACACCAGTAATGCTTCTGAATCAGTCGATATTTCAGCCCTGTGGATTTACATGCTGAGGAATGGCTTGCCCGACTAGTACGTTTCCATCATCAGGGCTCTCTATCAGCAGACCTCGGTAACGTGAGGGTTTACGGAATATTATCCCAGCCCTTTCCTTTTTGAAGTTGCGTTCGTCAGGGATGTCCTTTTTCCCGCATCTCCTCGATTGTATTATGGCCGGTCAATCTCAAAAGGTTTGCCAGGGTGTTGCAAATGGGAATGTGAGACGTTTACTGGGCTCCAGAATTGTTGACACAGACTATGTTGAAGACGTCACCTTGTTGAGAGACGACATGCCAGTTGTCCCAGATGCCCCAATTTACTTGGCTGCCGAAATCACCGATTATGGCATGCATGGATGTCTTAAAAAAGAACTTCCGCTCATCCCAATGCAGATTCAGTTTTATGGTTATTATGGTATATTTTCAGAACTTTTGTTTTCGTATAAGTCATGAAGATGCTCAAGTACTTATCATAATGGAGGTGTAGTGTGGGCTTTCACCTGCTGACCTGGAAGACGATTCTTCTAATATCAGAAACGAGAGTTCGGATTTCGTGAATAGCATACACGTTTCAATATTCAACAACAAGTTTCATCACACCCACGTTGTCTTTTTCTGGTTGATGCGTGTCAGGTCCGACTATATTGAACTAATATTTGTCTTCAATATTTGATTCTCTCTAGATCCGCTGCATATTCTTCGAATATGTGGTAACTGTTTTTCTTGAGTATCTAAGTTACCCAGTTTCTGGAACAACAGTAGCTTCGAAAACCTACAGTTTTTATGCACATATCGTGGATAAGAGTCTTCACTGAGTATTTCTTAGCTGTACACTACAAAGTCCGTTGGACGTAAAAGCAGATTCAACCTTGTGTTGAAAAGCAGAGCCGGAAAACCCCAATTGCAAATGCGTAGATGCAAAGCGTCCGCACGATTCAGTTTTATTCGTAGCACTGTTGTGAACCACTAATTTGCAAAGAGTTCACCGTATTTTCTAAGTATCTCATCAATACCCATAAGCCTGTCAAGGGTCACCTTGACGACGAGGTGAGTACAGCATGAAAGACTCCTGTCCCAGTTTGCAGCAATTTTTGTTTTGCTCGAGAGGTTTCGCAAACTTTACAGTGGCAACAAGAGCTGCATTGCTGTCCATAAACACTTGGCTGTTCCATACGGACCTGCAATTTCTTGAATGAATCCTTGGAACCTGAATAGAGTTTCGAAAGAATTGAGGCACCTAATAACTGGAATCAGTTTGCACATCTTACTTGCATTTCTGGATAAAATATTTGTAATGTGTACATCAGATTTAAATATATTTATATGTATTTTTATCAACAGTTGGTATTATGGCAATACATGTGGCCCAGTAACTCCGTAATGCCCTCTCAGATGATTTCAAACTTCACCATCGGTTGTTTCAGTAATTTGTTCTATTGGAGAATTAATCTGATGTTTAACTCGGCTTCTGCTAACTTCATTTCCACATATTGTTCCCGTTTCAATTTCTGAACGATGAACCGTATTCTGTATTTATGTAGCATGTTATGCTTTTGTCTGCTCTTATGAGGCCACTCGTCCGTTAATACGCCCACATGATGTGGAATGCTGGACATGCGACATAATAAGATGTTTGTATCAAGCGCAAAGAACGAGCAAAGTACATATGGATAAGCGGCTTATCAAAGTGATGAAAGAGCGTCATGCTGAGACCTACGGCATCATACGCATGACAGTGGGAAACAAGGAGACTAAATATATAAGATGTTACTGATCCTCAAATGCCGGGCTTTATCGCGCTGATACATTAGTTCCCGTCAAAATACATTTTTTCCGTGAACAGTCTCGATGGCACAGAAAATTTCAATTGTCTGAGAAACTTCCACAATTGTACAACGAAGAATTTATCGAACTTCCACTTTGACTCATGATTTGCAATTGCTTTGTGAAGTAATTGTGTCCGGGTTACAAACGTGTGTTTATTGTATGTAAAGTACCATTTGTCACTCATTGCAAATGCAAAGAAACGTTGAAAACGGTATTTCTGAAATCGGTGCCTGACAAGTCACCTGAATGATGTATTTTGATATGTTTCCTATAACACTCGCTGAATTCCAAGAAGTAGTTTAAAAAATCATAGTGTCTTTTGCTGTCAGTTTGCTTCTGCAAAATCTCAGTGATATCTCATTAACCTTGGTCCCAATCTATTTTCTCTGTTTTTTTCCATTTTTCCTTATTCTGTGCAAAACATTCTCGACACCACGGACACTGACAGTAGAGTTGGGATGATAGGTTGAAAATTATGATCATTTCCCGACCTTCAGACGGTAACTACCACCTAAGAATTTTGGCTGGGGGTGTGCATCAGGCTGACTATATCCTTACGAACTGCTTCACCTGTGTGCCGATTACTCGGGAACAGGAAATCGCCAATAAATGTAGCACATTATACACCATAGATCAGTCAACCTATTTTACCCATTTAGCTTTATCTCGCTTGTGTAAACATGACCATTCTAGGTCTGTCACAGCGATTACTTTTGATCTTGATTTTGTTGGAATTTGATCTTTTACTGGTGATCCGTAATACTGAAAAAATAAGGTTTGTATGCATTAATACATGTTTAAAATAACTGGTATTCCAGTACCATTACATTTACTGGTGAATTTTGATAATGGGATCCATTATATTTAGCTTCGCGTTGAAATAACTGCAAAGACAAAGTAGTTTGTGTTTTAAAATTGCGAGAGCCGACCACATATGTGGCAATACTGTCCCCGAAAAGACAAACTACGAGAAGATTCAGATTGAAATATCAGTTACTCGTGCAACTTAAGAATATTTTAAATAAAGATGAGCAAGCGCTGCGGATTCAACTCTCATTGCTCAGTGAGACACAAACAGCTTTTCTGAAATGTTATATAATGTCCGTGGTGTAATTTAAACAGAGACGAATGGCGTCCAAGGCAACGAAGCCCATCTGACTACTCGAATGAAGAATGTTCAGTAGCCCATCTTCAAAATGTGGGCAGAAATTTTAGTAAGCCAAATATTCGAAGATAATACATTTCGAATGAATGGATGCACATAACATCAGACTGGATAAAAGTAAAAGAAATGGTAGAAATGTAGTCTGTGATTCCACATACAGTAGTTCCGTTTCCCCATCAAATGACACTACCCAGGAAAGCTTAATTTTCAGGGCTGAGTTCGCTAAAACGTGAAGCTTGTGTCTTCTTACAAGTAAACAAAGTACGTACAGCACAAGGGTCTGGGATCAACCCGATAACCTTTTTGAGTGGAACCAGAGATATTCAAAACGCCATCCAAAAGTTCACCAAAATTGTATATAAATTCGGCCTTATAAAATCAGCATTATTGTTCACCTTATCAGGGCCTGGGTCAAATTGACAGTTGATCAATATTGAAGTCCTAGTGTGAGACGGAAAAGCTTCCAGCCCCGAGCAACTAGATCAGGTAAGACTTGGCCAGCCTGATCACAGCTCCCAAAACACGGTGATTTGGTTATTTTAGCTTATTCCATTACATCGTTGTGCATGACAGAAGCAAAACGAGCAAAATTTACAACACCAGATGTCCACTACATCATTGGAGGGCGCCAGGAACCAGAACATGGGTACTGTAGTGGAGAGCTACTCAAGGTCCTAATAGGTCTGGTGTGGTACCGAGCAACACATTGCTATCATATACCCAGACAGAATCGCATAGTCACTTTTTTCGGCCAACAAAAAGTCATGCATATTTGACAGGAAAGTATTTTTTCGTAGAGAATGAAATCTAAATGACATTGTTCTCTCTCAGTTGTGAAGAAGCTTAATGCATATTGGGTTTTCTTTGGAGAAACGTCTCTAGCACAAAGTGTTTATTATAGAGAGATTATTGCGGTTAGGCAGGTCCTAGTATGATGCGGGAGCTTTTGCATGTCCTTTTATAACGAAGATCCAGTGGAAAGTCATATTGATGTCTCGTCACATTATCTTTTAGGAAAAAGACCCTTGAGAACGAACATTTGTTTTCAATGAATCCCGTACGTGGCCTTTGAGTTCATATTGGTGAGTTGACACCGGAATGTATTAGCCGTTTTCCGGGGTGGTGGTCATTGTCGTGGTATTGAAAATGAGGGTTTGCGGGGGGAGGGGGCAGCTCCACGAGCGACTGTAGTTCTATGTTCCTTCGGATGAACCTAAAGTATCCATGATCTCGCAAAAAATGGTGAACAGAACAAAGTTCATCTTGCAAAATCTCTTGTGAGCAAGGTAGATGGACCATACTCTTGATTCGATAAACACTATGCGTTATCCACCTATAAGCTGTACTAAGTAAAACGTTCTTATGTTTGCCTTATTTTTCATATCCTCATTTTGGCCATGAAAATGTGCGCTAACTTTACACAGTGCGTGGAACCCATTGAGGTATCCTCCTTTCATTGATAAAAACACACAGTATAAATGAAATGAGCGTTTAGCGTGCAGCGTACCAATAGTATATTCAATTTTTTTCCAGGATACACATCTGTATTTTCGATGAATTTTTGTGTTCACATTCCACGATCTTCGAAAGCGGTACGTTCGCGAACCGCATTGTGAAGTCTAACAAAAGCATAGACTCCTCGTTGTTTGAACTTTGTGCGGTGGATACAAATTGATAACTCTCTGTGAGCTGTACGTGGCAAATTCTGGGCGGACAAGCTTCAATTCATTTAGTAGCGATTGAGTGGTTTCCTAATACAATGAATCGGTCATGACCACACTTGGATAACAAAGGAAGAATTCACTATGGGTTTTGGGCAGACCGTAAAGATGTAGAATGATAGAAATGCTTAGTTTCATTCTTTCCTACGTCACATTCTTTTTGTTGGGATAATTTTTCAAGGTTTCCAGAACATTCAGCTAGTTCTTCTCACAGTTCCTCTTGCTGTGCGGAAGATGTAGAGAATATCATTGAATCTTGCATAATTGGCAATAGTCTTCCGAGCTGGTCTTACTCTCGCACAGGGATGATACCAGATACCTTGTTTGATTTAACCACCAATATGACAACGTCCTTTAACCCGGCCTGTTGCTACGCATTCCAGGTTCACCTCATCAATATGAAATTGCCAGAGCCCATACAAGACTCCTTGAAAGCAATTATTTGCTCCCCAGCATTTTCTTCTTAACTTGGCCATGACCACGGTACTATTCAGATTATCTTAATTATCATATAATTACGTTTCTATACGAGCAGGTAGTTTCGGTACTAATCGAGTTGTGAACAAACATCCAATTGTTGTGAGCCCTGTTTTGAAAAGAATGGTTTCATCAGTATTCCCTGAGCAGGATTGTTGTACTACGTGGCCTTCTAATGTGGGATAGCTTTTTGTAAAAATGAACAACATTTTTGTTTTGTCCTTTTAGTTATCTATTTATCAGTTATAGTTGCAATATTCATCATTCGATTGAGAACTTCGTTTAATGGAAGTCAGGAGCATGTGAGATAATGGAGGAACGCAACCGGCAGCCTCTTCACTTATAGGATTGATGTGTACATCAGTAAAGGGAGCACTTCAAGGTAAAAGCCGTTGGACTCTTCTTCAAAGGTAGCATTCGTATCTGCACGTAAGTCGTTTTTACAACAGAATATGACGAATCTGTACTGGACGGAGAGCAGCCTCAAGATAGATCATTATGAGAGGTGAAATTGTTGTGGTTAATTATCAAATTATTGAACCTGATACTTCTGTGCGGTCCACGTGACACGCGGTTTTCTATTGGAGATCCACCTTGAACTGCCAATTTTGCATTGCGTCCGATAACCGTGTTGGGAACTATAAAATATCACAAGTGAAATATTTTATATTTGGGCTTGGATATCAATATTTTCGCAGTTGGAATATGGTGAGTATCACGTATCACGAAGGACAAAATTGTGTTCATTAACATGTTCATCTCAAGTATCAGTTATATATACAAATACAAACATTTAGATGAATCATTTGCTTATGAAATAAATGATGGTATGTGTATAAAGTCATAGTAACAACCTTGTTTGGAACAAAGTAAAATACAGTCCACCGATGGAACGACGGACTATGTGTCTGAAAGTCTTTCTATACCGATTGTCCAACACACAGAAAATGACGGGGTTACAGGCACTGTTGAAATAACCCATCCAGAGTGCAATTCCTCTCACAAAACGGGGCAGCACAACATCTTGAGCAGCTTCAACCGTGAAACAAATCACACTCACAGACCAGCATAGTACGAAACACAAAATCACAACCAATAGTATGAGGTGTTTTCGTCGTTCAGTGTTTGGGTAAACGTTGGCACACAGATGTGGTTCCCTTGGCAACCCGTTTGAATTGACGCGAAAACGACGGGAAGTACTGGAGCACGGTGAAGGGCGTTGAAATTCAATACTTGCCGGAACATTTACTTCGGAACACTGGTTTTAGTGGTCTTTATCAAATTAGTTACACTTACCTCCGGTTGGTCTGTCTGAATATCACTGGATACAAATCTTTTAGAGGAAACGTTTAGGGAGTATTCGAAACATTTACCTCTCCAAATTCGTAGTAGATGTTATTTGCATAATTGCAATATGGCTTTGATTTAGGGCCACAGAATTGGACAATTCTTCGATGTAGCTAATAGATCGAGCATGGTTCCTGAAAGAAAGGTTCATGAAATTCCTAATCAGAGCTAATCGAGCAAAATTGGCGAATATGAGGATGGATACGTCTCTCATGAAACGGAATGATAATGAATGCTTCCCTAACAGTGTATGTATGGCAAGAGAATGGCGACTTCTTGTCACAGATAAATGATGTCGTATGGAATGCAAGTCGGTTTCAGATGTAGGCGATGAAGCAGAACATAGGTTCTGAAGTTGTCTACTGATAACTCGTATTCCAAAAACATTCGACGGCACATGCATCAGTGTTTGTCTACGAACAAATCCTCTGTGATAACATGACCGAATAACACACAGAACCCAGAGATTAGAGGAAATGATGACGATGCCTGGGATGAAAAATCCGATCAAATTCAGGATAAGGCGAAATTCCAAATCCAATCGACCATAACATTTGCCAGCACCACTGACTGAAATCGGTCCAGTGAGAGAAAAAGCCAATACCAGCATGACCGGAATTGCCCAAGAGATGATGATGAGCGGAATCATGTGGGCTCTTGAAAGCGTTGTCCTATACCGGATGGGCAATAGACACGCGATCAGCCGATCCACTGAAAGAGAGGCCAAGTTATACAAGGATACGATTGGTAGGATTATACTGGATCCGATCCGCAAAGCACACCACACTGGGTGAAAGAACGGCCAGTAACCGTAAACTACGATCACCGCAGCTAGTGGGATTGGGCCAAAAACCATCAGAAGATCTGACACTGCCAGTGATGCGATGAAATAATGTGGAGTAAGATGCAGACGTTTGTTTGTGACCACGGCTAAGATGACCAACAAATTACCCCAGAATACCAGAACGATGAGAATAAAGTATAAAAAACTGAGAAATCCATCAGTCAAAATTGACCAGCTACCAAATTGAATCACTGGTGCCTGTGGTTCAGACATATTGGCTTGCACCAAAGCATAGTCCGGAGTGACCATCCAGTTGCGTCTTATGTTTATTTTTGTGATGTAAAGCAAAATTTCACACAACGATCCGATGTTATCCACAATTATTGTCAACCCTTTCCTTCAGTATGCACGAAAACAAGGAAATAAACTTGAGGGTAGAAAATGTTTTATACGAAATGTGGTGAGTGAACGAATGAACAAATAGTGTGGCGATTTGCCAGGAAACACAATCTACCAATCAGTGTGAATCAGTCGTATAACTTGACAGATTGTTATAGAAAACAAGGATGAAATCAGAAACCACCAATGAAAAAGGAACCCTTAAATTTTGGCCGTGGTTTCGCAGAATTTGGAAGTGAATTTGTCCCTTCATATAATAGTCTACCGTCATGGTGTCTAAATACGTGATCAAGGAAACACGTTCGACAGTCAAGAAACTACTGAAACTAAAATGGAGAAAGACCTGAATGTCTAGTCGTTGGTAATCATTGCAATCATAAATTTATATTTGATTTCCTAATATAGACATCACCGTTTCTATTCTTTACCTTTAGATTAGTTTACATTTCGCATCAGCTCCCAATGACCGATTCTACGATTGTGATTTGGATTATAAATTTGAAAGGTAGGACGATTGAGTTTTTTGGTCATTTAATTACATTGATTCATCTGAGCTTGGTATACTGCCGGTTCATGGGCTCAACAACAGTGCAACTACGAATGTGTATCTAATGAAATACGCATATACCACGACCTCATGGGCCCTTAGTAAGTGAAACGGCAAAGTCTGGAATAAAAATCTCAAATGTTTTCTTAATCGTGACAAAATGCACGTGCATAGATAGTTTTTCATTGCGGAGCATTTCAGTTGACATTCAGGCAACCCCTTGGTTTTTTCCCGCGATATAACATGTGGTTGATTTCAGACACTTACATATAATGTTGTTCACGAAATATTGGTCATAAAAAACCGGTTACGTCGGAAAAGGAGAGCAACGAAACGCTTTTGGATCAGTATATGATCCATTTATTCACCAATTTTAACAAATGGCATTAGAAGCTGATCCCTCTTGAGCGTGGTTGCTAATCGTCATAACTAAATCACACACTGATACCCAACTCAGCGCATCAAGTGATGTGTGCAAAATCCGCATCCGCACCAATCAAGAACCTCCAGTGAAAGATAAACAGAAGAATGCATACCACATTGAAATGAATATTGCTGAATGCATTGTGTTAAAAAAATTTCGCGACGCCACCTAGATTTCTGAATGTTTATTATGGCTATTGATATGCTTGTTCACGGAGAGAGCCTGCGCAATTGTTGTACAAATATGAGGTCATCGAGAAGGATTAAATTGGATCACCTAGTCACGGAACGCCTCAATATGCCTAAACCTCTCAATATGACGAGAAATTCGCGCAGTGGATACTTCACCTTATCACAAGGGCTCAGTCCAACAGCTTTTCGGCTGACAAGTCAAACTCCGAGACGGAATACTGCGATTGCTACGATTATCGAAGAAAGATTTCTAGAGAAACCCGATAATAGAATGCACGCTGTGCATGCTGAATCATTCTGAGCAAATTGTTGATAGAGAATATTTGACTGCTTTTCGATGTCTTCAAATACCGAGGTCCAGTGTTCTATATATTACATGGATACGTTTGTGTAGGATAAGCCACTCAAGCGTGATATATATATATATATATATATATATATATATATATATTATTCACTTGTTGTAAGAATGAACGAATGATCCTGATTTAAAGTCCCCCCGTGGAAGGTCTTGTATAGTTCAGACCTTTCAAAGATATAATTGTCCTCATGCTGTACTGTTTTCTTCAATACTAAACACCATAATATGGTCAGAAGCGGGTAGTATGATGACTGGGAACCAAGGTGTTGTGAGAGTTAGAACCATTTACATACAGTCGAAACTTCATTCCACCAAGCTGTGTCATCTGATTTCTCCAATCACCGGGTTTGCGAATCTTACATGCTGCGGTCAGGCAGCTTGACTCGTCTAAAACTGGTTACGGTTTTCATACATTTCTATCACTTTATGGGCAGACCATGTTGACCGTTTCGCATGCTCGTATCGTCACTCATCACTTCCTGCTCCATGCTATCTAATCCTGTGGGAGGATGAGTGGAATAGGTGAATGCTTCTGGTGCCATTTTTCTATAAGTCGCAATAGATGGTGAAGTAAGCACACTTTTAAAATTGTACTTTACATCAGACGAGAATCCGAGGATTGAGTGAAAGCCCAGATATTCTGCGTCTAGTTTGACTGTGGTGATCAACTTTTTAATTCATCATCGAGGCAAGGATTCCAGCCTTGGCAGGCAGACATCTGATGGGGTATTTTGGTGAGTTGCTTTTTGGTTCAACGAGAGACATGAGGGAATCACCCAAGCCGATACCGGTAAAGAAACGAAAACAGTACTTCCATATTAGAGCAGCCATTTTGCAAAGTGGGGATTCCGACGCTAATTTGTCGTGAGCTTTTAGCTATACAATGAATGCACCAGTGGTCGATCCTGTCATACATTTTTTTCATATTATCTATCCTCAGCGACTGGATTTCACAAATATCTGACATAAATCTGTGGATTTAGGCACTACAAACCCTAAGTTTCTTGCAAAAGCTCTTTTACTGTAGAATCACAGCTATTTGCAAGAAGGGTTATGTGTTCCCCTTAGGCGATCTACAGCAAGAGAGATATAGTATTGGTCATGTGGGCACATTCGAATGGCAGACGCACGTTATTTTGAGTAGAGGACTTATTCTAGTATTTGACAACTAACTTGGATGAAGCCAGCTGGACAAGTGTCAATCGTAGAGTTCGTGGTTTTTGTGTTTGCCTTCAAGTCAAGTCAAGTCGAGAATGCACTTTGTTTGTCGAAAGAAGCACGTTTTCAGTAAAAATTATTTGGGTACATGCTTGGGCAATGGCAACAAACAAGTAATAGAAACAAAGGGAGATCTTTTAATTGTGCAGATCAGCGTGCCTTGTTCATCAGTGAAGCACTTGATGGGAAAACGACAGTTGTGGTAAAGTGAGCTTTAACCGCAAGTCCGTCCTAAGATGTTTTTTCGAAACAAGCAACTTGACTAGATAAAGGATAACCGGGCTTTAAAACCTTGTTATTCGATAATATATCAAATAGGATTACTACATGCAGCACAGTGGGAATTACTGCAAATGAGAGATGAGTGCAGTTTTGTGTGTCATCAGAAAGTATACGGGTGTACAACCATTCACGAAATCCAATAACTCATAGTAGGATGTATCACGGTAATTATAATTGCTTTCAAGGAAATGCTTCCACAACAAAAAGTCTTTGAAAAACAAACCAGGTAAGATGACGGGAGAGTAGCAAATCCAGTTAGGTAATACACCAAACACAAAGGACTAAAATGAAAACGGTAAGTTTAACGTTGAGGCTACAGACGGGAATCGTACCACGTCAGCGTTCCGACCTTGGAAACCGTGTCGTGTGCATGACTGGTTCACTTTTGATCTGATAAGATAAATATGCCAAGATATCAATAGCACCGCGCTCTTTCCATGTTTGAACTTCCTATCATGAGAGTTGGATAGTTTATTTGAAAAGAGGATCCACGATCAAACGGAAGGACAGTCCTGTGTCCTTGTTAGGATTAAGTGCTAATTTGACGGCTTCGGCCGATTACGTAGGCTTGAATTGGATTGATAGCAAAAAGTTCTGGGGAGCAAAACCGACCAAAACATGATCAACGTACTTGAAAGTAAAGTGAGATAAATTGAAGGGAGATGGTCACACACATGAGAAGCAAACATTACTTGAGATTTTAAGGCATCTCACAGTAATCGAGTGTTTATGAGGTTTGTGTCAGACCAAAGGCCATTAGAATTTGTGAACAAATTCTGATTCATAACAGAGTCTCTAAACCAGTTGCAAAGCATTGGAGATAATAAACATTTGTGTAGACTACGAAACACCTTTGAACAAAATTGCTTTTGTGATCATTGGATGAAGCTACTGAACTGCAAAATTGGCGTGGATGCGATGGGACGAAAATTCTTCTCTCTTTCTTTTTTATTGGAGTGAAACAAACTTGTTGCCAAGAGTAAGTGAGTTTGTCTTCAGACAGGCATCGAGTGAATATGGAAAAGCACACAAGAGTGAAGTGTGGTGAACAGATTTTCGGAATGACAGAACGGATGCCATCTGGTTCCGATGCTTGGCTAATATTTTTCGACTTGATCTTCCTGTGAAAACATTCCGGATGAAAGTAATGAGGATTTCCGGATTAACTCAGGGTTGCAGGCGGTTTTTTTGATAATTCGGTTGAACTTATTCCTGGTTTATTTGCCTGTTAAAGTTTTGGACATCACGTGTTACGTCATTTGCTTGTGTTGTGTGACCAAAAGGTATTCTCACTTCGTTTCATAACTGTCGGGAAGATTTGTCCCGGAAACGGATACTTGAGTATAGTCCGTCAGACTAACCGCTCTGATGTGGCACTCAATACGGTTGGGAACAGACTGCCCATAGTTCGGTTAGCCCCTGAGAAGGACAACATCATCATGAAGTTGATAATTCATTATTCATTTTAACTGGCTTATCTGGATTCTTTGGTAGCTTTTAAGAGATCTACGCTACAGTCCACCTATAGCGTGCTTCGACGGGACTAATGAAAAGGAACAGTGATGACGGACGTCGGGATCGAGCAAGAGTTGAAGAGAAAGTCTACTAAAGGTGAAGACGCGATGGCATAGCCAAATGATGAGACCTTAGGGCCTTATGTTCATTCGGGCATGCTCTGGGCTCGCGGTCTGCTCTTGAGTGACCATCTAATTATTAAAATCAAAGGCACCTTGAAGACCAAAGAAGTAAGCGGATTTTCGTTGGTCGGAATTATTGAGATACTGAGCGATTCTTCATAGCTCAAACATAGGACAAACATAACTTTTTCTTCGCAAAAGCCACTTCGTTTACGGCGAATTCGCCCTTCCCTTGTGGAAGCCAGGTGGTCAAGGGAAATACCGTAAAAAAATAAGCCTCTATATCCATTATACTGATTCCCTGCAGGTCAGGTAGATGGTTTAGGTAGCTCTGTTGGATCGGAGTGCTGTTGAATAGCACCTCGTCTGAGTTTTGATCACTTCCTCGATATTCCGTGTGCATTGTGTTCCCGTATCAAAGAAACAGAGAGTGTTATTTTCCCCAAAACCGATCGTGTAGATCGAAAGAGCTTCCTCAATTCGTCACCTGAAGTCGTGATTTCCAGCTTATTCGCAATATCGGACTGGGACCGTTTAAAGTCGTTCTTTGCAGAGCGCGTAGCCTCTCGGCAAAGGTTGTGAGACCCGGGTGAATGTCGGAGTCTCGTCTCCCTAAATTTGGTCAGTGACTCAGCTTTTGTACGATTATGCACTCCTTCTTTGAGGTGACAAATGAAGCCCAGTTTTTCGAAGGAGGCGCCTATTGTGGGTACTCCATGTGTAGTTCATCTTGCATGTATACTACTATCGGCAGGGATCATGTCCATGCTCAAGGTGGAGTCATTTAGCCGGGCTTGATCTGTTTGTCAATTACTAACACAGAATATGAGCCTTTTTTTGGGCTAGGAAATAAACTTTGATAAGTGCAATAACAATAGCATGTACAGTATCACTGACTTCTTCTATATTTGGTCCGTGTACACTCCACCGATCTAAACTGACAATCCTCAGACGATCTCATCAAGATTACCTCAGTCTCGTGCACATTTTTGCCAAAGTTAGAATACCAAACTCTGTGGGTGCATCTTTTAATGTTGGACTCGAGTATTGGTGATGATCAGTCGATGAAGGTCTGCAAACGCTACTCGAGAGTTTTCATTTGGTTGCACTCACTGAAGGCAGATATTTCGAATAAATGTTTTATGTGCTCCTTTGTAAAGCCTGAGTCCGTCATGAGCAATTTGCACTAAGAATGCGCGGAAAACTCTCAAAAGGTCTCTACACTGCTGTTTAGACTCTAAATAAAATGTCCAAATAACCTTGATCGTTAGATAGAGGCAAGACTGCGTCAACTTATTGAATATATTATGAAAAACACGAGTTGCAGGCAAACACGTTTTTGGTGACTTTATTCTAGAGCCGTCAGAATCACGTTTACATGAAAATAATTAATAAAAAGGATTGGAAAAAATTCTCAATACTTCGGTACGGGAAAATCCGGATGAGAGGGGAAGGAATCACGTGTGAATGACGGATCATGTACCCCGTGATGATTAGCTTACTTCACCGCTGCGCCCGGCTGTGTAACGCAGTTGACTGTTAGCCGCCAGAGTTGGAGTGTTGGAATAATTTTCGCTGTGTGTAAAAATTAGCCCACATCTCATGTTCCGAGTACTAGGATGGGCTTATTCCGCAATCCTTACATGAAAGCTTGGTCTTTTTAGTTATTCCATTCCGTAAGTACCTCGTTGCAACGTGACACTCCGTGAGCCCATCGCTATCGTTGCAATCACTAAGGCACTTATAACTGAAGGCTGGGTAATGCAGTCACTTGAAGGACGGCTTTTATGCACTATTGTGTGTTAGTGTGATTTAAATGCTGTAGATCACGTTTTTCTCGTATTGGTTGAAACTGTGGACGTGAATAAATGAGTAATTCGAGCCAGAACGTCACCAAGATAGATCCACGTATTTTATCGTCTGACAATAACAATGATTCTTAGTGCAATTGGAAATAATAAAACAGCGAAAATGGGCATTTAACAGTCTAGAGCGATCGAAATGTTGGACTGTCTTCAATGATAACATGAGTAATGTCAGCACTGTCTGGACAGAACCACATGGACGCTGTTCTTAGTGTGTGAAATTATTTCCAGAGCCGAAATGCAACTTACATGCAGAAAAACAGGGAGAAAATTCCTAAGCTTGAGAACGTGATGTGTTTATCAATGATTTAGCCCGTCTCTAACGCAAACGTTTTCCATTTTCCGAATACCAATTCAGTCTAAATTTAGAGGAAGTGGAACAACAAACAGGTTTTACATTTTGATACTTCCCTTCAAGCCAATGCATTACAAATTAAGAGTTTTGACTGTGTAAAAAACATTATACACCGCGGTAAAACAACTGCGTAGACCTGAATTTCAATTGAGTAGCAGTAACTTTTTGCAGAAACAGAATAACCCTCGTGATCGGCTGTATCCAATGTTTCCATCATCTTGCTGACCTTTGGTCAGGGAGCAGTATTACCTTTTAAAAGGTCATAGAACGCGTAGTGAATGCTGAGGGCGCACAATTTCATCTAAAGATGTGATTTATTGAATTGGAAAGACAAACTAAAGGTATGCTCATCGCGGTTGAGATTTCCTGGATAGTTGCTTTGTCCTTTATTGGTATTATTGTTATCCACGTCCATCAGTCCAGCTATTTTGCGTATACAAGTAAATTTGTAAGTATAAAACAAGAGGGAAATTCTTGATAACGACTGGCCATAGTATCATGAAAAACTGCAAGTTTTCATAAGACTGTTCGGCCCATCAAAAAGCACCGTTTCCTCAAAAGCAACTCTCCCGTCTTTCATCAGTGTCCCCAATTCTGCTTGCAGTGGAGAACTGTCTCATCGGGTTCCCCTACTTACAATAATCAAACTCGAATACTGGAGCCTCCGTCCTGAATATTTCGCTAATCCCTCGGGGAAGAAACACAGTTCACGTTGCATCGTTTTTCTACAGTGCAGACATAAATGCTCGGCCAACTGGGACCGCACATCGGGCAGGCCATTCCAGGGAATGCAGCTTCGAAACAACTCGCCTGCGAAAGCTTTGAATTCAAAAGGGTGACGCTATTAGAGTAGTTAGTTATTCAATAAGATTAGCCAGTGAGATTCCGACGCGGGAACTAGAGGTGGGAGGAAAGCGTGCGCTCAATCAACCCATTTACTAATGAAACCTTTGCTGTGACTATAACTGCTTGTTGGAGACTGCTCAATTTTGACAAGATCACCTCTCTCTGTTGCTAGACGGTACAGCTATGGTAAATGAAGTGATGAGTGATTCAATATAGGACACATACCTCTGTGAAATCTACGACAATACATGTTAGCGAAACGTTCATCTACACTGGGCCACTACTCACGCGTGGCAAAAACAATCTAAGGTAACAGGTGTGTGAAAATTCATCCATAGATTGCAAGTCCTATGCATACAGATAAAGACATTTGTAAATAGTTGTACGCTCCACTTTTGAATAGAACTATTGGTCCAGTTTCCGCCTTACACCGGAAATCAAACCCTATATGTGATGGATTTCACTATACCTTGGATTCATTGGAAGTTTACAAATAATTGATTCAACGAAATACCAAAAATATCAGTGGGTCATATTTGAGCTGTAGTATCGGTGCTTGTGGAAGAATTGCAACAAACGTATCCAAATATTGTCTTGATTGTTCTTCTATTGGCCTCGCTCTAGATATACCCTGGCCTGACGAAAAAGAAGGTTTCTTGCAGATTCCGAGAAGAGTAAACTCGAAGAAATTTTCTTCTTAGATAGTATTGATGCTCCACACCGTGTTGGAAGGTAGAACATTCATTGGATTGGTGCTGTAAGTTTTGTTCAAATTCTGGTAGCCTCTTTATTGACCGTTTCCTTTGCAAAACAGAAACAATATGCGTGCCACTTTCATAGGGTTTCCTTCTATCCACATAAATAGTTAGAGTTACAAACGATGCTATGTATTCACAGTTTTTGTACTTGAATATCCAACATGCCAAATTTCAATGGTTCTTTATTGAACCAATAAGCTAGTGGTGCAGTGATTCGTATACAGTACCGATGATTCTGTTCTTCTCATTCTGCAAAGGGATTTTCTGAGGATATGTCTGTGATTTACGAACCAAAATTTAAAAGCCGACTAGTCTGAATGTGCAGGTTTATCCGCCTCCTGGGGAAGACACTTTTTCCCGCATCCTTGAACAAATTGTCGGTGAGTGCTACAGATTTGCCAGGGACTGCGCTGTTTCAAAAAAATATTAGACATGATCGAACCCACTTAAAACCCGATTTCGCCAGGCAACATGCCATATGTATATCGCTTATGAAACACTTTTCGACCCATCTCTGTCTAGTACAACTCAGCCGATAATTCACATATCCTCCTAAAGAGAAATTCAGTGACAATTCACAGTGAACGGAATCTGTTTGCACATTACAAAGTGTATCACAGTGAATGGCAGAATTTTTAGGAGTCTTGATTAGTATTCTCTTTCTTTTTCGTTCCATCTATTCGATGAGCTGCCCTGTGTGAATCTTTCTTGCCTGAATTACGGAAGTCTGTCCAAGCGAATTCCAGTCAAATACAAGTTCAAATACGAATAAGTAATTGTAACGACGGATTGTTTATTCATCCGAATCGCAGTGCGGATACCATCACACTCTTATTTAGAGAATGTGATGTCTGTGAAGTGTTGACTACTTCAGAGAATTGGACAAAATAGTTTTTTAACAATGTACGGTTATTGATTTTACATTCACGTCAGTAGCTTTTCTTTGCTGCCGCACTATTTTTAAATAAGAGTGAAACAATAGCAACTAAAGTAGCTGCAAGCATAATTCTGAGAGCGATGAGCACCAAAATTAGGTCTGAACAATTTATTCCTGCAAGGTTTTAATCATTTTTGTAAATTGCAATCCTTTTGATAACTCAACGATTGTATAGGCAAGAAACCCTACCACAAACCAGTCCAGTAAATATAAAACCATCTCATTAGAAAGACAATATCAGAAATGACGGCTCATCAAGAAGTTGCATCCAAATTAAATGGGCAAAAAACTTTGTTTATTTGCTGTTGTTTCTCTTTGCATCTGTTGAGACCCCGTGTTATATGCTGAAACAGTCGTATTCCCTTTACTGGCTAGATTGGCGAGTTGGATTTCTCTATAACACAGAGGTTGTACACGGATCAAGCACAGCTTTTCGAAAAATAATTAAACACAAAACTCTGAATAACGAATATATCTTTTACGTCACAGATATTTAGTCGAAGTTCGCCTAACTTTCTAACAACCTTATTTTTGAGTGAAGACCACACACTATTCTTTGAAAGAAGTGCGTGTAATCAACAGACTGGCGTTTTGGGATATTGACTAATGGCAATGTTGGCGGTGGGAGTTGATCCGACGACAATTTCAAGTTTTACTCTCAGGAAAATTCACTGTCACCATTTAGGAAAGCGTTCGTATTTATAAGTAAAACATTGCATTTTTCGAGCATATGAAAACCACTATATTATTGGTTATATTAAAGATGGAGATGCTGTGGAATATGCAAGCATAATGCCCACGCAAAATGGAACAGGCCAATATACGCAAAGATTGACATGGATAGGGAGCTCGGTTATTCGTTTAGTCAAAATTATGGCTCAAAATAATTTTATTCTAATGGGAATTTTGTTCATATATCTTGCTGTGACAGACAAGGGTCTAAACTATGAAATATACTGAATTCGTAGCATTTTCTGTTTACTTGAATTTAGATCATCCTATTTACTAATGCTAGCGCACAAGTATCTGGTTAGTAAGCTCAATGCCAAATGGGCCTGATCGTTACGATTATGAAGGTACAATTCAGTTCACTGGCCAATGCATTCGGATTCTCTCAGGTTGAACTATGTTTGTCCAAATGCAGACCGCTGATATCTGTAGTAGTAAAAAGTACTAATCGTGCAAGTGCATTTGGCTTATGCTGCCTTATCTTGCTACTGAATAGCAATTTTGTGGTTTAAATTCGATGAAGCAGGAAAAACTGTTCAGTGAATTAAAATAAATAAGGCTGACATCTCAGACATATGAGTGCCGTCCATTGAACGTTCATCTGGTTTTCCCCACAATGTAGAGCTCACAACAATGTGTCATTATTTCAAATAATATGATAGAGTTCCAAATATGCTAACGAATGTGGCAAGAGTAGACGTGAAAACCATTGCTGCACATATATGGTTCTTCCAGCACCGTAAACAAGAACTTGTATTTTAAGACAGAAAATGCCATTTCTCTTTGCTGAAACGTGGGGTTGTTCTATTTCCGAACAGTTCCGCATTATCTTTCCTGATGCGGATGAGGCGCAGTAATTCTGATGAAGTCTAAAGTATATTGGTCTCTGAAGTCATGCTATTCTGACACGCTGCATATCCTCCGGAATTGATCTGAATATGCTTGTTTTTATCCAATGTATTCCGTACAATGAAAGTATTCTCACTGAGTTCTGTCAAAGAGTATATCATGTGTGCACCCAACATAGTTCAGCCGACCGTTTAAATAAATGGACTTTGTAATGAAGGGCACCGGTGTGAGAGACTTATGACAGGTATGGATCCGTTAGGTTCGTTGCAGTGCCGTGGAATGGACGAGTGCTAATGGGTCCATCCACCTCTTAGGTGTGCCAATGGTATACACTATACTCTAAGATTATATATTGGCAAGTAGTTGAAGGTGACTAGAAACGTATTGAAGACTGCATCTGTTTTTAAAGTTTCATGCGGTGCCCTGATCATGCGAGTAGGTGCCGCAAAATCAACAGACACAGACAATATACTATCCGCCGTTGAAGAACAATAAAATATACGTGTACATTTTGTCGACTGCTCCCTTCTTCAACCACGAAAAAATAAGTCGAAAGAGTTGAAAAGCCAGTACCTTGAATGCATTTGCCGCGCCTACTGTCCTTTATCTGAGGTAAGTTAAATGATATGATGACCATATTTAGGTCCGTAGAAGAGCTTCTTCAGCCGCGTAAATCAACAATATTACATCAAGTTTGTGCTCAGTCAGTAACATGTACATGAGTAAAATCTGATTCATCATGCAGCTTGAACGCTCAACTCAGCATTGGAAACCATGGAACCACTGTACATCTGTTTCATTCTCGTTGTTGCAGTGCACATCCACCGAGCCCCCAAGGTGACTCGAACACGGGGTGAATGATTGTGAATCGAACACCTCAACCACAAGGTTATCCGGGATGGCTCTCAACGGTTTGTTCAACATCTACACTACATGGAATAGCACCCTTCCGTCACTGGCTTCGAACGGTAACAATCCGCTTCCTGCAAAGCGATCGACTCTTATGATGGATGACTTCTCTGTAGGCGTCATGCTCTTCAATGGTGAGTTGAGCGTTCAAGCTGCATGATGAATCATATTACAGAAATCTAATCTCCTACTACTCAATTGCAAATAGTAACCAAGTTCTGTAGACTGTTCACAACGGAATGCCTTCGTTGTACTTAGGCCTCTACACAAAAGTCATCCATCATAGGAGTCGATCGCTCTCCATAGTCGGGATCGCAATCACAGATTCATTATCCCAGACGTGCATCACGTATGAGTGATATGTGCTGTCGGGGTTTGAATATGTTTTGATGATTGATTGAGTGCAATGAATAATGGCATCCTCACCGGAAGACAAACAGTCACATCGAACAAAAATTTTCTCTTAAAATTCATGAAGCCCGTTTCCAACGGATAGCTTCAGATAACCAAAGATTTTTCATTACCACCTGCATTTTCAAAAAGCGAGCACTACTCACTGTAGATAACGGGCTGGTATCTGGAAGAGATCGACTATTTTTACCGGAAGACTCCGGGGGGAATCATTCAATGAAATTTATTTGTCACATAACAGTGCGGACGGTAACCGTTGTAGAGTTTAGGGCTTTTTTATCCTGGACTAATGTGAACAGTTAGATCAGTGATTGCGCACCCAGATATGGACTTCCGCAAACCTTTGAGAACTGCGAAAGGAAAGAGGCAATATGTTTTGGAGGACAACCCGCCTACCTCACACAGATCATGGCAACAGTCACTTCCGAACATCAAAAAGCGCACTTTACTTTTCCGGTTGATCACAATAGCGAATACTGCAAAACATTCCCCACTTACAGTCAAAGTTCTCTATCTGATAAGAGTTCCTTTTACAATAAATCGAATCTCGTATGCATACTTTTGTCACAACGAACTACAGTTCACAACAGAAAGATTCCCGCAGCTCACATACAGCTTAAACTTTGAAAAATGAGGCCTACAGACCATACCAACTGGCAGTGGAACTGGCAGGAATAATATTAGTTTCAGCATAAATTCCAGGATGGACCAGTTGTTTGCTTTTGGAACAAACAAATACCACAACTGCCTTCGTCGAGCCAAGCCGGTAATTTGTGGTCTTTCAGGGCCCAAAGTCTAACACTCTCCTGATGCTCATTGCTGTTTACAATAAATAGAAGCCATGTTAATCGATTAATAAACTTAAGGTGCAATAAGTTTGTAAGCGATAATTTTTCGTTGATTACCACAAAATATTATACAGACGAGATACTTCAACGTCAATGAGTTTTCTCAATAGAACAAGTGGAAGATCACAAAATATAGGCACTATTGTTCATGCGTCCTAACATGTATGAATAAAGAGTAGATATGTTCCCATTCATGAATATTTAATAGGATGTGTTAGGTACTGGTCAGATTTTAGGCAGTCACTACGATCACATGACAGTGATACATCCAATGGCTCTGCTATATTTTCCACTGTAGTGCAGTTCCCATTTTTCACAATTTTATCCGAATTGTATTATTCATGTCTCTTATGAATAACATGAAAAATTCAGGACTGTCGTCAGAGGACGTAGACACAAATGGTTGTATTTCATCTTTTGTAGAAATTGAACTGTGAGAAAGGTCAATAATCTTTAGTTACAGAGAAACCGAATGGAATCTACAATGCTGTATTCGAAATTGACACATAACAATCGGACGGTTGATGAATTCCTCAATTTGACTTTACCTCTTAACTAATCAATGATTCCCATACGAAAGAGAACCAATTCGAATGGAAAATCAACCATTATCCCGTAGTTTTCTTGTTCCATCTCCTAGGGTGTTGAAAAATGAACTCAGATTTTCTTTTGTTACTCTTATGTTAGTGGAATTCAAACGAAAGATTACCGGACAGCAAACTTGATTTATTTGAACACGTTTTACACAATTTAAAATTCACACAATACATTCCAGGGGATACAGATTAGTTAAAGTCACTCTAAGGAACCGGACTGAAGTCGCTACCTTGAGTAACTTCAACCACCAACGGTTCACTATTGCCATGTACACTATTTTTCTCGTATCAATTTGCCAGGAATTTTTTGGTACTCATGGCCGTGGTCGAAATGAGACATTTCAGTCGCAAGCATGGTTTGTTTCTACATAACCATCTCTAGCAGATACGCTTGTTATTCGGCCAAATCCTGCTATCTAATGTATCCATACATTGCGGTCCATGGCCACTTATTCACACGGTGCCGTGTGCACTTCAGATAACATCTGTGTCATAGCTGGGCGTCTATATCGTTAGGTTTGTCTGACAGCATCCTATTATTCATGAAAGTTCGTTTACGGGAGCGCGTGTTGTTCTGCTCATCACAGTCTCATATTCGATTCCCTTCATCCCGTTAATCATGCTTTTTGCAAGTGGAGTGCTATCAGTCCTTGAAGAGGGTCAATGTTTCGGTCGATTCAACTCGTGCGTACGCACCATCAGGTTTCATTGGATCACGGGCCTATACTGATGGATCAAACAGGAAAACTTCCAGGCGAAAATTTCGATCTCGGATATCTTATTGATTTAAAAGTGAGAGAAAAACGAATGAATATGAAATACGGTTCCTTCAAACAAAATACCACCTGAGATGACTACCGTCTTTTTGCATCACTCTTCTTCACTCCTGTTTGGTTTGTGCAAGTTTACGATTGAGTCATAACAACAAAACATAAGTCTCTTTGATAAGAACAGATATAACATATATATTCATTGAGGTGACCTGTCTCTTATATTTTTCCCCATTGCACAAGTAAGCGTGTCAATTTGTGTTGGATTGGGGGATATATTGCCATATTAGGCACTCATACCGTTGAGAACATCAGGATACGGCTCGCCGAATCAGATTGACATACAAAATTCTGAACATCTTCTAGGCCATCAGTTCCCGTGTGAAATGATATTCCTGAAAATGGTTAACCCAAAACAACAGAAGCTAAAGCGTTTTTGAAAACTGAGTTCATTTAATGCTGCCATTTTTGCATGATATACTTTCATTTTACAAAACCAGTGGCGTTTCCTGTTTAGTCGGAAACAGGCTTTTGTTTCGCACGTTATAAATTGAGCAATGTGATTGGTGCATGAGGCTTTATACACCACCATAGAATTAGCGATGATCGTGATAACCTTGTTGCACACTAAAACAGTACACTGAATGGCTTTTTCGGAAAAATGATTTTTGACATGGTGTCTGCGGAAACGTGACTGAAATTGCCCATATCGGTAACGAGACCGCAAAATCACCTGCGCAACCACCCAACGAAGCACATGGTGGTAGAATACACCGGTCGATTAGATGGGATCAAGTGGCTGTGGTGACCATAGTGAGAAACTTTTCAAACACTGTCGGCAATAAAGCACTAATAAAAGGACATCCAGCTTTTTCTATTTTGCCACATTTTTCTATCGGTGGCGCTTTGGATCATCAGTGACTTTTCATATGAATACACTGAGGAGAGTGGTGAGTGGATGACAATCATGCCTAAATTCACAATGTTCTCTTGGTTGGTGCAACAACACTAACGAACCTTTTGTTGTACAACGAAGATCACGGATGATGATGGGTCATTAGACTCATTCTTGTTACCATTAGAATCACTAGCACAAACATGCAATTTTGGGATCTACCTAGAAAAGAGTCATGTACGGGATCGGATAGCGTTAGGATGGCTCAGTCCCACGGTGAATAAAAGGTTGTCGGAGATTCAAGGACTACCACTTCGGCAGTTCGCTGAAATTTGCCGAAGTCTGGAAGCAGCCGCAAAACTCATGGGTGCGTTGAATGCTTCCGAGTTGCATGATTTGTATAGAGGCACGCTCGGTGCTAAAGCAATATCAGTTTTGTGGCAGACTACATTTTGCGGGAAGAAACAACTGCCCGGCATAGAGAAAAACATGTGACAACTGCAAGAAGCAGAGCAATTTCGAGTCACAATCTTTCCTTGAAAAAACACTGGACTGAAAGCAAAATCATCACAAAACAGATCAAGTGAATGGAATGACAGTGCACAAAAAGCGAAAGGGTAATCTTCCAAAATGTTAGTAAATGGAGAAGAGGAGGATTTCCAGCTGGACACGGGAGCAATAGTGAACGTCATGCTTAATTATGCTGTGTCCAGTATTGCATCGACACAAAAATAGAAGAGATTTATTATGTGGAACGATGACAAGATTCATCCCATGGGTGAGACATCGCTGCCAGTTGGCAATCCCAAAGATGGACCATCGTCATTCGTAAACTTTGTTGTGATCGACCAGAGCTATATCTCCATTCTTGGAGGTGAATCTATCGAAAACATGGGTTCAGTATCACTCTACTATGATTCGTTTATTCACCATTTGTCTGATATTGTCCAGTATAATCTGCAAACTTATGCATCGATTTTTGATGAGAAATTGTGAACGCTTCCGGGAATTGTGACTTCACGCGTAAAGTAATGCGCAAACCCTATGACACTACCAACAGAGCGTGTTTCACACTCAGTGAGAGAATTATTCGAATGCGAGTTGGACGTTCTTATAACGAGAAGTGTCCTGGTTGAAATTGACTAATAACGGGTTTCACAAGTCAAATTGTGGTCACGACAAAAGCTTCCGAGAAAATTCGCGACTGCATCGGTTTAAAAACGCTAATAAATTCTCTCGTGCAACAGTTCTTTCCGTTACTTGTTTTGACGACTTCCCTCCTGAGTTGGAAAACGCGCGTTGCTTTATGAAAGTTGATCTGGCTTCCGAGTCTCGGCATGTAGAATTGGATGAAGCCTCTAGTTTGGCCTATCGTGTGGCCTTACCCGTAGAAGTGGCTACTCTTCCGTCTGAAGGTGCTGAGCAGATTATTCCAGGAGGGGATTCTCAAAATGATAGGTAACTTACCTGAAGTAAACTGCATAGTAAATTATGTACTTACTTTTGAGCCAAAATATCGAGGAGCAAAACAGAAGGTTCTTTATTCTGCACCGATGAATCCTCGATGGAAATAAAGCGAAGCGAGACAAGTTAGCATTTTGCCAAACAGCTGTCGATTTCAAAGATACCAATACGAATCCGGAAAAGTCCAGCGCATTTGTAGGTGTGCCTTCGCCTACGGATACCGAAGGTGTCTCACATTCTAACTCATTGGAAAACCTGAGAAGATTCCTACCAGAGTCAGCAGTATTGATCAAACTGATCCGCTGAATAACGCATATGTGAGAAACGTGGTTATAGTCAGATGAAGAGCAAATACCTTTTGATGGCATAAACAGTTTATCTGTAAGGCCTCAGTCAGCATAAAGTGACCACACCTTACTTCTATATGTGTGATGTGATGTTGGTCAACATCACCTGGGAGCCGTTGTTTTACAAAATGTGTTCCCACTCGATTTTCACAGTAGAAAGTGAACAAGTTGTAGACATGAATACGCCCAAGTTGACAAAGAACTACTGGCATTTGTGTGTTTTCTGGAGAAGCAAAACGATCACACCTTCGGCTGACTTATGGACCTTTATTCAGACCAAAATCCGTTGATTATTATCGTGTTTAGGCCGCTTTATGGCGCACCGCGAGGACCTTCACTTATGCTGATAATTCTCAGAAAGTATAACTACGAACCACATACCTGACCGACCCTGTGGTCTTGGATATCTCCATCTACGAGAAGGACGGTTACTGAAGACCTTTGACTACTAAGTTGATTCAGTCGATATCGACGTTCTGCGGGCAGAAATATCTGCAGAAATTATCAAAAGAATGCGAGTCCAGCTTGCACGACTTGGATTCCCGAATTCGGTTTCAGCCATTCTCGGAGATGTGACTTTGCAGCTACCACATAATCAGTTCTACCACAATAAGTCCAATAAGAAAGCAAAGGGCTCTGTCAAATGCGCGAAAAAGATAATCAAGAAGTTCAAGGCCGAGGGCAGCGATCCGTTCGTCGCATCGGCTTTGGCTTCGAAATACGTCTTCTCCGACAGCGGGATTAGACCCGCCTATTGGGAAGGCGCACATGCACGACCCTAGCCGTTTGTGCTGGATACTGGACCATATGTCGTAGCAATTTCAGTATTGAAACTGAAAAAGAAATTGTGATGGTCAGTGTAGAAAGGATTTTGCGATCTTGGTAGCAAACCATTATATCCGCTCAAGTCAGGTGACGTAGTTTAGATTTGACCAACGAAACCAGCAAAAGTTCTCGGACGAAAAAAGACATACTATCGCACGTAAAGAAAATTTCCCACATAAAAACTACTGAGGTCATTAGATAAGAAGGAAAAGGTTGTTTCCGAGAAAATCAACAGGAGACACTGTTGAAGAAGAAAGAAAAAATAGAATAGAAAGTGGAGATGAAGAGAGAGAAACTGAAAGGATTAGAAAAGTGACTTGAATAAATATCGCTATACACTCATGGGTCACAGAAGAGCAATAACCGTTCAAAACTCGAAGTGGGAGAAGTCACCAACCTGTATTGCAGTCAGATATTCTCAGATCAGCGAGGATAAGTTGGATGTGCTTTCGTTTTACCACATCAGTAGCTCTTCCCGATTGGTCAGGAACAGACTTTTGTTTCGCTTACTGAAAAGCCCGTGCAAAGGACTTTAAAGAAACTGGAGAATTATCGATGACTGATATTTCATTTTTGCATGCGGTACGGTTAGGTTGATTGCTCTTTCCTAAGCACTTAGTTTTGGCATCGGTCTACCGGATCATTTGAATTATGAAATGTGCGCCAATACTCGCCGTCCAGCTGTCGGCAGATATCACCGGAACATTTACATGAGACTGCACTGTCAGGTAACATTTCCACTACGGGTAATCACACGAAATCTAATTTCGAAAACCACCATTTGTAGTGGAAGCAAACATTATGGACACCTCTGTTTAATAAACGGGCCCCTGAAAGATATTTTATTGTACCAATGAAAGCTAATTATTGTTTGAGGTCCATAAAAAACATGTATTCGGGGTGTAATTTCTGATAGAAATGTATGCAGGATTGAATAACGAAGATACCCAACACACTGGCCTGCCTGTGAATAACCACTGTGCACCATAGATTAGACAGTGAACCACAGAGGATGGATGACTCACTAATCCTCCATCTAAAAGACAGATTTCGTATACGTTCTCCCTGGTTAGCAAACGGTTTGGTGGGTTAAATAAAACTTGTTCAGAATCAGTTTGTGATAGACCGTTGACATACTTTCCGATTGTCTGTAACCCGTTTAAGTTAACTGGATGATGACACTAATCAATCTCAAACTCTAAAATTGAATATGACTGCTTACACAGACGTGACAGCCCAGCCTTGGATTCAAGCACAACATAAACCACGCCTTCATGACTTAACTTTTGTGGAGACGTGTGTGTTTGTGTGTACTGACTTTACAGTCACGGTAAGGGTCACATTGGTAATATTTTATCGTATCGCTTCTATTACAGGTTTGAAGTGTTTGGCGGATATTATGCGATTCTTTCATTCACAGTCAGCGCGGATTACATAACCGGACTGTTATGTTATCTGTCGGATAATGTTGCGTGTAACTGTGATTATCTGGTTGAATATGTTTGTTTTCTAAAGGTCGGTGACAACCTGAAAGTAGAAAAGTCTTCATAGGGAACAAACCGAGTATCGATTTTTGGGCTCCAAAACATCACCCAACAACGAATTCAATGGATCACCTCTCCAAGAGGTGTCACTGTGTTGTTTTACACAATGGCGCTCTTCAATTTTTTGCAGAAGAAATAATTGGTGGTTCATGAACTTCCACTTCTGTTTGAACAGCCAGAAATCTACACGCGTGAACTGGACGCATAGTCAGAAAACAACCTTCGTTGGATGATAAGGCTAAGTATTCGACCATGTTGGAGGAGCTCGTGATAAGTAGTGGGTCAAATTTGACAAACTCATTATTATAGTCACCCAGAACCAGGAAATGCATCTTTTCCTCCTCGAAAATATCTGAGGCCACAAACTACCAGGGGATGTAGGTTGTCCTTGAAGAAATATTGTTTATTTATTTTCCACGATCTAATAGTTTCACGAAAGTGTACATGGTGATACATAGTGATTGAATTGGCTGATCGTATCAGAAAACTAGAAAACTTCCTTCGCTCTGTGGATGGTACCAATTACACTGGGATGTGGCCATCAACTAATATCATATTTCTAACGAGGAGCTTATATTCATGCGTGACGCACACCTGGAATAATGCATTCACCAGAGCCATCCAAATTCACGGATGCTTATGCTTTATTTCATCAAATTCAGCTGGTTTGCACTTGTTTATTCTCGAAATAATTGACTTGTTGAGTAATTTTTCATTGACTGGGTTCTGTAAATACATGTACATGCACAGTGTATTCCGCAGGTCCAGTACACATCCGTAGTTCTTTACTCTTCCGCCCCCATCATGTTCACATGTACCTGGATTTTCAGCAATTTACTGGGGCTGCTTGCTTATTCTTATCCGTGAATGCTGGAACAGTTCCAGCGTTGGTTTTGCAATGAAGCTGTGTAAAGGAAAACGTAAAAATAAATTAAAATATTTTAACACACAGGAGCTAACAAAAGTTGAGCGGTATGATACTAGTGGTCCGGAAGGGTTACAACCAAGAGTGGCATCTGAAAATGGAATTATTAAATTCAGTGTCAATGCCTGTATCCAATAACCTCTTATTGATCAGAATATCTCTCAATATGGGGAAGTATCGGGTATCTAAACTGTGATCCCAATGGTGCACATATAAAGCCTTGAAAGTGTTTGTGTGTACCTGATCGAAGTGAACCTCCACTGAAGAATGATATAAAACTCCAGCCACGATGAAGACTGTCATTAAAGCATTAGTCTTAGAAAACTGTACATTGTCAATATATTTTATTTGGATTAAGTGAATTTGTTGTTTTGTGGAACTTGGAAAACTCTGCTACTCATTGCCCCTGCAGGTGTTCATGCACCATCCACCGTAGCTCCGAAATCTGACCCTTATACCAATCGTAGAAATCTCACGTTTACGCGGTCACATTTGTGCGTCATAGGATTCATCTTCAGCAGTTCTTTGAGATACATTCATTTTGCCTGTTTCTCTTTCACTTCTCGAAAGTGCGTGTCTGCTCATTGTGTGTCTATGATTTGAGAAATTGTGGATGATAAGGTGTTTAATTGGAAATGTACCAATGACGTCTAGTTCATCTCCTAGTGTCTTCCGACATTTTTTTCATTGTACTGTAACTCACACGCTAGATTCACCATGTCAACGAATTATTGACTCATTTTCATCATATTCCAACTTTTAAGATTTATCCTTCGATAGACATTGTTGAGTCACTATCTGTTGGTAGTTCCAATTCCTATCTGCATCCGTCATCAATGTTTCCCCCATTCGTTTACTACAAGGATGATTCTCCACAGCGAGCAAATTCACTATCTTGGAATACCATTATGCATTTGATGAAAACCACATAACCAGTAGTGATATTGTCATGAAACGTTTAAATATCAGAGACAAACTTTGTTAATAGGCGTAATCCACATGATTTACCATATAGTTTATTGATTATTATGGAAAATACCCAACTGGCTATTGATCGAAACTCAGTGGTGAAAATGTTTGAGCCAAGTATTAAACACACAGGTGCAACTGTTTTTGGATTTTATTGAAAAGACGATACGAAAATATGAAACTGTAATCTACATCGTTGGAATGCATGAGCTTTTGTAGCTGAAAAAATAAACAATTAATTTTACTAGTAGGTTGTGAAATGTACCTCGACCGTTTCAAGAATTCTCGGACAATGATTCCCAAATATTTGACGAAACGTACGTCACCTAGTGGTTCTACAAAAGAAACGGTTCGATTCACACAAAAACCCATTGAGAAGTGGGAATTTTGTGACCTGAGCATTGCATAAAATCAGTTCATACCCACTAGCACTAATACATCACGAAAGTAGCTCAGAGTACTGCCCGGATTGCAAAGTTACATGTTTTCAGAAGTTACATAATAAGGGATGCACTGTGCAAAAAAATCAGGCAAATAATAAACTGAGAGCAGGAAACAACCAAAAGCTTCCAGTATGTAGTTTATTACATATCCCTATCTTTTCTTGAATCCGTGCAGTGTTTCCTTAGGCAAACGGTAAAGCGGAATTCAATTTTTGTACGTTTGTAGGTCAGAGGTTTTACCACAGCTACGACCGGTCATTTTGATGGTCTACGGTATCGTTACGACACCCGACCTAGTAGTGCCTTTCATTGTGCGGTAATCCTATTCTCCGGGTGGCGTTTCCGGGTGTCCATGAGTGTGCAATACGTATTCGAGGATGATGGGATAACTACTTTTACTCGAATGATGCACTAACTGACACTACGAAAACCACCGAGTGAACGCGTACTTGATCGAAAGGTGTATACTACTACTTTTAACAATGTTACCCCAAAACTAAATGTGACTTTACTGTTCGGTGGCCATGGAATATCCAAAATAATACTTCACTAAGCCTGAACAAGTTCCCCGTGAAATTTTGATCATAAGAAATTCCGGAACGCGGAATGAAATATTTTTCAGTTCGGTTCAGTTTGAAGAGGTGAAATATCTGTTTGAAACAACCTTTGACCTAAATTACTGCTCATTAAACTCATTTTGCAGGGATAAATGGACAAGAAGAAATTCAGTGCCGTATTTGATACTCTTTTCCCTAAGTAGATGTAATATGATTGTTGCCCGTTTTCAACCCTGCTCATTCATCAACAAAAACTCTTGCCACATTTTGAACCTGTTTCGATATGTTCGTGACTCATTAGACGTTGACCACTTGTGTGCATGATATTCCCCCGCTCTCTTGAGGGTTGTCCCTTCGTCACACACAAACACACACACACACACACACAAACACAAACGCAATCACACAGACACAGACACAGATACTGAACCACATCTCGCTTCACTTAACTAGGTCTGGACTGGAGCATTTCCAGTTTAGGCATCAGGTCTTCTACTAACTATAGCTGGTTTTGTGTCATGACTCGAATTACTATTTAGTATATTCACGTGAACAGTTTCACAGCCAGACTCAAATTTATCTTGAATTACTTAACCGCATTTAAGGCATGGATTTTGGGGAAAGTAAGCCTACATGGCATACGAGCAATTCTCTTCAGTCAGTGCGTGTGTGTCTTTGATATGTTAAGAACTCCGTGGAAATCGTTTGCAAACCAATTGTCTCAGTTTATGTAATGCCCGCGAAGACCCCATCCTTGAAGATCTTGAATATCTTTGGCCGGTAAACCACATGGAGCACCATCCGCGTGATTTTCCATTGGGTGTCGTTGAACCATCGTATCCAGAGTCAGTGATCAAACGGTAATATGGGCAAACTATAAAACATTCAAGTCCTAAGGATAACGTCTGCAAGGTTTTGAATCTGCAGCCTATAATACTCAAGACCCTCGCTAATATTGTACTAATATTATATAACACAAAGATATTCAAATGAATGAATCTGGTCATCTTGTTTTTACATTCTGAACAGCGGATTTATGTGGGCACCGTCATAATTTTGATAATGAACATTCAAGAATAATGTAACGTGAATTTTTGAATTCAAAATAAAAGCAAACCCTATGCAAAGAAATATGTTCGAAAGCCCGTGTCTTTATTTGGCCTATTTGTCCAATGCAAATATCTTGATTGAAAGATAATCCCACCAGCCGAGTGTAATTATGAGCTGATCATTCAGCAGCCAGTATCTTCTATTTTGTGACTAAGGCCTAGGGTGTAGCAACCAAACTTCCACAACACACTCATATCGTATAAGATCAAATCACGTGTGAGTCATCTCTCCCAGTTACTGGAATTCGTACTTTTGTGCGAATCACAAGAACAGCCACGTGCTCCTCGCACACTGGTTCGGCCTCTCTTTTCTAGTAACCAGCTGAACAAGTGCTTCACCATCCGCAACTACCCAGTGGTGAATATGAAATTAAAATAAAATTTCCGATGAAGTAGTATTGCAAATATGCTCGTTGGTAGAGTTGAATCCTCAAATCATTTTGAGTGGGATGAAGAAAAAGACAGCACCGACGCATCCGGACCTATTTATCGATCTTCTTGGTGGTTGTTGATACACCACCAAGATATCATGCAATCATCTGACCAAGTAATACTTGATTGATTTCATAGAGAAAGGAGATCAATGGGCGATGTGGTAGCTCCGTCTCAAGTGTTTACATAATTGAGACCAGTCAAAATACCTGGTGCTCGCAGACACGGTTGCAATCGACGAAGGACATTGTTTATAAGCTAATTTGTCAGCATCAGTATGGTTGATGGCTGTTCTAAGATGGGCAGGCCATGTTATAAATACCACTTTAGAATAAAAAATTACAACTTCAACAGCTTTCTTGAATAGTATTCTTCTGAAGTTTTGACTGAACAAACATCAATATCGTATTAATGTTGAACAGTGTTCCAGCTGAGCGACTGGCTTGTGCATCTGGCAACTGGATATGCTGTTCAGCATCTGACTCTCTATAGTCCATGTTTTATTCCATATTTTACTACTGAAACATGTATTAGTTGCAAAAATCCAGTAAGCCACCATAGACTGGAGGAAAAATTCAACGGAGTGTACCCGCGATTGAACAAGCCTTGATTTTAATGTTTACCTTTTTTAGATGCACAACAATGTCTTCCAAATTGATAAACAAGCGTCTCTAGGTGTCTATACCGTCGTGGGGTACACGACTAATCTTCAACGTTTAACTTCAGTCCCAGATGATTGATATTAAGGATGCTTCATTCCCTTGATCGAACATCTAGTTTATCTGCCTGAAGAACGGACTGCTTTGAGAAGCGTATGCTAAACTTTGAATTTGCTGACAAGTTGTCCAGATTCCGAATAAATGAATATTGCGTTCTTCAGGTGGCTCTGCTTATCAATCTCCCATCTGGCTGCACCGAGAATGAAATTAAATATAATGATTTCGAAAATATTAGTCACGCTGTTTCAGTCGAAGTGCACTTGATTACCCTGTCTGATATTTATTAGACATAGTGATTTACCTTACACAGAGTAACTTTTCTTGAAACCCGAAAATCTACTTCCTGGGAGCGTTATCTGGATCAAAACTGTTGGTGGCGTGACTATGTGAGATCTACCTTGGCGGCAACTGCTTGAAGATGGCGAGATACGGAGTGTAGTCGGCAACTCATTTGTTCGCGATCCATGTTGGCTTGTCAACTGAACGGACGCACCCGAGGTCGATAAAGTGTTAGAAGACAGTCGAATTTCTCGGTAAATAGTGCTTACTAGTGGTTCTGTAATGGCAAAATTGTTACATCAGTGATGTATGACGCGCTAAACAATAAAAAGCTGAAAAAAGGAACGAAACCTACATTCAAGGTAAAATACCATCGGCCTCAGGCAGAAAACACCGTCTGCTAGTGATCTATGCGTAAAAATGGAAAGTTTCAAGAAGGCCGACCAGTCAAAGCAAAGATCAGGGGAATAGACCAATGAATTTGAAAAATCGCGTATTGCAGTCATAGAGTCTGACTACGGAAATAGAAGTCGGTAGAAAAAGGCGGAAAAAAGAATAATTCGAACAGAATGCTACGCGGAGCATCCCTGAGGAGCACGAGAATCTGGTTGAACTTTCGGCGATCCAGTCGGACGGTCATTCGATCGCCATTAAGGGCAGAGAGCAGCGGTGCTGGACACGGCGCACCGATACTGAGAGAAGGCGAAGTGGGCCGCCGCGAAGCACGCCCTGATTGCAGGGCTGCACAACCCCGCTGCCCGTCAGGATGCCATGCGGCTGTTCACGTCTGCCCAGCTGGAGGTTGTTGTGGACCCAATGGTGCATGTGATTGCAGTCCGTCAACTCCCGGACCGTGCGTTGACCACGCGGGATGAGGCGTCACGGGATGACCGGTTGACTGACTCATTTGTGGTTAGTCTGCCGGAGCCGTCGTGGCTCGGGGACTGTTCATTCTTGATGTGCCTGTGGTAAATACGGCCCCTGTCGGCGTTTCAAGAGTGAACACTGTACTTATGGAGAAGAAGTCGGGACCAAGAATTTTGAATCTGGAAAACAGGGTACTGGAGGTCGAACAGTCTGAAAAAACCTGTTGATCCAGCTGTGAAAAAATGGAATTTATCTTGTACAAACAACCTGAAATTCAGAATTATACCAAAGAAAGTATCCCATAAATATCAATAGTGGAGTATTCAAACACTACTGATGTGGAGGCGAACATCAGAAAGCTGAACCAAGTCGGTGAAGTTGTTGAAAACTCTCACTGAGGTTGTCTTGATAGTCAACAACAGGACTACGGTGGCAACGAAGATACATCGTCAGACACAGTTGCTATTGGGGCGATGGATTACTGTTAAAGTCAGGAATGAATTGAAAAAGATGAGCCTGGCCTAGTGGAAAAAGAACTCGACCCTATACCTGGGCAACTGCCGAACGATGAAGGTCAACTATTACCATTTCAGAGGGAGGCTGTCATAGTCCACGTCCTGGATGATGGTAAAATGACACAAAGTATGGTTAGCAGTAACTTTGAAGTGATCAGGCATGATTTTTAGAGGCATGCAACAAGAGTTGGCCTTTTTTCAGTAATTGATCTCCGGTATCGGTGCTCATCACGAATCGGACGCAGGACATCACCAGAGGAAATGTGGGTTTGATGAAAGCACGACCACGAACGGGTATTGGAGGACTGACATCCGGAGTTGAAGAGGATTTGAAGGCAGTCTGCAGAATATGGATCGTTGTTTGTCAGGCGTGGAGTGTGGCAGAGTGTACATACTACTTGTTGAGTAGGTAAGTGGTTGCCTGCTCAAACCGCAAATATAGAATGTGGTGGATTATTAACAAACACGGCAATGCAATGGGAACACAAATCAATGAAGTAAATGAGGGCAGGTGAAATCCATGATTGAATTCTCCTACCAGGTAAGGACCGTCTTCAAGTGAACAGGAATGCTGAAACGCAAACAAGCGTTTTTGCTCAATTGATCGATTTTGATGACTCATGGATGTGAGACTCCTAATCACCAACTAGCCTCCCAGGCAAGTCTTGAAAATCATAACTTTTACGGCATGTTAGCTTAGCCCCTCGGTTATCCCTGGTATATCACACGTGTCTGTGTGCTGTAGCCAGCACAAATGCAGACTCGCACACGTGTTTTTATGCCCCTATACACGGTAAATCTCTGCGTTCTCCATAATGTCACATTGAGGTCAGCTACAAAATGCGGTGAAATGGACTAGGAACTGCGACCCGCAACTGACGATGGCCACCGATTTAGCATGGGATTGAGTGATCACGTGACGATATGAGGTCACCAGCATCAGATGAGTATTGGCTACTCTGGAAGCGAACCTCTCCAAACGACCAAGCCCAGTAGAACTACGGCGCCTTACTGAAGCACAGTATGAGCAGTTAATAACACATCTAACAAGCCTGTAAGTGGGCACCGTGATTTGCGTGAACTTCTCAAGAGCAGTGGAGCCGTGATTGTGTCTCCGTGTACGTGCTGGCTTTAACATAGAGACACATGGGATAATCGCCGGAACCCAGCTATGTCACCATTATGGGACCAACTGCCATCAGAAGAAAATTTGGTTCTAACGCGAACGTGTGCAGTGGTAAAACGTCCGTTGCCTTCCTACTGCGAGTATGGTTGTCGGGTCAGCGATGCACAGTGCACGGCAAAGACAGGAACGATGCGAAAAGTGGGATGTGACTAATAATATAGGTGTCTGGTGCCATCTACCACTTTTGGATGGGGGTGACCATGTGAGAACGACTCTCAGCACAGAGGAATGAAAACACCTCATCATGACAGGACCAAATTTACCATATCATTTAGCTTCAGGTTTAGTCGTCATACCATTAACTGAATCATACATGACTCCAAGTAAAGCCATCCCGATCTTCACAAGAATTTACTTGCAAATCACATGTGATGTAACCAAAACGGTGCCTTTGAACTTTCCTGGCGTTTGCTCTACTGGTCTATTTGTCGTGGGCTGCTCAGTAGACCACGTGTGACGCAACTGATTTGCGCAGTTTAAAGGGGAAGACAACATTTGATTTTCGGGTGAATTATTTGTTTAACAGTTATCATTGCGTCCCTTCACTGAAACATTTGGTTACTTCGAAATGTGATGGAAATGTTTTGTCTAAATTGTGCGCATTTCGCTCTTGTATAGTTGCAGTGTATTACGACATGCTTTTATGCAGGACAACTCAAACTGAATGAATATCGTATGGAACAGCTTCGTTTCAACACTAACCATGCAATTTGCTTTAAATGTTTCCTTGACCGAGAGTCTTGTTTTATCAGGGATTATCCTCCGTTATTTAACAAAACACTTGTTTTGAGATTACAGTCTTTGCGAAATAAATACTTTCCATTGGTACTGATATTCAAGGCTCAAGTTACACAACCGCCAACCTAATGGCAGTAAACAGCATCTTCTTGCGGCAGGTTAGCTTTTGAAGGCTTTATTAGACGCTCTGTTTGAAACTTACAAGCCTGTTTGTCTTATTGCCCCTAAAAATATGTAGATCTTCGAAAGGTTATTTTTTTCTACCAGCTTGCTATACTGAAGCCCGATATACAAAAATGTCGTAGTGCAAGCGTGTGAGATGGGTTGAACATCGTTTTCGGAATACCTCGCGAACGCTTCGGTGTTTGGTAGGTAATACACACTGCGGAGTATTTCCTCGTTTTTTACAAATCTCACCAATGGGAAAAACACCAGTTTGTTATAGCTTTGTTGCAACAATTGAGTTTATCAGGACATCAGAGAGACCATTCCCTTCCACGGCACTGTGTTAGCATAGCATTGAAACAGATTTCATAGAGCAATAAAGGGATTACTGACCCGAACTAGTGGACAACAGCAAACCGTAATTTATGTACGATATCTGCTGACAGAATTTTGTGGAAAGTCAGCGTTATTGAAATTCATCTTACCATTTGAATGATGCCGTCTATACGTTTGCATTCTTTGTACGAAAATTGCTGTTTTGCCAAATTTAGTCCGCTGAGAATGATACTTTTATCATAGTTGTCATTACGGAGCTGAGTTCGTACATCATATTGAAATGCGGTTGATCGGGATACAGGAGGTGATAGACCAATACAAATTTGACACTACTATCTCAGTAAACGTTTTTTCATGACCGTATTTTATTCTTATTAAGTCGATGTTCGTAGAAGATGTAAGTTTCTCACGGAGAGAAGAAGAAATGTTTGCTATTAGCATTAAGGATAATATCACCATAATAGACGCAATATTGTCTCGTGACATTTTCCCTCTCACGTATAAACAATCACATGCTAACCATCGCTTGACAACTGTGCTTTGCAGAAGGCATTTTACTCTGTCGGCTGCCTCTTTAGTACTTACTCCGAACTAGAGCCGATACAACTTTGTCCCGGTATCCAGGGTGCATTGCCATAAAATGAGTTCCTTATCCCGATACGACTGAATAATACTAACAGCACACTGCTGATAGTTCCTAAGGATAAAAGGGTTCACGTAACGCCAAATCTGAATTTTCAGTCACTGTTTCGTCACCAAGGTCCGTATTTATTCTTGTGACACCGAGGAGAATTCCAGTTTTATATCAGCAGCGATGCTCTAGGAACCTTGAAATGCATAGTTTCCATTCAAATATATTCTAGCAGAGGACACTACGCGTATGGAAGAGATATATGAACGAGTGCGAAAGGTTTGAGCTGCCTGGGTTAATGGATTAAGGTCGGATTGCAACATCAGAAATGCAACTAGCATGGTTTGAACGATAACACAGTCTGCTCGAAATTGTGGTAATAAAAACCATCCGTCATCGTTTCAGTAATCTCATTGGGAAATAAACACCGCTGTCTCGATGGCTGCATTGGTGTTTAGGCATATATCGAGTCTATTATCATGGTTTTCCATTGATCATATTAACTTGAAACAAGACGTAATCTTAGTCGAGCATAGTACACACGTTCATTAGACATACTAGATTTCAAAACAATCATTCATATATATATATATATATATATATATATATATATATATATATTTAGAGTTTCAGGGAGATTGTCAGGTGTGTAGCGTTTTTAATTTTTTTGATGGCGGGTAAACCATGGAAATCACATGATGAAATGTGATACAGAATATTTTAGTAGAACACCAAAACATAGAGAAACAGCTTTCAATCTCACGACACGGGACAACTGCGTCACAGTTGTATTTATTATGAAGCTTTTGCAGTACCAGGTAAATAATTACAAAAGAATGCCGTCTGGAAAAGTGACAAGTGCCTTGTTTGACGTCGTAACTTGATATCATCCACGGAATACCCCAGTAATACGCTACGTTCTCTCTACATCACTTTGGTATAGTATCACTCAATCTTCGACTATACGGATAAAATGACTCATTTCAAACTTGCATGAACTGTGGTAGACTGAAATCCAATAAAATTCCTAACAATGACGACATCATCGATTGTTCACCATTTTTGTTCCAGTTGCCCAAATCCATGAAAGTATTATTGTTACATGACTGGCACGGACTTCTCATTTATTTCTCACGTTCATACATCATTTTCTTTCCTTTATTCAGAAATTATTAGAGTGCGAGCGTAAGACTATATATAAATCATACCGTACACAGCTGAGTATAAATGGAAAATCGATTTTTACTTTGCAAAGACCATACAAATCTATTGGCACTTAAATGTAGGCGCATGACAGTTGACCCTGTTCAATCGAACATTCAAAGCAACCCCAATTTTTCTCATCTGGAAGAAACAACGACTCAAGTTGAATTTGCAAATTTGGATGGAACCGTTCCTTACCTACCTCTGCCGGTGCATTTCACGCAATTACACATGAAACGTCAGTGAAATTTGTAACGCCTCGCTGAAAGTCCACTATCCGTGAAGCATGTACGGCTGAAACATGAAAATCGTGCACACGTGGTTTGTCTGATCCCCAAGAAATCGTCATCTCAACCTCGTTGGTCACAAATCCAGCATATCCGGGATCACCGACGCACCATCCAGACTTTTCATTTATCCATTCAGTTAGGAGCATATCGATAATCATGTAAGCAATATATATATTTGGCAAATATATGGTCAAATAACTAGCATGGTGACCTGGAATGAATAAACGTAACTCACACGATTTGCCTAATTCCTCACATGACATATGCGTTTCACAATAGCCAACGTTTCCCTATATTCGTTACATAGAATGATCAGTTTCGACAGCACTGAAGTAAACAAGACGGGACGATTTTCATTTTATACCAATAGCAAATAGGAGCATGCATTTCACGACATGCATTCTCGTCGACTAATCGGGACTAAGTTTCCCCCCAAAAACATAGAGTTTGACTCTGTAATCCAACGGTTTTCACATTGGCACGAACTAAAAATGCATTGGTTAGTTAGTAACCTTTACAAGAGTTTACAAAGTTTAACTTGAAATCAGAAATGCCCGTGGTTGAGTGATTCGCCTGTGTCGTAGTAACATAAAAGGACGTATTCCGGGGCAATATACACACATCATTGTAAGAACAATGAAAGTTCACATGAGGAAACTCCAGGTTAAAATTTTGCATAGCCATTGAAAATACTACGGGCTCCTGTGAGTTTCCCTCAACACATACATTCATGCATACTAGGGTGACATGTGTACTGCATAAACTGCAGCTTACAATGAACTTTTTCAAGATTGAGCAATGGAACATGTCCCTCAATGAAATTTTACAAGCAATGCGAAATTCTTCACTTCAGTCGGTGAGATTTCATTCGAAGTTTTGTCCAAACCCAAACTGATATCAGAAGCATCATCGCTTAACAAGCTTGTTTTCGGTGTTTCACATCTAGATTATTATTGCACACGTTTATGTAACAAGGCAGATATTCGGAAACTAAGCCATTGACGAAGGAACCATCGCCCATCCACGCTAAATCAAATTGTATTTAGCAATTAGAATGTGAGTGCTCAACTACCTACATAGGGGAAATGGAAAAGCGGTTGCAGTATCGAATAGCCGAACACGTTCAGGAGTGGCTGCGGAGGATAACGCATTGCGACTTCACCACGATTCCATCATCAGCCGAGCAGAGGTCAACCAGATCATCAGTCGCTTGACAGCTTTACAAAACTAAGCAACACGTGTTCACAAGTCAAGCGTTCAAAGTGATCTACTCGTCCAAGAACATCAGGTTATCAAGATATGTGGAGGCCCCTTTGAGCCCCACACAGCACCATGAACTGCGCAAACAACCCGAGCTTGTGATCGGTTGATCGTTGCTGTGGTTACAAAATGTGGTAGTAGTTATATGTCTATCTGACAGACACACATTCATGTTTGCGCCATGTGCTTTTACCTTTGTTCGAAAACGTTTCACGCATTTGTTTCGATATGAAAATAAACACTTCGACTGTACCACGCCTTTTAGTATGATGCATGTGAAATGACCAAGAATTCATCGTGCAACCTTCGCCTTCTACTTCTGTTTTCAAACAAGAAAATCAGTGATCATGGTGACAAAGAATGACAGTTTCGTATCCACATTGCTGCGGTGCTATGAGTGTAATGATAGATAATGTATGTGGATGATTGCCAGTGTTGGTTGAATGGGTGTTGTGATCTCGTCTATTTATATTTTGTTGATGGCAAGAGTAGGGTGAGGGGTCTCAGCTGGAGATTGTCCAGGCGAATCTTGATTGCCTCGTTGGTGGCTAAGATCTGGCCCTTGATATTCCTCAAGCGTATTAGTCTACTGACCTTCATGGGTTGCGTGATCTGTACAATAACTCCTTCTTCCTGCGTAACAGTTTAGGATGCGGCGAGACCAATCTTTCTTGATGGGAGTAGATTGTTTCGGTGGAACAGTTAGTGATAAAGATGTGGCTTAAAAATTCAGTCGTAAAATTACTTTAAGGCCCTGGATAAAATTGTATTGTAACCAGGACTGGCAATAAACAACGAGTGGGAAAACAGTGAAAGGTATACTTTAGAGTGGATTTGGTTCGTCTGTGTAGGATACGTGACCGTATTCCAAGAATATTTTGGGCATGGATGTACTATTCGAAGATTCCTTTTGCTAAGGGGCATGCTTAGTCTGACGGGAAAGAGTTCAGGATGATAAGTTAGGACAAAAATCCAATTGTTAGTTACAGCGGGCCAGAGGAGCACAAATGTCATTGAAATTGAAAGATGAAGGTGAACATGTGGTTGCATATGGAAGTCTCCTACAATGATATCATCTATTAATCGTAGGAGGAAAGGCGAGAATGAATCGTGGGAGGAATCAACTAATTCTAGTGGTCCGTGTTGTGTTTTTGAAACATTCGTGATAACAACATGGTCAGAATGAAAAAAAGTAGGTCGAAATGAGACAGATATACAGTCATTCACATGGGAAGAGTGGGACGAAATGACACTGGACTTGCTACACCACTTGGAATTGATATAAGGGGCAATTCTATCACCCGTTTTCTTGGAATTCGTCTGTCCGAAGGAAGCATGACAAATTTTCCATTTCGACCACAGAATCATCCATGTCAGCATTCAGCCAGGTCTCCTGAAGGCAAATCAAACACGCATTTTGAAATGCATGATCAATAAACAGGAAGCTTGTGAACACAGCATGCTGGGAACTGCTTTATAATTCGGTAGTGTGCTACTGAAGCCGATCTGCCACCCAGCTCTTTCGCGATTCCTCACATCATGGCTCCGATTCACATCGTCCATATTCAATGTGTTTGACGCGTGACTTGTCGATGTGTCTTTTATTGGTAATATAAGTTGCTTTGAATATTTTCGCGGGGAGAACATTGAGGTAAAGAACTGTGATAGCAACGTGATTCCGATGGAAACGGACCAGAAGTATGATAAATGAAATAATTATCCTACATTTTATCAATGTCTCAAATGGTCACAAAATGTTCGAAGAAATATCAGTCGATTTTAATTGGACCGGAACTGATTCACCTTCAGGCATCAATGCCTAACTAGCCGTGGAATAACAGACAATGCCTATAAGTATATCTTGTTCCGATGCCCTCATTCCATTGAACATACAATTGGAAATATGCTCTGTGATACACTGCGAGTGGCAAATTATATCCATCCAAAGATGAAGACGAAAAGATGTAATATCGTGTACTGTCAGCGTAAAACCGACCGTTTTCAGCAATCCCGTAGAGAATAACCATGATATGCCTGGTACAAAATCATGTACCACAGATTTGACCCTCGGGGTTGGAGGAATATAAATAGTGCGGATGAAACTGAAGAACAGTGTTCCAGTAATTTAAGATGAGTATAATCCCACTTGTATTGACCTCTTAGTTTCATCGAATCACATAAATTGTATGTGATGCTTAGCTTTTACTTAGCATTCCATTTTTTATTACGGTAACACATACACAGAAAAACTGATGAGCCATGAAGCTCAAAAACAACTCAATTAGTCCCAGTTAACATGAATTAGAGGCTACTAGTACTCTGGTGGTAACTGCTTTTAAAACGTAGTTGAAGGTACTTACTTTTGAGAAGTTCACCGAATATGCATTGTTCTACTTTTCTATGGACTAGTCAGATGCTAAAAAGGTCCAGTATTTAAGCTTTATATGATTGAACGCTGTTTGTGAGCATTTATCGTGTAAGTATTACGTTATCCTGTCTGAATGTCAGCACAGTTCTAAATTACGACGGAACCAGTCACAGACACCCACACCCACATACACGCGAGTCATTCTTTAGCTATTGTGCACTGATTATTCGTCCTTTTCGGAGGATTTAACAGTTAATCTATAGTATAACACAACCATAGAATAATGGACCTCGGTTCAGTCATCAGTAATGACCTCAGGTCGCTCGGATTAGGTGAACGAAAACCAGTGTCCGAGTTTTGTGATAAACAGTAAATAACGTAACTAAAATCATAACCATATGCAGCATGTCCCTGCGTTGAGGTGTGCTGCTGATCTTTTCTGTGTGTGCGGTTTACGTTACCAACGAATAATCACAAACAAATTAGTTTATGTCTGAGTGTATATCGCTGTGTGTTTCGTGTTTGTATTTTGACTACATGAACCGATGAGTGGCCAGTTCGAGCCACAAAAGACAAAATTAACAGGTATTCGGTGAATATAATTTTCCCGAGGAGGAGAACTACGTTTAGTACTTGAAGAGTGACCAATCGCCCTTTACCTTATCCAGCCTAAAACAGCGAAGCATACTAGAGGGTCTTTTTCATTAGACCTAAATGCAATATTGAACTGAAGCAATAATGGTGAACTTGGTGAGGTGTGTTATTCTAAAAAGTCAAAAACGATTATAATATGCGAGTGTTTCTGATGAGCTCTTCATTGGCTTATTTGGCCCATGATCATCACTGGTCTTTTTTCGATCTTCCGGTTCATTTATACTGTTCAGATGTGCAAGCAGTCTTGAGAACTAGAAAATGCCTTACTTATATTATTTCTGACAGATTTTGGTGTACGTCATGTTACCCTGTTGTTCAGTCAAACGAGGGGTAACTCCTGTTTTCTTCAATTTAATTACCCAGGGGGGAGGGGCATAAAAGACTGACCGATACTTCTACATATGGGAAAGTTGTCTAAATCGGAAGCTGTCGGATTATCCTCGCGATGAGTTTTAGAAACCGCGGTGCCGGCACCGAGTCTATTCTCCGAAGGTCCCTTACATATTCGACAGTCGTCCGTTACCTGTAGCCTCCTTTTATAAAACGACCATTTTTGCGTAACGAGGGGGATAAACGTTTAGTTAGTAATAAGTTATTTATTTGCAATAACCCTACCCGATAAAAGTGGTAACTGGTTATATTCATGGTTGATCCTAAACAAACAAACTTTTGATGGTAGTTTCCTAGAGGGAACTTCTCGTACAAAGTGGATGTGTTCAGCCCAAAATAAAAATAATAAGTCCACCTTAATATGAGAGAAGAGACAGATTATGACCAGTAGCAAGCAATGTATACAGTTTGAAACATCCGAGTAATCGAAGGGACCTTCGTGCGTTTTTGCATTGCAAGAACTGTAAATCCGTTCACCACGGAATCCAATTTATATGTCTGTTGCCCAGCACGGTTCATTTAACGGGATTAGCCTTTGCAACGGAAGGGGATTTTTCCCCCATTTCAGAAACGTGGAACCACTCAGAATAATGGATTTCAAGGTGATATTAAGTATGTCAGTTAAATCAGTTTACCTTGGTCAAGAATTCGTTCAGTCCCATTCGAAATGCTGTTTATTTCATTTATGCCGCCTACAGAAATTGAGTCATACTCATCAGGTGATGTCAATTTTTCATACCATTTAGTCATCTCTAGTATTGGTATTACTTATCGGTTTCGGATTACACATATCCTTTTTATGGTTTCGATGGAAGCTAACTGACACAAAGATATATCTGTTCAGTTAGTCATGCATCGGATTCCATGTCATATGATTCGTTATGCGGTATCCTGACTGAACTCACCACTGAATACCATGGAAGCACTGTTTAGATGTTTCACCCTACGACGGAACGTTCCAATAACTTAGCGTTGATACTACATGATGAATTATGTTGAATAACGCTCAATTAACAAAATGCATCCGTAGTGACCGCGACCGTTCGGAGAAAATGCAGATTTTTTAGACATCGTGCTAAATTTCTTTACGCTACTATTTCTTCACACGGTTGATTTTGACAGCACAGTTTTGTCCGATCGCAAACATTTTCATGAACTGACCTTCAAGCAATTTCCGTCAACTTCGCCTCTGACACACTTTCCGTTCACGATAACTGCAGGCACTCGGTTAGCTTTCGCTTCGCCGTTGCTCTGCTCTGCCTCCCGTGTATTGCTCGGATCGGTACCATTTTGGTGCCACGATATGAACAATACAATTTTGCATCTGTCTACTGACTTGATTCGTCTTTTTTCAATTTATTCGAGGAGACTTCGATGACAGTTCGTTTTGAAACTGAAATTAAAACACATTCTGAAGTCAGCAGCTGAACAACTAACGTTTCCACGTAGCAACGGGACACCGTCAAATGTACTTCGTCCCCTACAGATTAGTCGTCCATCATAGGAGTAGACCGCTGTGCGTAAACGGGTCATTGTCCTTGAAATATTAGTCGCGGTAGGGTGATATGTCATGGGGTGATGAAGGTACAGAAACCACTGTGAGCCCGCTCAGATAATCTCGTCGGTAGGTGGGAAACTCCCAGTCATTCCCTCTGGGTTCAAATCCCAGTGGGAGTTCGATGGACACGGAATGCTGATGATTTCTAACAAACAGAATGGTAGTTGTACGCTGCTGCAATGGTTTCCAGTAGTGAGTCAAACGTTCATGTTGCATGAAGTAGCATATTAATTACAACGACTTTTAATAGAACCATTGCAGTGTTAGCAAATTTTCAGAAACCATGTTTTTCACGGCTTACACACTCACCCACACAAGCATACCAAACGCATCCCCAGCCAGACTGAACTGAAGGCGGCAAGTACCTGAAGATCTGAAAAGATAATAACTGAGCATCCGCAGCTCTCGTAAACAAGTGATCGGTAAAATGTAAATACTGCAATTATATCCAGCCATTCCTCATATAGTTCTATTTTACCGAACATTGAAATATGCTGGGTGCTTCTAAGCACGATAAACACATCTATTTGTATTTGACCTCTATAAATCCGGTGGTAGCGCGAACTGACCCAGTAAAAAATAAAAATTCCAAACCGAGGCGCGTAAACGTAATTCACTCATGTTGCCACTTCGCCATTCAGGGTTCCGTGTTTGGTGACCCCCGGTTTCAATAAATTTACTACGAGCGTTTAGTAGAAAATTGTCTGTTTGAAACCAAAGTTAGTGGAGAGCGAAAACATTTTGTCCCGTTTAAGATAGAAAGGATAAATGATTCAGAAGAAGAACACTATGAAAAGGACTGCTTTCGTATACTCCCAACGGTCGCTTACGTCAAAAATCCAGCAAAAAAATAATTATAATACGAAAAGAAGTGATTATCTTAAACAGTTTTATGGGAGGCATTATATCTGGAAAAAGGAGACGAAATTTCCTCGGACGCACACGACCTGTTCCGTGGTTATTGCGGCCCATCATGTATGCGTACCCGGTACTCTTCCGCTCAATCATCCTTTTACTTGAGCACTTTACATTTGGCTTGCAGCTGTATTCTAATTTGAGTGGACTGGAGCTTGCATGGACGGGGAGTCAGTTTTTAGAATCACACGGTCATTCTTGAAAAGGTAATGCGTAGGTTACATAGCTAACCTTCAGAACGAGGACACATGGTCCCACGGTTAGCCGTGATAACCGACGAATTACCTTTGGAAGAACAACCATGTGATTCTGAAAATGGACTCCCCGTCCATGCAAGCTCCATTCGATTCAAATGAGATGAGCGCAGTTTTATGGGACTTGAATCGTGTTTGTGTGTGTGTGTGTATATGATTGTGTTTGCTTGGTTAAAGCTATGGTTAGTTGGGGTGAGGGTCATTCGAGTTTGGACACTAAGCGGCTTTGGTGCGAGCAATTGATAATACCTATAGGATCCTTAGTCGATGTTTGTCGCTAGGATGAATTGAGACACAGAACACGTTCATTGGTTCTAGCGTGTGATCACTTTCGGTCAGTGGGTGAGCTATGATTGAAGTCAGCCTATAAATAGTTCGCTGGCCAGACAATAGAGGCACAACTGATAGAGCACGTGATATCAAGCGGTTAAGGACTAGTAGTAAGTAATCGTTAGGGATCGGAATATAGCCGTCAAGAATCCATTTTGTAAGCCAAATATCACATCTCACAAAGCACCTAATGTCATGATCCACGAGAAAATTCGGAAACATACCTATATATAGCCTTGTCCCAAAAAAATACACGAAAATGTGTGGGAGGCCAACTAAAGGAAAGGAAATATTTCCTGTACTATTTATCCATAGTCAAAAGTAAGTGAACTAGGCTCACCATTCTGACAAATTAAACTTATATGGAAAACGGAATTTGAATCTAACGCGGTTTAGTGATGTGAATCGATTCTGTTCTAGATGTGTCTTTCATTCGTGAACAATCAAGGATCGAATATAAATGGATAAAATTCACGAACAAAAGGTTCTTTCCTCCGCAACATTTTGTTTTTGAAATCAGCATCAACTGAACAGGTAGACGGCCTTTACCAATGAGAGCCAAATGCACTTTTTTAATTGAGGCTGTCGGAGTATGAGGAAAATCAATTCAGCGTTTTTAACTAATATCAGTGTGCCTCTAGATGTAAAAAATCTAATTGTTTGAAGAGAGATCTTTGGATCGTTCATTTTATTCGAGTTCCTGTTAGTTTTGAGATCCATGCAGTGCGTTTGTGAACTTTAACGATTCGTTGACAATTTACTTGTGATTAACCCTATAGTGCGTGAAGCGTAGTCCTATCCAACAGACCCTGACCTGCGTTCTTCAGTAAGTAAAACGTCACAATGGAACACTTATTATAACCTGATGTATTCAGCAGTCAGGTCTACCACGGTTTGTTTCTCTGAAGAGTGCGGCTTTACTAGCATCGTCGTGCTAGGTTGGGTATCATCTGGAGACTTCAAACCAGCAAAGATGCAATACTGATTGTGTTCTGAAAGTTCCAGCTTCTGTATAAGCAAAAACTCTCTGTATTGTACATCCACTATCAACCAGAAAACTGTATTCCTACGGTCCACAACGTAACGTGAATTTGTAGAAGTTTTCCACCTAAAAAGATTATTTCCTTTATACTGGCGCATAGGGATGGATTCACTTTCGCTGCAGACGGCTGGTCACTGCTCGAGTTACTACCAGGATCAAAATATGCTGTTAACATTTCAATTACTTTTGTCCAGGGCTGTTGGTGCGAAACCTTTCTGAGTTCAGATTGATCAGCCATGTCATGTCGCCAGTAACTGTTAGGGGACACAGAACAACCGTTCACTGAGTGGGTCGTTCAGTGACCTAATATGGAATAGACTTATATGTATGTTCAACAAAATGGGTCGGGAACAGTAAATCAACAAAGCAGTGAGCGACCACTATTTCTCTTCTGGTGGCCCGGGTGTGTACGTTTGCGTATGTGTGTGTAGTGTAAAGTGACCACCTGTTCACAAAGTAACCAATTTAGGTGAACAATTTCGTTATAATTTTCTTTATCCTTTCGATCACCCGGAATCAAAATTAATTGGATCGTGATTCCCCGGATATATTGCGGTTATTAGCCGATCGATGTGCATAATTTAAAAATTATCTCATCCCATTATTTACTCCTTTTGGCTGTGTATGTAAAAACTAACAGCAGAAAAAATGTGGATGAAGTTTATCACAATGAGTCAAAAATGATTGTAAAGTCTTGTGGCTAAGACCATGGGAGGCAGACTATCTGCGATAATTATTTATGTACACACCATTCTAGTGAATGCTGAGAGCCTCACATTCCGGTTGCAAAAATAAACAGGTCGCTTAAACTTATTGACCTGGTGAATGCAAATTCTCCACCATAGATGATGCCATATTTCTCACCGAAATTTGTTTTTCACACCTACATTGAATCTTTGAGCTGAAATAACATTTTAGTAGGCGTTCTTTAACTCGGTGAGCCAAGCGTTTTTCTGTTCCGCGTATGTACGTGTCATCGCAACTGCGAGTGAACTGATAGATAACATGTGAGGCAATATGAGTAATATAGCTGTCAGAGTGATCAGTGAAACTTGGTATTTTATTGGTCCACATTTTGTGCCATTGGCCTGCAATATACGTTCAGCTTCGAGTGGAGCTTTAGTTTCGATAAGCATAATTGAATATATTACCAACTTTGGACGGGGAAAAATAAAATGACTTCCTTTCACTCCACGATCTACAAGTGACCCATGGCCAGATAAATCCATCGTGAATTCTGGAGTTATTTAATTTCCGATTTCATGCTGGACACACTGGAGTGGACCACTTGGGTGGCTTTACAAGCAGCTACCCCTGTTAACAACATCGAGCGACAACTCAAGAAAATCATATTCCTTGCTTTGAGCTTTGTCCGAGGTTGTTTTCCTCAAAATGGTGTAACGGCCGCAGTTTGATCTAATAATGAATCTCTCGCCAGTGCTTTTCCGTTATTATTATTTCACTTCCCAGGTACAACATCTGCGATGAGCATTGAATTATCCTTAGTAAAACGGCTAACCGAAAAAGTTTGTCAACAGATTCGAGACGCAATTCTCTGGTCTCAACTGGATAGGACGATTCACGTGATCCTATAAGCTTTTATGTTTGCGTAACGAGCAACACAGTACCTAGCAGCACCCTACAGCTTATGATCTGCAGAATCCCTGCTAAGACATTGCTAACGATTGTGGTATCAAACGGAGAATAGACTTGACAGGCTACTGAAAGCATTACCATCACAGTATTCTGTTCGGGGTTTGGTGTATTTTCAAAGCACTACCGATCAGGAAACAGAAACTGAGGGAATGGTTCTTGTTGAGCAACGAAAAGGCCATGTGCTTATAAAGTATTTGTTGGGGAGAACATTCGGACTTTTTACGGAAAATTTTTGAAACTCCAGCTTGGTGAGTCAACCATCACCAAAAAGAAACATAATCTTCCCCTGGAATAACTGCTAGCCATTTCCAACTTGCCTATTAATTAATAGGAGCCAGTAAAAGGTCTTTCAAACCGAATGCCACGCCCATCGTCACTCTGTTACGGGCGGTCTACAAGAGGAATTCAACTGAATTAAAGATCATGCAGACACTGGTGAACATACAGTGTTTCATTACGTACATAGGTCCATCAGACAAAATAATCGATATTCGGCTTGACTGGTGCTATTCCAGCAGTGCAAGCGCATGTCGACTTTTCTTCAATCTCGGTCATTCAAAACTCATAAACTGGGTTACCGTGGAAAGCAAATTATAAATATGAACCCAGTGAGTCAAAGGCAGTCTCAATTCGGCGCTCAGCATATGACGTGTATTTTACCAATACGAGGTGGAAAACAAATGGAAATCAACTTCATGGCATTGCATAGATTATATTATGATGTTCCTTGGTTTAGGTAGACGCTACCATGCAAAAGTGGTCGACACAATTCTACTCATTTTCAACAAGGTTTTATTTCGGTTCCGTTGCCGAAAGTTCACACTGAAGCTCCATTCACATTTTTTGAACACTTTGGCATCATATAGCTAAATTATGCAAACTTAATTATATTTTAGTCAATTATCTGACGACATTTTCCCAACTACTCAATTACGTATCGCGCGAAAAAAATGGGCTTTCGGAAGCGAAACAGGCGAGAATGTGAACGGAAGTCTTCAGAAACCACCAGACAGGCGTGAAAAAAACATGACAGGGATTTAAGCTTTTGAAAAAGGAGAAGGTAGTGTTGTGCCAACGACAAACCTCTGTTATTTTGGCAAAACACGAAATTTTTCCTTTCACCACGGATCACGTTTCTACGAGTTTCCTCACCGTTATGCACGCCAGTGAGAATGTAACCGTTATTAAAGTGGAATGTTTTTTAAATCAAAATGTTTCTTTTGAGCGTAGTTTCTTCACCACTGACAGACTAACTTCTCGGGCTTCATGAGCTGCATTCCAAGCAGTTGTGTGCTTGCTGACTTGTGCAAAAAAATGAGTGCGGAAGTGTAGTAGAACGGGCCTGATTATTCTTGCAGAATTCCTATCATGGTAGAAACGACGACCGTGATAGTCTGCCCCAAATACCGTTTACTCAGTTGTTCAGAGGATCTGTAATAGATTTCAAAACCCTGATATCCGTCACCATGTCGAAGACAGATCTAGAAAAGCCTAAAAGTAAGCGGGTGAAAACTGCTGCAGATAGTGCAAAGTCCACCAACCCTGGAAATTGTTCAATTAAAAAACAGAAAAATTAAGCCAAATAATAGATCTGACAGAGTCTTTGTGGATAAATTAGTTCATTGAGAAGTTTCACAATTAATTCAACACCGAAATAAATTATCAACGTGTCACATGGGAAGAGATACAACCGAGAAAACTGGACACGGGCAAGAAGGTTATTGATAAAATTTGAAAATTCCTGTCTCTATATACAAACTTAGTTAAGAAGACGAGTATCAAATTGTTTCCGTAGCACTTCCTCACATGAAAATGGGTCTTTCATTTCCTCTTGTTGCTGTCATAATCAATTCTCCATATCAAGCAATAGCAAAACGACTAGTAGAATTATTAGAAACCATCCAACCCGGGCTCACTAATTACAGCTTGTGAGGCAGTTCCAAATTGATTTTCGCCATACCAGATTCAAACACACACAAGTAGACCATGGTTTTGCTAGAAATCGTATTACTGTTCACCAACGTTCCCCTCCCTGGAAGCCTTTGACATCCCATGAGGACAGAAAATAAATCCAATTTCCAAATATGCATTCCAACATAATATCTGGGAACAGCTGCTAGTCTGTTAGTCCTACGCTCATTTTCGATTTCATGGGTGCTTGTATCGACGGAGAGATGGCATCACTATAGGTTTTCCAAAAGGTCCGTTGATAACGGACCCTTTTTAAAGCCAAACTCAAGTCAAGTGTAAAACATATAATCCTTTGCAGTCGGAACTAGGCTTACATGTGTTATTGAGCTAATAAACGTTTTTAATACCATTTGCTCTTGTCACCTGAGCAAAACTTAGCTCTGTCCAGGGTCCGAAAACATTTCTGCACATATTCTTCCAAAAATAAATTAGCTCAACAAGTCTAGAGAGAGAATGGCTACCCCGGTGAGTTTGGTTAAAAGAGCTGAACCAAGTTTGCGTTCGCAGCATTTGCCCGACCTACCAAAGGCAATATGCAAGGAGAATGAGGGACAGAAAATAATTAAAGCGGTCAAAAACTTTGCTTTTCCGGCCCTAATTCTAGAAAGTTGTCCTTACCTCTGCAGTGATCTTCATGCAAATAAAATACAAGTTGCTTGAACCGGCCTTCTCCATGATTACTTACTCTTTCAGGTGCAAAAATGGCACGTTCTATATACTAGATGCTTGTCTGAGCACATTTTGAAACAGAACCTGCGATTATTGAACTTCGGGAATACCGTTTCGATCGCCAGATCGACTCTAAGTCATTTGATAGATAGTGACCAGAAAAAATAATTCAGAATGATATATCAAATCATATCTGAATAATCAAAACCAGTATTATTTTGGTCCCCAGTCATGGCAGAGAAATTCGCAATTCACCCAATTAACCTCAATATATGTTCAGAAATTTCAATACTCCAGGGACCTGAACTGTCTTGTCCAAGGCCGAAAGGCACGGATAGTCGATTGAACCTCGAAAACCGGTTAATGAATATTGTCCGATGCAGTCACAGATTCACTGTCACCACAGCAAACACTACATGGGCATGTCTTCCCTAAGTCCTCCCCTATTTTACAACGCTACAGCAATGGATTTTCCCCCGGCCAATGTCGGATGCAGTTCACAGTCACCTCAACCACATGCAACGTAGGAGCACTCAGAGGATTTGCTAAATGTAATTTACGCTCATCAGCTTCATGTTCTTAACGCGACCATGTGTGAGGGACTGCTCGGAAAAAAATTATTTCGTCAGCAAAGTAATGCTACAGTCTTGCATTCTCCAAAAGCGAGTGCAGTCAGATGACGAAGGTACCAATCTCAACTGGTAAGGAGATACATTAGAAAACGACTTTATATTTCTCTCAGAGTGCACACGAATGCTGAAATACAGCCTGACCACTGTTGTCGATGACAGCTGAAGTTGGTGGAATTCCGGTTTTACTAATATGTTCCTACGTAAAAACCGTCTGTAGCCCGAATACTGGTCAACACTGGGGATTTGAGGAAGACTAGTGCAGTATATCGGTGATCGCCGAAATAGTATTACAATTAGTAGCAGTGTTTCGTCTCCATCAGAGTCTTCAAAATTGATAAACAATTGAGACGAGTTGACCATACTGTCCCCATGACTAATCCAGCATTTACCTTCGTTTGATACTCCAATTTAATTGGCTGTAATCTGCGTTATATTTGGGAGCCAACTCCCGCTTCACAATGCAAATTAACATCTCATCCACAAGTAGCGGGGTTCAATCTTCGCGAACTCTTGTGCAGAACAATAATTGTGTTGTTGGACTTTGAAATATAACAGATTTTTCCTCCTTTGATCCATGCTTTTACACTGAGAAACGAGTAGTTTTGCATCCATTGGTGTATCATTTTAACGGTGAATACTATCATATCAGAGTATTTATTTGCCATTTTGGCTTGCATGACACAGTAAAAGTAAGCCAGCGTCGTAGCAGTTTAGTGGAAAACCATAATTTCTTTCTATGTAGACATTTTTCTCCAACTGACCCTAAGAAAAATCTTCCAGTGTGTCTTTGAGCTAAATCTCCTCGGCTATGCTTGGTGTGCAAATAATATTTTACTCTTAGGTCGACTATGATATTCCACCATAAAATTGCCGGAGTAAGGACTTTTTCCTTTAAATGAAAATGATAGCATCGGCGCTTCACTGAAACATCAATGAGAGTAATTTCATATAACCTTTCCGGTTCATACTAACCACAAATTACTAAACAGCCGTCAAACTTGAGAGAAACATATTTTGACTATTCATCTAAAATATGGATAACGAAATCACCGTTACTGAACAGGACCTATTCATTCATCTACTCATCTAGTTCATTATCATGATAGAACTACTACTTCACGGTATGTATCCAAATTACTGATTTGTCGGCGAGTCGTCTAAAGTTCAAACTGATAGCCCCCATTTTTCAAGCTCCGTGCATTCGCACTTCTGTGAAGGTTATTTGTTGACCTCCAAGAAAGTGACTTAGTCTGATCGGAGTGATCATTACACAAACCCTTCCTTGCTTCCGCGCACCATTCAGTTACATAAAGTTCAACTTATTACTGCCTTTCGGTGGCGATAAATGAGGATGTTCCAATTATGTCATTTTTTGAGTGAAATGAATTGTCTAATCTTTCAAACAGGACAGCTCAGTCAATTTCGTATGAAATTTATGTTTGTTTTTCTTCGTTTCTGTTCTTTATCTTTTTCTACGGCCTTACAGCAGGACTTTGGTTTCATCTAGAAATACTCATTCAACCAGCCCCAAAGCTACAAGCGGGTTTTGTAACTCAGGAAAACGTGAAGTAATTTAGTGGTAATGTATTCGGGAATTCCAGGGGAGTCACATATGACTCACCTGAAGTAATGATGCTTCACCTGGACCAAAAAAATATTGGATACTTTCAAACCAGCACGATGCTGTGTTATAGTGAGTTGTTCTTAAATCCTAAATATTTAATAATACTGTCAGCGCTGAGTCGCTTCTGTGTCCAAAATGGCATTCACATGCATTGTTTTGCTTGTGAAATTCCAAAGTGAAACACTACTGAAGGGCCTGCGCCTGTCTGATGGTCTTGATGTTGATCATCCCTATCACAGTGCATTCGATGGATAGTTATTCATACTGTTGGCTCCGGGTTCCACATTTACGGATTCACGTGATAAACCTTATGTGCACATGGTACAATGCAAAACCAACTAGCAAGCAGTGCGGTAATATCCACGCAAATTGTTTAAGAACGATTGATGAACAGGGATTCCGAGCCATTCCGGAGGCACTTGCGATATTTTTGAGGTAATTCCGATCAGGTTTGATTTACTTTTGAATATTGTTGACATAATCCGAAAATATGTCGGAAAATGATCAATGCGAGGCAAAGGCAAACCATAGTTTAAAGCCAATTACCACTATATAGTCAACGACTAATTGGTACGTACATTTTCAGCTTGTTAAATGCAAGGTGCGGATTGATGACCACCGCGAAACCTTCCCGAACTCGAAATATTTTGCAGATATCACGGAACGGGATTTGCCCTCATAGTTTGAGTTTGTCACGGATCCCAAGCCCCAACGTTTTCCGAGTACAGCGAGTGAAAGCATACGTCACGTCTTCTCGAACAAGAGACGTGTATGCAATAGAAGATGTAATCCAGTCCCAATCGTATAGAAGATATTCCATTCCAACTCAAATATGTAACTGATTTATCGAATCATGAACGAGGCTTCCATTATTGCTTGTTTGATTGATTGCGTGAATGAAATATTTGAGCAATGCTCTCTTCATTTCAGCGATGAGTTGAGCATTGAAATAATTAGCCAAATAACGAACAAATACGTCATAATGAAGTATTCTGGTCAACACCGACGTTGTCAAAACAGAAAAACATCCGACGGATTTCCTAGGGAAAAAAACGAGTTCATTTTCAAAATACTAGGCAACGTTTTCAGAGCTCTCCCGATACTTAATCCAGGAGACATTCCGCTGATGAAACGCAGACGCTACAAATCCACGAGCAACGATTCGATCGAGAATTAGTCCCGGTGAAGCAAACGCCGAGCTATCACCAGCCAAAACAAAGTATGTGTTAAGCGAATATTCCACAAGCTATCGTGTGCAGTTCACGTAATTTTTCATATGGTCACATTTTGTCCACTAAAGACACTCAACTGATGATGACAGACAATCTTTGAGGAATATTTATAGGACATTTCTTCAGTAGGTGAATTTGGAGAATCGTGGACAGGTCGGCAAATTCTATTTTGCCTTACTCTCCCCTCATCACCTTTATCGGTCTTCTGGTTAAAGACTACCATTATTTGCATAGAATGTGCTGTTCGCACGAGGAGCCTGAATGTTTTGTAACGGAAACTCCACTTGCATTTTTCACATCGAAAAGTCGAACGCCGCGAGCCGTAATCGCACCGCCGATCCTCCGCACACCAAGCAGATGCTCTACCAGCTTAGCTATCGCGATCCAGACAGTCGGCTCTGAATAACGCAAGTGAATGATCGGTGATGCTCGAACCACTATTCCAATGATGTACAGCGTCTTTCCTGGTTTTAGTTATTGAGCTTGCCTCGTCGGTCACTTCCCAATGGGAAGAACAGCACACGGATAAACCTGATACTTTGGACATTGAAACATACTCACAGAATGTATTGTTGGCTCGAGCAACCTGTTTGATTCTGGCTCGTGGCTTCTGAATGTCGATTTGAAAAATGCAGGTGGATTTCCCGTTACATAAGATTCAGACTCCCCCTGTCAACAATACGTTGTATGAAAATAAGGATCTAATGGATAACTTACCATCCGCATCTAGATTATCATTATTTTTGCACTTCTCAACCTTCAATTTATTCTGGCATGATACCACTTCGTTCTCCCACAGATCCGTCATTTTTATTTTCCTCAACATTCAGTCGATGAGTTTATTGAGTGGTAGTGACAAGTAAGAGCGGTTATCTTAGTGCTTTCAGGTGATCTTTTCTCTCTACTCACCTTCACGATCCACCCCTAGGTTTTCGCTTCTCACTTACGCAGCCATTTCCGTGCACATATTTTGCCTTAGAGAAGCGGAAGAATAACTTCTGAGTTCATCCTCCAAAGCAGCTGTATTCAGCTCGACCGTGATTCTGGTCCATATGAGTCATGTGTGACCCAGGTCACTGCATCTTTAGGCCGTAATTTTCGCCTCGACCATCGTGCAGACAGACCAAACCATGTGAAGTACTCACACTGAGCATGCGCGGTGTCGACAGACGCTAGAAATGCCAGCTCATTTAGCGGAATTCAGTGCCAAGTGCATGATTTTGACAGTGATGCACTAGGCAGCGCAACTCGGGCTCACGCGCAAAACTTCATTTGATTTGATCTTTGGATTTCTGAATCCATCGTTGTGGTAATGCTCGTGACTTCCGTGGACAATCGGTTTCCTAGTCATTCACACCCACACTTTCAGTTGCACGAAATTTTCCAAAGGACTGAGTTCGGTGGGCAACCCCCTACCCATGTTCAGCCACATGTACGACATATTGCACGATGGGACACCACACATTTTCGGTGTTTGTGCGTGTATGTCGCAATGTGCGGTATGGGAGTGGTCCAGTCATGTGTGAGCTGTCTAGCACACATGACAGCGATGAGATATTGTTGAAGATAGCCTGGTGAACCCAGTCCTTGGAAGAGTTTCGTGCACCGGAAAATGTGTATGACCAGGAAACCACTTGTGCTTAACGTGAGTTTGTGCGGGTGGCCTAAATGTACCCGATGCGAATGCTTCGCCAATATGGACGAGGTCATTGAGGCACACAAAGGAGTGAGCTCATTCAACTTTGTTTATGCCTGTCATCAAGTAAAACAGTGACGGCGTGATCACAAAGGGTAGTGAGAACTTTGATCTATCGAAATTTTCACCATGTATTCCGAAACGTGGGGTCGGAGCAACACTACAGAGATTTTACTAGTGTCTGCGTGGGGACGGCGCAGGATGGTATTCAGCAATGGCCACCTACTCCAGCAGAACACACGGTGTAGATCTGAATCATTCTCTCCTACTAGCGAGACTGAGGATATACTCATCATCTACCTGTAAAACATACGCAGTGCCAAAACACTATATTCTCAGCCAACGAATTGTCCCTATTCATAGATCCTCTACGACTGTTGCTACATGGTCATCTTTCATTTTTAATAACTCTTCATGATATCGATCTATTCGCCCAAACCTTGACGGCAATTATTCATCTCTAGTGCGAACAGAGCCGAGTAACGTGCACGGGTCCACGTAGTACGAAGAACTGAAGAAAGTAAGAAGTGTAAGCCTTTTTCGCGCCAAGCTGCAGTAAACGTATGGATATTTTAGTACCATTGTTACTCACACAACTGAGATCTTTATTATAATTACCTTCATTCACAACGGCATGTATGCACACAGCAGACCGACAATCTGTGAAAAGGATCCAAACGTAATGATGTCGAACTGAAAGTGGATTATATTAGCGAGATGAAGTTATGCGAAAGCAAAACCATTCAAAACCGAAAGGACAGCCTACAGTGTGTTCAGCGGAAATGGATCAACCGATATAGTATCCAATTTCTATATATGCTACATTGTAGGGAAGATCATTTGGAATAGATATAGTCTTATTTTTGTCGAAACCTCAAAAACATTATATAATATCCAATAAAAATATCTATCGTTGGAAGACTAAAGAGAAACTTCATTTCAAATCTACTGGACGTTACATATATTTGTATATCGAAACAAACTGCACGCTTAGGCTTCACTGTGAAAACAAGTCGTTGAAAGAAACTCAGCCGAAGAAGTTTCCACATGCAGGTGCTCTCAGTTCCGTTAGACAGTAACCGAATGATTAACCGACCAATCCAGAAGTAGCACAAATTCTTCATTATGGCATAAGTTACGTTCCTAATCAGTTTTGTGTTGACTCAATCTTATATCTTTGAGGTTTCAAATCACTCACATAATACCTGACCCATTACGTTTAAACCATTGCAAGTCCCGAACGATTGAGCTTGTTCAAAATTTTACCGTTAGGGTTATTCTGTGAACCACCGCCATCGATGAAATGTTACTAGTTGTTTCAAGGATTAAGATCCGCCAACAGTTCGCAATTTTAGGAGACAACTGTGAAAGTACACGAATGAACCGAAAACAGGTTAGCGAATAATACTGTACCAATGAATGGTATACTGTTGAGTGGAGATAACAAGAGCATACACATTGAACAACATGGCCGGTTGATTAGCAAGAGGCGCGTCCAAATGGCTGATAGATCACCAACAGCGCGATGGGAGTACGTCAGTAGTTTTGTACGGTCGTTCCGCTCTAAAATGAACCTTTTTGAAATTTTAGTTAGCAAATCTGGCTGTTGGTCATCATCATACCAAGCGGAAAATCCAGAACGTTTTTCACCGGATTTCAAAATCGAAACACTTCCATCGTTTTCAGTAGCATATATATAGAAACTTGACCCTCAAGGGGTGGATCCACTCAACTGAATGCACTGTACACCTTGAAGTCATAATCGCCGTAGATTTTTACGGAATAACCATTCTCAGGATAACGAATGAATGCGAACGAATCTAGAACAAAAACGTGCCATGAAACTGAACACCGTAGTCTGGGCCTTGCAAGGAAAATTGTTCACTTGCTATAGGAAAACCCCAGAATAACCTTAACGGTATAATTTTGAACAAGTTCAATCGTTCGGGACTTGCAATGGTTTAAACGTAATGGGTCAGGTATTATGTGAGTGATTTGAAACCTCAAAGATATAAGATTGAGTCAACACAAAACTGATTAGGAACGTAACTTATGCCATAATGAAGAATTTGTGCTACTTCTGGATTGGTCGGTTAATCATTCGGTTACTGTCTAACGGAACTGAGAGCACCTGCATGTGGAAACTTCTTCGGCTGAGTTTCTTTCAACGACTTGTTTTCACAGTGAACCCTAAGCGTGCAGTTTGTTTCGATATACAAATATATGTAACGTCCAGTAGATTTGAAATGAAGTTTCTCTTTAGTCTTCCAACGATAGATATTTTTATTGGATATTATATAATGTTTTTGAGGTTTCGACAAAAATATGACCATATAAATATTCCAAATGGGCCTCTCTGCAGAGCGCCATTGTTTATAGCTCCGTTTTGACTTGTTCTGGTAGTTTTCTCTGTACTATTGTCTCCGTAGGTAAAAACACCTTCTTCATTCGACATAATCCTTACGAACGAGTCGGATGTCTGAAATTTTTTTAAGGTGGTGCATGTACAGGCAAAGAAAAGGTGATCATAGAAGTGTTCTTATAACAGCGCGATGTTGGGTCTCGGTAGACATGTTCAGTTCAGAACTATCAGCCATATTAATAAGTCGACGTATGCTTTCTGGATCAAATTTTCGTCTGTATGTTTTGAGTTCGCTGCTTTGGCTGAGATATTTAGGTGTACCCATAGAGTTAATAGTCATGGGTAATTTCACTATCACACAAATAGAACCGCCTTTTTGAGGATGACAAGCAGGTGTCAATGTTTTTGGCACTGGGACCATTTAAAAAAATGGACACATGTACGGCACTCTAATATAATATTAAATGACCATAGATAATTTACAAGAAAACGACTAAGCTTGAAGTGAATTCTGTTGGAAACGTTAGCATTATTGATCAAGCTGAGAAATGTAAATGATCCCACGATAAACCTGGTAAAGCCACCAAGCACTACATATGTAGGAGCAAAAGTTTGACAAATTTTTCGAGGTCATTTCGAAGAATTCATCAATCTCCCAGAGAGGACAGCTTTTGAGAAAATTCTCTTGTGGGCAAGAATTATAGACGCATGATGACTTTGGTGTTTATGTTTGCAGTCAAACACACAAGTATTACCGTGAGGTGTGGAATGCCTAAAAGTAATTTTCATCAGTTTATATTATCGATAATAAATAAAGGTCATGACGCCTCTGCCATGTTTATGGATCCGGAGTCGGGGTGGTGTACGCGGAAGGCAGCAAAATCATCCAGTACGATAATTTCATCATCAGAGTTAGAGTTGAGCCGGGTTCCTTTAAATGAAATAACGCTCAGATCATTGATCTCTCCAGTCGGTCGGTTTTTGAAGCAGGTGTGACGAAAAATGTGGTTGTTTGAGCTCAGGTTGCATTATCGTATCATGGTGAAAATCAACATTTTGGTACGAACGATCCTAAGGGAGCAAACTTGAGGTGCAATATTTTGAGTCAAAAAGGATAACAGATTGATTATCCGATCTGAAAGAATCTCAGTGACTTGCTTCACGCGGAAAAAAAGCGTAATGATACTTTGGGTTTGAAAGCCAACAACGGGTTATCAGTATTGGTGCTCAGGTCCAGGTAGCGCGCCAATTACAGCAACATTGCCTGAACTACATATTTTGTTTCCGGAATATCTGGAACAATCAGTGCTTCGTTTTACATGATGAAATGTGTTGACAAACACGATTTATAGTTGTTTTTCATGCATATCTCTGGCCAAATATAAACCGTAATTTTGATGACACCGCAGGACGGAATAGGTCATGCGTGTGTGTGAGGTCTACGGTTTTGTGTTTTGAATCTCTTGATTTATTCCATTACAAATTGAAGGTCACTGCTGTTATTATGTTCGGCAGCTAATCATGTAGTTCAGCTTGGTAAATAGGGATTCAGATTAGAGACTTTGAAGTTAGGGATGAATCACCTGATAAAATGATTTTCACAGCCTTGTAATAATAGGTTGATATTTAAAATAATTTAGGGTTTCACGTTGAATTATGTCAAGATACCGCAGACAAAATAGCCGTAGTGCAATCGTTGATCATCGAGCGGTAAACAGCTCTATCGCATCTTTGTATTATAGTCTAATGCATAGCGAAGCAGATGATTATTCGTGTTTATTCTATGAATAATCAAAAACTCGCTTCGTAGAAACTACGTGCTAGTTCTCCTTGACGATGCCTAAGATAGTATCCTGTGGCAAACTACTTTGTTCAGGCTTGTATTTCGTATATCAATGGTAATCGAGTCTCAGGGCGTATACATTTTACTGCAAAGTTATGTTCCGACATTTCTCGAGTTTCCTCTGGTTAGCAAGTTTCTATGCGTTAGGTCTCGATTAATTAGGATTTTATTCAGTTTTTGATAACATGGTTTGGCCTCAGGTGTTCTGTAAAAAGGCATGTGGCATGTTCGCGTGTTCAGTAACATTTTCAGCGTTTGAATGAATCATTTGCATATATCTCATTCAAATTTGCCCAAGATGAACGATAAAGCCGTTTTATTACCCACCATAAAACAATTTGGTGAAACGTAGTTGCTTTAACCAAACGTTCCCTGAAAACCATGTCAGAAACCCCGAGAATTCTGCAATATCACTGTGGTAATAAGTGTTTCACTATGGTCCATTTACGTAAGAATTGATGTGGAATTGATTTCACGCAGGAGCTTTGTAACATCATACAGTGGATATTTTGGAAAAAGCTTGCACAAGGAAACTGTACGTTATGGCTGATTTCACCGTGACGTCGAGTTTTCAAACGCGATGCGTTCATTCAGCGCGGAAGTGGATGGAAAGCTCTCATAGATCAGGTGCGATCACTGTTAAATTTCCAACAAAGTATGTTACCTACCGCCAATATGATGATCAGGTGTACTTTCGAATTTCCCAGTATTATCAGAGATCGATCGCTCTTGTACATAATGGTGTTTGTCCTTTTCTGTTGCAGATTTTGTATTATTGTGCAACAGAATGGACAAATATAAAGATAATATGCACGGTAAATCTTATTGGAAAGTGTTACGAAAACAAATTCGGCTATTGGGAAACGATTTTTGGATCAGCGCTGTTTACCGAAATCAAAGCGACTTGATATGATAATAGTTATTATTTCTTCCAATAAAAGAAAGAGAAGTTTGAATCCAAAAGATGTTTGACACAATAGTCAGTATGCACGCGAGGTATGTCGTTTAGCTGTGGATGTGAGGTGACTTTATCAAGTAGCGTACGGACTTCCGGAAAGCCAATAAATGGACCGATGGCAAACTGGTGCCCGAGAAACGGTGAACAAAGGACATGAAGTCCACTGAAATCCTGATGGGCAACATATAGACAGCGAAACGTTCGTCACATACTGCAATTAGAGTTTCATAAGAAATTTCACGTACTGTTGGCGGCTTAAGTACTCTTCTAGGTTCGCAGCAAAACATGACCGTAAAATGAGAATAATGTGTCCAGTATTGAGTTCATTGTTTCATACCTTGGAATTTACGAATACATTATTGAAAATATGCTAATCACAAATATTAAAATTCATCCTTCATCTTTGGATGATAATGCGGGTATAGATCAGTCTGCGTCGGAAAATGGATGCTGCCACGGTTTATAAACATGTATCACTTTCCGTTTAACATAAATTGCAGCTAGTGTCCGTTGATCGCAATAAGTACAACACTATACCATCAATGAAATGAAGGCCTGAGTGCGCAACAAAAAGCAAAACCGCGTATAAAGGTTGATAATGCACAATCAGATAGATTTGCAACCAGAAACGTTTTTGGACATGTTAGGTTCAGATAAGCAGAAATTCAAAATTGAACCCAAAAAATGTACTCACTTCACAAGGAAGAGGTAAGATACATCTCGTTTTGGTGGTATGTCTAGAATAACATCAGTATTCATTTCTATGTTATGCTAGTTCACTTCTAACATGAATATATTTCAACAATTCAACAGCAAACAATTCTGATTGATGAAACCACTTAGGTGTCTAAAATGCTCCTTATTCGAACGCAAATATTAATTGCATGTATAGTTTGAAGGAAAGTAAGCAGGTAATTCTGGGTTGTCTTTTATGTTCATGAAAATGCAACTCTTTTTACCAAGTATATAATAGCACCTCAGATAAGCCAAACACTTCTTAAGCGTCCTACTAATTGTCTTCATCAAAGAGCACCCATGTATCAAGGATAAAGGTCGTTGGAAATGTGTGAAATTTTTCCACTGAGCAGAAAAAATAAACGGTTTTGAAAGGTCACAACAACACGTTCAATACGCGCATCAAATTCGCATTTCCAGCGGACAACACAAAAAAACTTTGGATATTTCTATCCGTTTGGGAAAAATGACACAGAGCGGTGCTTACTGAAAAGAAAGAAAACTAAAAAATAAAACTAGAAAGTGATACCGCTTATACACAACCCGTTGAAAGATGTAATTCGCCATCATTTCGGTTACCGTGGTTAACCCTTTGCAAGGCAATTTTACAGTTAAATAACTCTGTGGGAACGTTCACATGTCAACAGATATTCCATTGTGTAGTTGTGTGGGTGCACGTGTGTGTGTTTGTGTGTGCAAGAATGTGTGTGCGTTCGGTTTTGTGGTGGGTGAGTGATTCGTTGTTGGGGTCAACTATGGTTATGGCCTTGGGTGTGTGTGAAAGTTAACCTTATCTCTAGTTGCACTTGTTTACGGGGATATCACATCAATACTCACATCGATTTCATCGCTTTTTGATTTGAATTTATTCAAGGAACGGGAAAACTTCTCTCCTGGTTATATTTTGGAATGTCGGTTTGATAAACCTTTGCTGCTGCAGCGATTGATATGTTCTAAACTGGAGCGAGAATCGTCCATCACTCTTCACGCCATAGCAATGTCACAGCATAGATTACGAAAGCACCAAAATACTTCAACTCGGATTCAGAACACGCACTGAGCTCAATTAAAGTGAAGCTTTGTCAAGGAGCCCCAGCTCTACATGTATCAACCGAGATTTAGACAGCCCATCACTCACTGTGGTTGAAGCATCCCAAAGTTCGCAACGCTAGTTGACCCCAACAAAGAATCACTCACCCACCACAAAACCGAACGCACACACATTCTTGCACACACAAACACACACACGTGCACCCACACAACTACACAATGGAATATCTGTTGACATGTGAACGTTCCCACAGAGTTATTTAACTGTAAAATTGCCTTGCAAAGGTTTAGCCACGGTAACCGAAATGATGGCGAATTACACCAATCAACCATGGTACTTTATTAACGAGTGCTGTCAGTAGGAACATTTCGTGACTCGTTTAATCTTCGATGTATTCCTTACATCGTTTTGTCAGGGAGTTTTCAAATTTTTCGGCAGACGTCTGATAGGACAAAAAAATCTCATCCTGTGGAACTTGATACGAAATATTCTGAATCCAGCTATGCACGGCTTGCACTTGACATTTCGTCACGGATTTGCAGATCTGGTATTCAGCTTTATTTTCTGTGTATTGGGTATTATTGCTCCAATAATTTATTCAATTTAATTTCCTACTTTTAATGTAGTACAGATGGTAGAATACTAAGTTTGCCGTTTTCGCTCCTAGTTAAATATGAGTTGTGTACGTCACTCCTGTTCAATGAATAAAAATGACGTTTTTCTGTTTATCAGCCAACCACGTAAGGTGAATGATTCATTTTAAGCTGGAAATTGTCTTTTCAGTGTTTCATCTAAATAGGTTTTCACAGCATTCTTCGATAACGTGGTTGACATTTTTGAGGAATAATTATATCATTTATTGGTTTTGGTAAATTAGTCGGAAATTTGATAACAGGGTTGATAAACGTCTTCTTTTTTCTCTTCCGTTTGCATACCAAGAATTCAGTGGGACAGAAATACAGACAAAGTAGAGTCAAACTGGAATATCGATTGTACTTACACAGTGCTCAGACCTATTCAAAGTGGCCTCCATATATGAGCCTCACAATTTTATCAGGTGGGTAAATCAAGTAGGAAAACTTATGCCCCATAGGCTTTGTGGAAACAGCGGGGAGTCAGATGAGCTACCTGGAGAAGGTTCTTTTCTGCTCGTGTAAATGTTTTCTGAGTCAAACGAAGAAAGTCAGGGAGATTGTCTTACTTGGACAGAACACCGTTGTCTCATATTCGGGGTCTGTTCAGGGGACAGCAAGTTCCACGGCCGAAGATAGATCAAGGTCGCTTGAATTTATCGCCCAGTCACCTAGAGGGCATCAGCTTTTTAAACCATTCATACGACAAAGATAATTTGCTGACAAACACTAACCCATGATAAGTGGTCATTCCATATCTAAGTGCACGGTCTTTTGTCTAATACCTACTGTACAATTTTTAATGGAGTCTAATGAAGATTAAAATCTTCCGGATTTACCAGAACATTCACGATCGGAATCGCAGACCTCTGTCGACCAAATGGAATTTAATCAAGGTAAAACACAATTAGAATTCGCATGACTGCTAATATTGGAACTTGGAAAGCGCAAAGAACTGGAAAGGCTACAGTGCAAAAGGGGTGAATCGGAGAGGCTGCACGGAGGTTGTAAATACGATATAACCAGTGCCGATGCTTGTAACCACAATGGCTGTCCGTTTAATCCCAGTGAATGCTGCTTACATCTTCAGAAGTGTTATATCTCCGAATTCGATGGCAATCCAAAACTGTATTATGCTTCCATGAAAGAATTCCACCGAGTTATTGAAAAGAAAACAACAGACAGCACTACCCAGCTTATGTTTATAATTCAGTACTGCGAAGGCAAGGCCAAAGAAGCCATTCAACATTGTGTCGTATTAGAAGCCGAAGAAGGACTGAAAACTACCAAGGTAATGTTGAAGAGGAGATTCGGCCAGAACTATACGGTAGCACGGACGTTTATCGATTCGTTGAATGACGGACCATGCCTCAAGAGCGATGATAAGGAAGCTCTCGTCCAGGTGATTCAGGAGATGCAAGCCTGCATCTCAATTTTGGGACAACTCAATTACACACACAGAGGATGAGCACTGCTCAACGGAAATCATTCAATCTTTATCGGAACGAGCATGCTTCAAGTAGTATGGAATCGAACCAATATTTGACTAATCAGCTCCGATGTTCGATTTGTGGAGACAATCACAACCCTGACCAATGCCCAACATTCCTCGCCTATGACCCTGAGTAAAGGTGAGAAACTGTCACAATAGGGAAACTTTGTCGCCGCTGCTTGAAAACAAACCATATGGCCAGTAGTTGCGAAGTTCTTCCTGGGTGTACAATTGGAGAATGTGGCGGATCGTATTGCACGTTGTTGCACTCAGAGAATGATGTCAGCCATAAAGTAACAGTTTCAATCCATCATGTGAAGAGGAACAATGTGAAGAGAAACCTGAAGGTTGCTTTGGCGGTTTCTCCCATCACTATTCGACATCGAACATCGGCGTTTTGAGACGACGGTTCTGAACGTACCCTTGTTTGGGAAAGTCTGGTGCTGCTCCTCGGAATGCAAGGCAAGAGCGAAATTCTAACCGTTTCAACACGGACGAAAGGAGATAGCTTTCAGGGTATTTATGTGGAATTTCACATTGAATCCAACGACAAACGTCGTGTGATCCACGTCAAAAAGGCGTATTCTTTCAAGTCTCTGCCACAAGTTAATAGTACCGTGCCATGCTATCAACTGGCAAGCGCGATGGCCAAATTTGAGTTGTATCTCATTTCCGTCAGGCGAGAATATGAAGATCGGGTTACTGTTAGGGTACGCCGTGCCAGAGGTTCATTGGGTGGAAGACCAAAGTTTGGGTGACACGGATGAACCATATGCTGTCGAAACTGTCCTGGGATGGATGCTGATGGACATGTATTGACATTTCGATGAAAATAGTGTTCATTGGTTTATGATCACTGAAAATGAAAAGGAATTAGAGAACTTTGATCAACAAGAATCGTCAGATGAAGGCCCAACAAAGGGAAAGGGTATGTCCGTAAAAACCGCGAATCCCTAAAGACTATGAAAAGAACGGTATGCTTTTTTCATGGCGAACAAATTCAGCTACCTTGCTGAATAATGGAGCATGTGCTTTACAAAGCTTATCTCAGCTTGGTAAACACCTTCGCAGCTCAGAAGATGTTTGAGGAAACTATACGAAAGCGATGAACGTATATTTTGAACGAGGTCTTACAAAACAAGCACCAACAGGAGAAAAGAACCTTCGTTCGTGCTTACCTCATCATACCGTTGTTCATTCGGACAAGCAAGGAAAATCAAAAGGCACGGGTCTAACTGTGTAAACCTACGAGCCTGTCCCAGAGCAACAAGTGATCTATCAGAGTGACAATTTCAGCGATCAGCCCGGTTCGAACCCAATTTTGATTTGTTGGGGTACTTCTGGGGACGTCGGTGCTACGGAATCACCTACAACAATGCCCACAATGTCAGTTCCATTAGCATACGCAGGTGCCACTCGACTGATGATTGCTGTTTTCTCCGGAAATCCGACTTCCATTGATGCTGCATCCCCAGGAAAACCTAAATTGATAAGAACCAATGTGATACTGATCTCACAGACACCCGTACAATCAGTGAAAGTATCCGTGACGTTACTTCTCGAAATCTCCGTTTAACCAAACACCACAGTGGAACAGTTAGAAATTACGAGCATGCCTAACACCAACGGTGGTACCCGATCAGGCACATCGGATGGGCCCTCTGGTCCTAAACAACCTGTTCAGCCATATTCCGCAGAAGTTATGTGAAACATTTTGAATGGTTCGACCTAACTAGCTACAGGATTTTTACCTGCCACGCCTAATGCAATCCAAGTAGTATCAAAATTACCTGGCCCACCAGTGTGTGTACAAAAATACGTCCAACAGAGGTATAACCTGAAGCGTCCCCAGAAAAATCTGCATTGGATCCGACTGGCTCAGCCCCCGTTGATTGGACAGCTTCTGAATCGGATTTCTCATAACCCGGTAAACATCTTACAACAGCAGCAACATCCGAAACAATCACAACTTGCTTCACAACGGCGACAGGCCGCTCGATTCCGAGGGAGCCTTGCGACAACTACTATTGCTACTAGTGTCGATGATTCGTCTGAGGCGCGCGGTGCAGCTTTGGCCGGTCAAGTTCATGGTACTGTCCTAGGTTCGTGGCCGGGATGACACATGACGTATGAATACTCGGGACTAGACGGCTCGAACTCAGTTAGTCTTAATCAGGCACTTGGCGCTTTTTTTCCGAAGGAAATGAGATGTAGTGGTTATTCGGCCGCCAGTTTACCCGGTTTGCTACGTCACCCTGTTCTGGAAGACCATGTTGCTCTTCCAACCACTGAGACCAGGTTTTCGCTTAGTCTCTCTGGTGGACTGAATACAACGCGCCCATCTATCGCTACCGGTCCTTCTCCTTGCACGCAACCGCTGAATTTGTATTCACAAAAAATAACTGGATGTGCATTGCATGATCCCGATGCGGGGCAGTTGACTTTGTTTACAGCAAGCCAACTGAAACGCTTGAATCCACGGATAGAGGTCGAGATACAAAAAACTAGACGTAATCGGTCCATTATTTATCTGTCCAGTACTGATGAGAAAGATAACTATGCACCGAGTTTGGATGCTGATGAATAGAAGACCAACTGTCATCTGAAAGTTGTCCCGAAGGACCAGCTGGTCGTCTAACTTCCAATAGCTCCGAGAAACTTGGTGACACGTCTCGCTCCAGAATATTTAGAAACTGGACGAATAAATGGGTATTGTAAAGTGCGATGCAAATGTCTCCGCACAGGATCTATTCCAACGTGTATTGTTGCACCGCGCTCGAATGCTAAGAAGGCACATTTCTTAGATTTGTACTTTTCGGAACTTGATCAGAAGTTACAACATAATCACCGTTCATCGCAATATCGGCTTACATTGTTTTATTTGTGTGGGATAACAATGGCTTCGATTATACATTCCAGCTTTTGTCGTGTGTCCTAAGTGGTTCAAGCACGCACCCAGCCCTGAGACTGTTCATTAAGTTTGGTCACTCGATGTCGATAAACCTCGGAGTCACTGTCCAAAAGCAACTGTTGAGGATGTCCACCCAGAAACTGAGGATTTAATGGAAGAAGTCACTATTAGAACGGCGACTGGCCGTATTTGACGAGACTTGCATAAGATTTGCCCACTGTAAGGTGAACTCATGTTGCTCGAAGTAAAGGAAGACTGGCTAACTGTCCAGAGCCAGACCCCGAGGCAGTGCAACATTCTTTTCGTGTTTTCCATTTTCCGATTAGTGTTACCGACTACTATTTCAGTAGTCAGACGCTATGACTGGAATAGGCGTTTCTTTCAATCATTCGATCTATTTCCCTGATCTTTGCTCTGACTGGTCAGCCTTCTTGAAACTGGCCATTTTCACGCTTCGATCACTAGCAGACGATGTCTTCTGCTTGCGATCGGTGGTGGTTCACCTAGAATGTAGGCTTCGTTCCTTTATTCAGTATTCATTATTAAGTGCGTCATATATCACTGATGTAAGAATTATGCCATTACAGAACCACTAGTAAGCACTATTTACCGAGAAATTCGACTGTCTTCTAACAACTTATCGACCTCTAGTGTGCTTGTTCAGTTGACAAGCCAAAATAGATCGCGAACAATTGACTTGCCGTCTACACTGCGTACCTCACCATCTTCGAGCGGTTTTCGCCGAGGTTGATCCCACATAGTCACGCCACCAACAGTTTTGATCCAGAAAACGCACCTAGGAAGAAGTTCGTCGGGTTTCAAGAAAAGATACTCTGTGTTAGGTTAGTCACTACGTTTATTAAATACCAGATAGGGCAATCAATTCCACTTCGACTGATACAGTATGACTAATATTAACGCAATTAGCATACTCAATTTGAATTCCGGTGGAGCCAGATGGGAGATTGATAATACGGGTGTAAGGACGGGGGCTCAAGCAAAGCTGCCTGAAGAACGCGATATTCATTTATTCGGAATCTGGACAATTTGCCAGCAAATTAAAAGTTTAGGATATGCATTTCAAAACAGCCATCTCTTCAGGCCCATAAACTGGATGTGCGACCAAGGAAATGATGCTTCCCTTATATCGGTAATTTGAAACTGGAGTCAAATGTTGAAGGTTAGTCATGCACCCCACGACGGTACAGACACTTAGAAACACCGGTGCATCCATTAGGAAGACATTTTAGGCATCCAAAAATAGTGAACAATGAAGTCATAGATTATCCAATCGCGGGTATACTCCATTGAATGTTTCCTCCAATCTATGGTGGTTACCTGGATTTTTGCAACTAATAATTGTTTCGGTAGTAAAAGATGGAGTAAAAATGAATTATGGAGAGAGATATATTGGACAGCATATCCGGTTGCCAGCTGCATGCGCCAGTCGGTCCACTGGAGCATTGTTCAACAGAAATACGATATTGATATTTGATTGTTCAGTCAAAACTTCAGAAGAACACTATTTCAGAAAGCTGATGGAAATTTAAGTGTTTATTCTGAAGTGGTATTTACAACATGGCCTGCTCATCCTAGAACAGCGATCAACCATACTGATGCTGACAAATTAGCTTACTAACAATGTCCTTCGTTGATCGCAATCGTGTCTGCGAGCACCAGCTATTTTTACTGGTCTCATTTATGTAAACACTTGAGATGAAGCTACCACATCGCGCATTGACCTCCTTTCTCTATGAAATCAAACAAGTATTTCTTGGTCAGATGTTTGCATGATATCTTCGTGGTGTATCATTAACCATCAAGAAGAGGTGATGGTGAGTTTGAGAGGATAAATATCGTTTGGTTTACATTCACTTGAAACTGTCGTCTACTCTTCTTTCTTGTGGGTATGTATTATGTGGGAAGGTTTGCCAAGACAACTCCAAACAGTCTACAAATGGTTGGCTGATATCACCCAGAAGATTGCGAACCAAAATGGTTGAGACAGTAACAATTAGTGAATCTGCCACTGTGATTTATCCGCATTCAGATTAGTGTCAAAAGGTGAAATGGAATATAAATTGAGGCAATCTTAACTCGTTTCCAACATTATTATCCGAATATGCAATGCGATACAGTAATACTCCCATGATTTCTGACTAAAAAGGTGTGTTTCATGCTGATCTTACCATGTCATCTCGTAATTTATACCAAAAAATATGTACTGTTTTTGGCAATACATTTGAGGAAACAATGACAATTAACAACAAAAATCATAGCCATCTCGTTTTCATCCCTTATTTGTATTTGGGGACAAACATTCTGGAAATAAATAACCAAAATATTCTGTGCAGCCGGTGCCTAAATGGAAGATATCGAGACGATAATTTGCCAGTCGATCCATGGAAGCGGAGACCACACGCTTGGTGGCGCATGACTGCATGATGCCTCAGGTGTGAATTAAATTCTTTCGCCATCTAAGCCTTCATAACTTTGGATTTTTCTATGTTTGGAATACTGAGTCGGTAGTTTCAAGCTTGTGATGGGTCACCACGTTCCGGAAAAGTGAAGTTATTTTCAGCCTTCCAGCATGAGAGAACACGGTATTTTGTAGAGACTGAATGAATGGACGAGGGGAACGAGCGCCAGAGAATTAGTGCCCAAAGTTAGATTGAACTGATTTTCTGGAGACAGCATTTACGAGAGTCCAGGATGTTTGGTCAATGGAAAGGTACGATGTGTACTTCTGAGCTTCAAAGTGACCAACAGTGTTCCCTTATTTAAACAGACACTAAGTGAGCCGAGGCTGCACACAAACCATTTTTGAAGAGAATAAAACTGGACTCTTACTCTTCCTGTTCACTGCATCGAAGTGTTGTTACCACTTCCCCGTTTTATGTGATGTGTGCCTGCATGCGTGCATAGTATTGAAGACACGATTCTACTCTTCGTTTTCACATAAGATATGAATACATCAAACAAAATGGTGTCTTCAATATATATCACATCCTCTTTTGTCATAGTTATACCTGCAAATACTATCAATTTCGACAATGAACATATAAAAAAATTCGTATCTTTGCACCTCATCGAGTCGAATAGAATTGGTATGTTTTCGGAAAAAAGTGCTCCATCCACACGATAGGAGCTGGAAAAAACCCAAGCGGGACAATTTATTCAGTTATCCATTGGGTCAGACATGTTCAAATGCTTTCGATAAGTCAAACGAGAAAAGGCGTATTTCTTCGAAATTATCGAGCGCTGTCGACCAGGAGCATGAGAGTACAGATAATAGCCCACTCATGAATCGAGTAGGTTGGCACTCGTATCGATGCCAGCTTCGTAATTGTACATGTTCTATCACCGGTCACACCTGGTCGGACATTTTGGTCCCCACATCT